>OY776104.1:9150385-9537885 GCA_963675205.1 Catocala nupta
CTATTAACCGACATTTTACTGGAATCCGTATATAATTTGAATGCCCTGTGTCCTCTTGCAATGTATTGGTAAAATAAATTACTATAGGCCTTATCTACTTCTCTACAAAATATTCTACGTAACAAGCCCTTTCATTTGATATATATATATATTGATGGAATTGTAAAAAAAAATAAATTGTCCGCCATCTTGTAGCGGCAGCCATTTTGGATTGACAGGAAGAGGGTGAAATTTCAATGACTAAATTTGATCCACGAAAAATAAAACAAACGGAGTAAGCTAAATAAACTAAATAAAATGTAATTTTTCATGTCTTTGTTTTAGGTGATATATACGAGGTTCCATCTCTAAAACAAAGTTCAGATATGGCAAACGTCAAGGCTGAAACTGTAGAAAAATGGATATCCGGTCATCCCGAACTACTTTACGATCACGCTAGTGGTACAATATACTGTTCAAAATGTGAAAGCCATTTGAAAACCATAAATAAAGGAAACGTTAAAAGACATATCGAAGGAGCAGTACACCAGGGAAAGTTTAAGCGGCCCGAAGAGGAATTTTATTTCGATCTTATAAAATTTCTCATTTTGTGCAATATTCCGTGGTCTCAGATGAAAAATACTACTTTTCAAGATTTCTTTAAAAGATATATGTGTAGTACCTGTTGTTGTACGTGTACTAATCGTACTCTGCCAGATGAATCACAGTTACGGAAAGTTTACTTGGACAAGTTTTTTAAGAATAAAATCAATTCGATTCGGCAAAATTATAAAAATGAGAAACTATGGATATCATTAGATGAAACGACAGACTTTTTAGGTCGCTATATAGTCCATTTTTTAATAAAACCATTACATCCTAGCAATTTGACTAGACCTTATTTGGTAGCATGTAAAATGCTAACTGTAGTTAATGGACAAACAATCACGCAATTTGTGTTAGAATGTTTGGAAAACTTTTGGGAAGATTCTTTTGAATCGAAGGTAGGTAACATTCTTGTCCTCTGCACTGATAGCGTTGCATATATGCTGTCTGCAGGACGAAATTTAAAACAATACTTACCTGAAATGAAGCACGTAACATGTTTGGCGCACTCTCTTCATCGCGTATCTGAGCAAATTAGGTTAGAATATCACGATGTTAACATTTTAATAGCAAATGTTAAAAAGGTATTTTTGAAAGCCCCAAGTAGAGTCAAAATTTTAAAAGAAAAATATCCAGATTTGCCGCTACCTCCCCAACCAGTTGTTACAAGATGGGGCACTTGGTTAGAGGCAGCATTTTATTACGCTCAAAACTTTGAAAAAATAAAAGAAGTATTATCTTGTTTAAGCAGCTCTGATGCGGTATCTATTCGAGAGGCAAAAAATATTATAGAAAAAGAAAATTTAAAAGAAGATTTAAATTACATTAAAGACAATTATTTTATAATTCATTTGTCTTTAAAAGAATTGCAAAAGCATAATTTATCGTTGACAGATTCACTTTTAGCATTTGACAACGTCAGAAATGCTATAAATCAGTGCAATTCAGAAAATATAAAAAATAAAATAGAACGTGTTATGGAACGAAACCCAGATTTAGACACACTTAGAGAATATAGTGAGGCCATTGAAAAAAATGAAGCACATAATTTAATACCTTTTTTAAAATTTGCTCCTTTGACATCGTCAGATGTAGAACGGTCTTTTTCCATTTATAAATGGACTTTAGATGTTAAAAGAAATAGGTTGAAAATAGAAAATATAGAGAAACTCATAGTTATATATTTTAATTGTAAAGATCAGGATTACCAGGATGCTGACATTGTAATCGATGAAGATTAAAAATGTGAATAAATTTAAAATGTACATATTTAACAATAAACAATCTTGATTTTTATCTTTTTTCTTTATTCTACCCCTTTTTTTTTGGTCCTAAAATCTGACTAAAATCAACCTGTTCCTTCGTATGCCCTTTACGTTTCAGAGTCGTGGTGCATCCTTAGAACAGTCTCACGACCCCAGCAGGCATTGGCCCTCTATGGGGCCCCGTCATTTATTCTACCCTTAATGCAAATTACCATGACCCCTATGAAAATATTTAAATTTAAGTGCAACAATTTATGTCTATCTATAAATGTTCTAGCCATAAAAGGCTAAAAATAAAAATTAAAGCTTCGATCGGAATTCGATTGTTTTTATTATTCAACAGATAAATAATGAATTAATTTAGTTTTGATACCTTCCTTTAAATTTTGAATTGAGTAGGAATAATATCACTACCAACATTAACAATATTTAATTGAATCCGGAAATACCGGAATTACTTTCCGGGAAAATGGCTTATCCATGTTATTCTTTCTGTGTGCATTTATGATACAAGTACCAAAAATCAATCTACCTACTCCGATCACTGATAATCAGTCAAACTTAAAGTTTATATTATCCATTTAATTAATATTTAATATGAATTATATCTATTATAATGATTTTTTTACTAAGCAAGTAAGCAGTAAACAGTGTTTTAATTATAAATTATGATAATTCGACACCTAGTTATGGCTGTATGAACGAAGTCATTGTCAACTTTTTAAAAAGAAAAATTCAAACATGTATTGTTTTTCAAACAAAAGTTATGTTTTCGTTTCGCAGACTTTCGCGCGTGTTTATTATTTTGTGTTGAGAAGTTTGCTTGGAGGTTGATTTTATATAAAGTAATTGATAGTTTAGTGTAATTGGTAGGTACTCTATTGATTTACCCTAATTATGGAAATCAGTAAACGCAGTCGTAATTTTACTGTAAGAGAGAAGATGCTTCTTGTCGAAGTAGCCAAAGAATTTGTGTCTATAATCGACAATAAAAAGACAGACGGGACTACTGTAGAATCCAAGAAAAAAGCTTGGACGGCGCTGACGCATAAATATAATGGTGTCTCTGAAACTGGTTCTAGGACTGAAAAGCAGTTACATGCGTTATACGATAATGACGGGGAGTCTCCCCGTGAACATGGCTGCTGTAAAGCAACCGAAACGTCGGGGCAAAGTGTAAACTCAAATATAAATAGTTTTAATTAAAAATATATAGCTTAAAAAGAAGTAAAGTTCAATAATAGTAGAGTTAGAGTTTTTCAAAATTATGTAATAACAGTGTTATAAAGTAAAATAAACAACGCGACAAAATCCGTATAAAGTGTTTAATTTCAATGTATAATATTCGCGTAAACATAAGACAATACTACCTATATATATAACATTAAGAAATCCAGCAATATTAAAAAAATGAGCCTTCACTTCTCTCAAGTCTTCATTATTAGGCATATTTATATACCTTCTAGCTAGCTTTGCTATTTCTTTGCTAACTTTATTGACCACTCTAGACACAGTGGTTTTGTGGACATTAACGTCATCACCAATGACAACCAGAAATGTTCCTGTGGCATAATATCTAAATGCAATTAAAATTTGTTCCAACACAGACAACGTATATTTCCGATGCGTTACAGGGGTTAGGGCAGGCCTGATAATATCGCTAAGGTGTATCACAGTGTTCTTATCGAAGCGATATCTCACTTTAAATTCTTCATCCGTAAACATAGCGAAAGGATTTCTCTTCGTTCTTAAATTTCTATGGACTGATATACTAGAAATTAATTCCAGTACTTCGAAATCAGACTCTGATGAGCTACTCGTATCCATGACACCGATATTCCCTTCTTTTCCTTTTAAATAGTTGCTTATTTAGCTATCAAGAGTTATTTAGTTAAATTAACAACTTTAAAACCTAAAACTTCATGTAGTTTTTCAAAGCACTAAACGTCAGATAAAGTTACGGATCCGATAAACGGCACACATGGGCCAGTTAAGTTAAACTAAGTTTAAACGGAGTTTATCTTACTGTGCGTTGTTCAGAAACGCAATTCCATAGCTTATCGAACCAATAGCGTTAACGAATAGATAAACTGTCGATAAAAGTACCTCGGAAACCGGCCATGACAGACCCGAAGCTAAAAGCTAAAAGTACATTTCTCTCTCGAGAGAGAAATGTACTTTTTACAGTATAGATTAAGAAAAATATGATAGTAAAATTATCACTAATGTGTACAGAATCTAGCACTAGTATACCTTCAGTGCGCTTTGATGAGCTCATACACATTCTACATGTGATATTAATGAATAATAATAAAGTTGTTATTCTTGTTTATATTAATCTTATAATAAATATGTTATAGTAAATTGGAATGCTTTTGTTAGAAGTAAGTCGGTACTATACACAGCAACGTAGTGTATGTTATCTGTAAAGTATTTTATGATTTAAAAATTATTATTATTCTGTATTTTATTGCGTCTCTCGTGACTTTTCCCTTGGGGTCTTTTAAAGTTCGTAAAATATCGGTATTTTCGTGTTATATTATGTTTTTGTTACTTTATGGTTAAATTGCAATTACATATTGTGATAGTTTAAGAGTAGGTATTTACGACCAGCTGATAACCCCGCGGTTACACCTACGTTTATGATTACTGCTACGCGCCCGTGGCTCGAAGCGTGCATTATACAGCGTATGCTACTTCTAATAGTGAACCTTTTTTTAAATCTGCCCGGTAGCTTTTAAGTTTATTCATTAACTTTTACCTAGCCTTTATTATTCCCAAGTCACTTGGGGTCGGCTTTTCTAGTCTAACCGGATTTGACTGGATATCAGTTTGTACACGGAACGGCTGTCACCTGACCTTCGCAACCCGAAGGTTAAGGATACCCTAAGGCTAGACCAGTGTCAGGATATAATAGGACTGACTGCCCAATAACGACTGCCATAGATGTCAATAGCAGCCGGGACCGACGGCTTAACGTACTCTTCGAGGCACGAAGCAGACGATAATTGTCAATCAATGCGCACATAATTTCGAAATGTCATATAACTTCCGAAAGTCCGTGGTGCGCGACGTAGGTTCGGGCCCTCTGCATTGCTGCTTCTCTTCGTAATATTAGCATAAATAAATACATATATTTCATTATTATTTGTTTAGTGTATATTGTTAAACTCTACAATTGCAGATTGCAGTACATTGCAAATAATAATAATAATAATAATGTTGATTCGGCAATCATTGTGCCGATAGTCATATCTGTCAATGGTCTAATAGCCAAGAGCCTCGATCACCATCTAAAGAGGCTCGCGTTGGGTGCTTGGATCAAGGGTTTGATGCAGAAGGCAGTGCTTTTAGATACAGCACGCATTGTGAGGAGGTTCCTATCTCTGGAATCCTAACCACCGGCAGCTTGGACCCTGTTCCCGATGCCGGTGGGGTACCATATATTTTATATTTTTAAATGTATTTTTATAGATATATGTATATTTAAAATGAAAAATATATTGAAAGTATTTAAATAAAGAGAATAATAATAATAAACCCCCGATGTATCCCTACGTTGCCGTCGTGGTGGGGCTTGCGCGCCTTAATGAGCGCTAGGGCTATGCCGGGTAGAGTTACTCATACCGGACAGGTCTAGGGTGAGAGGTCAGACAAAGCGGGATACAACCAAAGCTTTTGGTCCAGTCACAGGCTAAGAGCTATTTCCTTTCCTCTTTCATTTCCTCCCATTTTTTGCTTATCTTTTGCTTTACTCAACCTGTTCTCAATTAAATCGTAATTTTTTTGCACCTTCTCTACTCCTGCCCATCACTCATCTCTCTTAATTTTAATGCGATGCGTCTAAAAAATAGAATAATACCCCAGTCGGGTACCGGAGCTAACCGTGATGGAGAATCCCGCCCCGGGACTTCCAACCCGGGCTGCCCTTCGTATTCTGGGGTGGGCACCGTATCGCAACAAACTGCTCAGTCTCATACTGCTGCAGTTCAACACATTCAACCCTCACCTTGTGTTTCACCAACGTCATCATTATTTTCATCCATTCCTTCATCACCACCGTCATACCTTAATATTCAAGAGCCAAGTTCATCAAGTTCATCACCATCATCACTTCAATCCATCATGGATGTTGTGCAGGTGGCTGCTTTAGCCAAAGTTACTGCACCCGCCCGTAGTGGAAGGCGCACACGTAAAACGTGGACAAGAGATATGAATATTTTCATCATGCGCCATTATTTCATCCTCACACAACTTGAGCTAAACACGAAAACATACCTTACACCGTTACATGCACGTTTCATAGCTGAATTTCCTGAAATGGAAATAGGAAAGCAAAGAATACCAATACCAATGCCGTGCTATTATCCAACGTAGCTTTCTAACAAAGGAAGAAATTTTTGAAATTAAGGAAGAACTTAGAGTTCTATTACAAAACCAACCAACTTCATCAGAACAAAATACAACCATAGAGTACACCCAATCCCGTAGAATCAGATGGACAGAGGCCCTTAATGAAATCATAATGAGAAGTTATTACCGACTCACAAAACTTAAAACCGATTTAACTACATATAGACCACTACTACATCAGGATATTATTTCTAAATGTCCTTCAATCGCCGATCTTTCCGCACAAAGAATAGCAGACCAACGTAGATCTATTGTCAATAATCGACTTTTATCTACTGATCAATTAAACAGAATTAAAGAGGAAGTCAGAACCGAGTTAAATACTACTAACACTCTTGAAGACACAACACAACCTACAGAAGTCAACATTACATCTTTTATAACACCACCTGGACAAAATATAGCCATCAATGATTATCACACTACACAAACTACACCAACAATACCCAATGAGCAAAATCCAGCTCTCACAGAAACAACACACGATACTTCAAGCCTTTCCATAGAGCTACTACAACAATTAGAGGAAATGTACCTAGAAAATTTTAATAAATGTATCGAAGTAAATCCAGCAACACGCCCATACATACCTAAACTAAAATCTTCTAAAAAACTGTCATTTATTATTAGCCATATCAACACTAACATACTCCCAAAAACATTAACAATCGATACAGACTTTAAAACATTACATACATCTATTTACTGTGCGGCTTACACTTCAACCAAATTTAACGGTGCTAGAATTTTAGAAGATAATGCAGTCATTAATAAACCGCAAGGAGCACCTTGGTGGCAGAAACGGCTAGAAGGTAGGATTAGCCATCTCAGAGCAAATATTGGGAGACTTACTGAATATACTAGGGGTGTTAGGTCACCAGCATTAGAAAAACAAGTATGTAAAAAAAAACTGAAGCATTACATACATTTTGGTCAAACATTTGGTCAAACCCAATACAACATCAACAAAATCACTGGATAGAAGAAGATAAAGAAACGTTGCGAGATATATCAGAAATGAAATTCGAACATAAACAGAAAGGGTGCCGCAAAAACAGCCAAGGTTGCAAAGAACAACTCACGATTGATGGTGTAGCGTCAAAACAGGCATATTTCCAAAAACGCAACATCCACACAATGTATATAGATTATAAAAAGGCGTTTGATTCAGTCCCACACTCTTGGTTAATATATATATTAAAACATTATAAAATACATCCCACAATCACCTCATTTTTAGAAAAATTATGCATAAATGGAATACTAAATTTAAAATACGCAATTCGAATAAAATCACCGAAACTGATTTCATCCCTATAAAAAGAGGTATCTTCCAAGGTGATGCCTTGAGTCCTCTATGGTTTTGCCTTGCACTCAATCCGCTCTCTCGCATGTTAAATAAAAATAATATAGGATTCAAAATTAAACACAACACACAACAAACATCTCTCACTCATCTCATGTATATGGATGATATCAAACTTTTTGCAAGTAGACTAAATGAAACACACATACTTGCCGACATCACACAAGCATTTTCAACAGATATACACATGGAATTTGGAATTAATAAATGCAAAATTCAATCTGTTAATAAAGGGATAGAATATACTCCGTACGAACTAGCAAATCACGAAATTATAGATGCCGTGGATCCAGTCGAAGGATATAAATATTTAGGATACTACCAATCACAAGAAATTCACCATAGAAATACCAAAAAACTACTACAGCAAAATTTTAGGAGTAGACTACACAAAATACTACACACTCATCTTAACGCAAGAAACACCATCAAAGCTATTAACACATTCGCTATTCCTATATTAACTTACTCTTTTGGAATCATCCGCTGGACGCAAACAGACCTCACTACACTACAAAGAATCATTAATACCATATTGACTAAACATAGGAAACATCACCCCAGAGCTTGTATTCAAAGATTAACTTTACCTGAAAGTGAGGGTGGTCGAGGCCTCATCGACGTCACAAACCTTCACAACAAACAGATCACACTACTCAGGACATTCTTCCACAACCGTTCACCCCATTCACAACTACACAACGCTATATGTCAGGCTGATACATTCACACCACTCTCTCTCACTGATCAGACTAAACAAATGAACACAATAACTAAACAACAAAAAATAGATATGTGGACTCAAAAATCTCTACATGGTCGTCATCGGCTCGACTTAAATAGCACTAATGTTGACAAGATAGCGTCAAACGCATGGCTAAAGCGAGGCGGGCTGTTTCCTGAAACAGAAGGCTTTATGCTAGCGATCCAAGACCAGGTAATAGACACAAAAATTACAGAAAGTACATCATTCGAGACAGCAGTTTAACTAGCGATCATTGTCGGCATTGTCAGAAACTACCTGAGACAATTCAACACATCACAGGCGCATGCTCATCAATCACACAAACAGACTATAAGCACAGACACGACCAGGTAGCAGCTATCATACACCAAACACTTACAACTATAAACAACAAAACAAACACAAACTACTATCCGAAAGAACACCATATTACAAATACACACCTCAAATTATATTAGACTCACCAAACTTCAAAATGTACTGGGACAGAACTATATTCACAGACAAAACAAAACATCATAATAGACCGGATATCACACTACACGACAAGCAAAATAAAGTTGTATATCTCATTGACGTAGCCATACCCAACACACACAACTTAAGTTCTACTCATACTAACAAACTTTCCAAGTACGCAGATTTGACTATTGAACTCAAAACCCAGTGGCGAGTGCATATGGTCAAGACCATCCACATAATCATATCCAACACAGGCGTCATACCTAAAACACTCCATACAAGCCTGAAAACACTAAACATCCATCCTCTCACATACACACTATAACAGAAAGCAGTTATCTTAAATACATGCAGAATTGTCAGAAAGTTTTTATCTATAGATTAATTACCACACCACCAGAGTTCTTTTGCCAAACGCCCGCAATTCTGGCGAATTTCCCCAGTAATGGGCGAGGATAAAACCAATAAAATATAAATAATAATAATAATAAAATCCTTTATTTCTTTATCAATAGGTTAAAACACAAACGTTGTAGAGGCCTTCTTTTAAGTATATAAATACTTGTAACAGAAGACCCCACACATGACCCCACAGAAGACCCCCCATTGCAAAAACTATTTCGTTATTATAGTTTCTTGCAGGTTTTTCTCATAGGCTCAATCCTTTGCCTCAACCTAACAACTAACCTAATTGAAGCTTTAGTACCTTAGTTAATGCACAAACTTTATTTTGACGTTCATAAGTGTTACTTTGTGACTTTATTGAATAAATGATTTTTGACTCTGACTTTGACAGTAGCTATCTCATTCGCGGCAACGCTACGCAACAAATTAATTTTTCCAATGCCTTTTTGAGGGATTATCGCCACATTTCTTCTCTGTATATCAACTTGTTCCACCTACCCATCTGCACCCCCGAGGAGGTGGGTCAGGCAGCAGCTGATGTCCCAGCAGACAGTGAAGGAGACGAGCTCGCGCCGCTGGTGAAGTGCCCAGCACCACTAATGCTATCGACTGAACAGCATCGCCAATCCTCTGGAGCTTTTCTAGATTATCTGGATCCACTAGATGCCTCGTTTCTGTTAACAAACCATCATAATTTTAGAGCAAATTTCTTGAGGTAGTTATGAGATGTTTTATATACAAGTGGCTTGTGGGAACTTAGCATCGGTAACACTAATGATAAGGTACTGAACTTGCGATTGAGAGATTGTGAATTTTTTTTTTTAAAGTTCTACCAAAGCATTTAAAAACATCGATATCACAAAAGTACTTATATTTTAGGACAGAGTTATCTTTTTAAGTAAAATATTACACCTGTGTTAGGATACCCCATTTTTAACAAAGATTGTACATAAATAACGCATTACCGACGAGATTCCATGCCTAACACAAGCATAACTTTAGCTGGAGGTGTTAGCAAACATTATATTTTCCAAAGACAACTCTCGCTCTATAAATAAATACTGTCTCACAGAGGACTTTCAATTTCAAACCTTTAAACGACGAACAAAGAACACCCAGTCTGGGAACAACTAATCGAAGACGCACAAATGTTTGTCCCATGTGCATCATCCGTAGCAGGCAAATTTCGAATTGCTCATCCAATCAAGTGTCGACTATTCAATTACGTTTCAAATTATAGTCAGCGACAACGACTTTAACTTTAACATTCGAATGCCGCATCAAACAGTTTACGAATGGATTCTTTTTTTCATAACAATCGCAAATCGCAACCTAAAGGATAACGATGTTCTGAAGCTAGTCATCCTAATACTTAAGGTTAATGCATAATTTTCGATTATCATACTCCTTTAAGACATTCTATACCACCGTTACCCTAGCAGATCACCAATTAATTAATAACAGGAAGGCCGTATAATTAAACATATGATAACCTAATTACGTCACCGCATCGTTGATATGTCTATAAATACTTTTCCGCATACGGCTTTGCTCACGTACTTAATATAGAATTTGTTAATAATTTAAGTAAGTATAGCGTCATCTATCGTATTTTAATACAGCGGAGAATCATGATAATAATATCAATCCTGTATTTAAACTGTCCTACTGGGCACGGATCTCTTTTTAGTGTGAGAAGAATTAGTTCATCACGCTGGCACAATGCGGGTTAACAGACTTCGACAACATTATGGAGAACTCCCAGACATGTAGGTTTCCTCACAATGTTTTCCTTCGCTGTTAAAGCGAGTGAAAACATTAACTATCGAAAGTTATATGCGTATTAAACGCACGTAACTTCGAAAAGTCAGATGTGCATGGCCTTGGATTCAAGCTCTAGTCACTTTGACATTCGTAAGTCTTTAGTTTAATATTAAAATTATTAATTATTGGCAGTCTAACGGTCTCTCAGTACGCTAACGCTTTAACAATCATCGATACGATAAAAAACAATCTTAAACACGATTTCATTTTGAGAAGAAAAAACGAAATTTAAATATTAATCAGAAAGCTCAAATGATTACGGCATAATATTTTAATATATAAAACGATCAACAAGGCTTTATTTTTGAACAGAAACCAGTTGGTAACTTTCTCTTAGAGCGCGATAAGCTTTCATCGACCATTTTGAAATTGTGTCCTTGTATATAGGCTCAGAAATGTAATATTATACTCGCAAAAGAACACCGATTCCTACCAAGGATGCTTCGCGAGGCTATTGAAATTAAAAAACATCCTAATTTCAATAGAGAGGATGGTTGGAATGTACCACCAGCTTGGGATCCAGTCATTCAAATAGTCAAACCCAAGAAGAAGCAAAACACAGCTTCAAAACACACTTCATGATACTTTGAGCTCATTCTGCGTAAATAGGAACACCAAAGATTAAATTATGTTCGGGTACTTTGAAATAACTAGCTACACTTCAGAACGTTGGGACAACTACCATCTTAGTCTCCCCGTGAACATGGCTGCTGTAAAGCAACCGAAACGTCGGGGCAAAGTGTAAACTTAAATATAAATAGTTTTAATTAGAAAATATATAGCTTAAATTTAATAGTAGTAAAGTTCAATAATAGTAGTGTTAGTTTTCAAAATTATGTAATAACAGTGTTTAAAGTAAAATAAACAACGCGATAAAATCCGTATAGTGTTTAATTTAATTATAAAAATGATAATAATTTAAATGAATAACATTTGCGTAAACAGAAGACAATATTATAAAATCAGCTGTTCCATACATTTTGTCGAGGTCAAGGTCCAATTTTGCACGGAACAGCTGTATTTTCCCACGATTTCGGCAATGTCACAAAACAAGTTGTTCATAATAACAAGTATAATCACCCTCTGAGAGGTCTTCACTATACTAAGAAACACCCAGTATGGTAATTAATTTAATTAATTAATTATATATAGGCTACAACATCTTGCAGATATAAGAGGTAAATACCTAAATTGTAAAAGGCGATTGAATAATATTTGACGTGAATTTCTTGCAGGTAAGTTCTCTTAGGCTCAACCCTTTACCAGAATCAAACATCGAACCTAAATTGTCATTTTAGTAAATACGCGTGCCATTAAACATTATCATTCCTAAATAAAACGGTGTGACATAAATTACCATTTATTAAAGCGCAGCGGTTTTTTCGTTGAGCAAAAGATAGGATATGATCTACGGATCGAAAAGTGTTTCCAGGATTTTCTGTTGGCAAATTCGTTGTGGTAGCACGGAGTCTGATAGTGTCCCGTCGACGCCAATACGCTTGCCATCTTTTACAAGGTACCATCATTTTGGATTCTATAATTTCTATATAAAACTAATAATTTTGAAGTTATTTAACTATTAAATGCTGTGTACAGATGTATTTTGACTGTAGGTTTAAAATTACATACTTACCAATGATACTAGGTTAAGTAATTCATAAATAAATAAATCATAAGAAATAAACAACGCGATAGAATCCATAAAAAGTAGGTTAATTTCAAAATCCTAAGGAACTTACCAAATGTAAGTATATCACAAACGTCGGCGAGAGCTGCTTGTGTGTGTCCAACCAGGTTGCGTATGACCCGTGTGCGCGCCGTCATACGCCGTGACCATGCGCCACCTGCCATCATTGACACCCCTCCCAACACTGCCAGTCAAAGATGTATACTGCATACGGCGGTTACTGGTAACAAAACAAAATATATTTTATTATCAAACATGTTTCAAGCAAATAGTATATTAATCAAAGGTGAAATAGTGACCAATTTTGAATAGCAGCGGCAGGAATATCGACTCAATTTTTATAACATAAAGGTCTAATTTACGACTGACACATTGTTGTGGGCAGTAAGGCTCTAAACAGACGGACTGTATTTCAACTGCATTCCGACTGAAATTTGCAGTGTCAATGCAGTTAGTACGACTGCATTCAACCTAGCTCTCAGTCAGCGTGCAGTTGTTAAAACTGCATTTGTACTGATCGCTGACAGAGAGTTAGCTGCAGGGTCAACGTGCAGTTCAAACGCAATTGGTCCAACTGCATTTGTACTGCACACCGACAGCAAACGGGCTGCACGGTTGGCTTACAGTTTAATGACAGTTGTACTAACTGCATTCAAACAGCAAATTTGCAAATTTCGGAATGCAGTTGAAATGCAGTTCGTCTGTCTAGAGCAGCGGTTGCCAAATGGCGGACCGCGCTCCGAAGGTGCGAGAACACAGCAACTTGCACTACAGACTACGTAATTTAATAAAAATGTATTCGCCGCATTATCTTTGTTGACGTCAGTTCGTAAACGGCCGGGTGAAGTAACGGGCTAATTACATTTGTTTAATAAATATTTTTTCTATAAAATGTAGGACGGACCGCGGTGGTCATTTCATTTCTTAAAACGGACCCCGAGCGAAACTAATTGGTGACCTCTGGTCTAGAGCCTTAGTAAAATAAATATTGCCCATTTAGAAGCTCTTTTGAAATGAAATGAAATGAAATGAAAATGAAATGAAATGAAAAAGTTTATTTACCAACATAAACATACAGTACACAAACAATTAAATTATTTAAATAGAGATTGCTTATGTATATAAGAAATCAAAAGATTACTTACAAAGACATAAAGCAAATCTGAGTTATTTTGGTAGCAGTTTTCTAAACTAGGCGAACGAAGAAGTCAAAGTCAGTTACGGCAACTTTATTGAAGCCCACGTATCCGAATTGAAAATACCTTACTATATTTACTCTAGCACAAGTATACCTTCGTTCTTTGTAAGCTCATTACTAATATTATAACCACACATTGCAAAGAGCAGCTATAGCTTAGTGGAAGACCGTTGGAGAGCCATGTAGAGATCTCGAACTCGATCCCTAGGCACGCACCTCTGACTTTACGAAGTTATGTACGTATTATATAATTCATGATAGCTTGCTTTAACGTTGAAAGTAAACTACGTAAGGAAACCTGCATGTCTAACTACTCTATAATGTTCTAGAAGATACATGAAGTCTGGCATTCCGCACAGGGCCTATTTTGTGGACTCTGGCATAACCCTTTTCAAGCCGAAAAGAGACCCGAATGCCCAGCAATGGGACATTTTATGGACAAGGGTAATATCTATACTAATATTTTAAAGCTGAAGAGTTTGTTTGTTTGGTTGAACGCGCTAATCTCAGGAACTACTGGTCTGAATTGAAAAATTATTTTAGTGTTGGAAAGCCTATTTATCGAGGAAGACTAGGTATAGGTTATATACCGTCACGCTACGACCCACGGGGACGGCGCAGTAACGATAAACGCGGTTGAAACCGCGGGCACATCTTGTTATTAATATACAATATATACATAGCAATAAGCAGTAAGTAAGCAAAAACAATGCCCGTTTAGCAGACCCTTAACTTATTTTCCAATACTAATCTATCCTTATTTAAAACCATATTTATTTTGATTCGATATGGTCTAGTTATTGTTATTACACTATTTCCTACTACGCTTTTGTTTTTATTGTATTGACCCACATTTTTAATATTATATTTATTTTTATTTATTATCAGCAAAGTAAGTACATAATTATATGCTTCACGTCTAAAAAGTGGTTGTTATATTTATTACATACTTATATTAATGTAAATATTGAGCTTCTGAATTTCTTTGTCCGCGAAACTCGAAAAATTGTTGATAGTTTTTCAAATTTCTACACGAAATTCAATTTCTATATATGTGTTTTATAAAAATTTTCATTGTTGCTCCGCTCCTATTGGTCGTAGCGTGATGTTATATAGCCTATAACCTTCGTCGACAAATGGGCTATCCAACACTAAAATATTTTTTCAATTCGAACCAGTAGTTCTTGAGATTAGCGCGTTCAACCAAACAAACTCTATAGCTTTATAATATATTAGTATACCTAGATTAGACTAAGCCACAGCCAAATATGCCGCGTATAGCTATAGTCGGTCATATCGAACAAGTTAAAATTCCGGTAACATATACCTACATATATTATAGGTATCAATAAATTAATAATAATTTATTTCAAACAACCAATAAATATGTTAATTTCTATGATACAAACACTTAACAGATACAGCTTAACAATAAATACAATTCAGTGAACATCTGTGTCTGAACTAGATAACTTAATATAGTAAAGAAAGAAAGAAAGAATAAGAAAAATATTTATTTTGGCACACAAGGGCACACGCAAAACACTAAGAAATCAAAAAAAATCTAAGAATAAAAATCAAAAGTATACAAAATAAAATAAAACAATAATAATAAAATTAAAAAAATAAAACAAATACCAGCACTATAAATTAAATCTGCTCACTGGCAACACCACACCTTCCGCTTAACCAAACGGAAACTGCCTCCATTCAGGTCAAGGCCACGTCAAATTGTCAGTGTGCAGCGATACAAATAATAATAAAATAAAAGTATTAAAATTATAGTTCAACACAAATTGAAACAATGCAAAAATGTGTGTCCCATCAGTGCCAAAATTTGGACAGGGGATTTACACAAACCTCTTCACGGTTTTAACATTACGACATACCATAAGTAAAACATTTTAGGTTCCACGTAATAGGGAGCGTGCCTAGTGACGTCTACCGAACACAGTTCCAAACTCTAAAAGAAAACCTTGACCGTCTCAAGAATCGAATAAGATACTCGAGCAGAGCAATCGCTTTCAATGCGCCACCCAGGAAGTAGAGAGCTGACGTGATCATATTATGCTCTATCGCCATTACAAAAACATTGAAATGAATACTCTATTGAAGGCCATGTCCTCCTCAAATCACTGTTTGTTTACGCGCACAATGCTTCAAATTACGTCATCGTAGTACCTAACCTATTTAGTAATTCTTTGTAGTAATTAGTCAGACAATGTGCATGTTCCCAATGTATATTTATATCATATCATTGGATCGTCGGATCGTTTTAGGGCTCCGTGTCGGAGTATCGGTGACAGGATTCTATAACAAAGCCGGCTTTTTTGACTGCTTCCGTAGCGCAGCAGTGTCTGCGACTTCGTGTTTGAGGTTTTGGATTCGTTATTGGAATATTCTCTTTTGGAAAGTTCACGGTTTTACACACCTCGTGCCTCGGAAAGTATGTAAAGCCGTTGGACCTGCACCTGATCTCTCTCAGGTCGTGTCGGTTTGCGCACACACTTGTGCACTATAATATCTAAGTAGATGGCCAGTCACCGTTAAAATTGACTACCGTGAACGAAATTCGGTCTATAGGACGTTTTTTTATTATAAAGCCGACGTCGTCTATCTGTCTATCCATTATAGTATAAAAGAAATTGAACGCGCATTTCTAAGTATGAGCCGTGATCAGCTTAGAGCAGGTGGTAACCTTGTAACCTAATTTATCTAACTAGCTAAACTAAGCAACGCTTCGCTGTGGCTCAGTCTGATATTATTATTTTTCTTTCTTTTGTACTAGAGTCTAGACAATTCCCGCTCTAGGAATGATTCCTGTGTCGCAGAGGCATTAATAATCTTTAAAAAAAACTGACCGCCTATGACGTCACAAGCGAGAACGTTGGTAGTTATAGTGTTGGGATTTGACGGTAGGAAAAAATAACATTTTATGGATATACCCTCAAGACATAAATTATTATTATAACTGCAATAAGTATTTCACTAGCAGTTCGTTTTGTGTTAAGCGTTTTTATTAAATTTGATAAATATGGATTACGAGGAGCTCCTTCGTATTTTAGAAGGTGTCGATGATGTTGGAATCACAATTGAATCTGCATCGGACAGTGAAATTGAAGATGAATTTGAGGTGAGTCATTTCTAAGTTCACAAACCTACTTCTAACATTACAAGCTATACTCCGCTGAGATTGGACGGCACTAGGGATCACGCCCTGTGTCACAGAGTACTCTAAGAATTAACGGGCACAAATTACACTCAGACTTAAAACACAAATGTGTGTGTTATGTGGGAATCGAACCCACGACCTAAACTATTCGACTACCGAGGCTGTCCATAATAAATAATAATAAAATTGTTTATTAACTTAGATCATTGAATGATAATTATGAATATCCATAGTAGTCCATAATAATTAATTTTAATTGATATAAATTTATCTTTTTTAGGCTATAGTAACTGAGAACCTCCCAGGATCAAATCCTCCAAATGCTCAGGATGAAAGTGATGTAGTTGAGAATATACCAGGACCACCTCCTATTCAATGGACAAGGCAACCATTTGCAATTGAAACTCCTATTTTTGATGACTTTGGTAGTGGTATTTCACCTTCATTAAACTTAGTTCGTGGACGAAGAGTTAATAAAAACAATAATACGTTACACTAATCGGTATCATCGCTACTTCATACTAAACACGGATTTGAGGAACCACTCTAGGCTGCAGACTTGGAAAGAAGTAACCGTTCCCGAAATGTATATATTTTTGGCTATTACTATGTTAATGACGAGAAACAGTCGCTTAACGATTGAAGAGCATTGGTCAACAAATCCGCTATTGAATTCTCCAATTTACACAACTTTAATGAGTAGAAATCGTTATACGACAATATTAGGAATGTTGCATTTTTCTGAACCAAAATTTTCTGCCTTGGGCATGCCAATGACCCAATATTGTCAAAGATAATTACAGTGGTAGATGACGCAAGACAAAAATTTCAATCTAATTTTATTCCGTACAAGAAGCTATGTATTGACGAAAGTATTGTTCCATTTAAAGGAAGGTTAATTATCAAACAATATATACCTAATATATTTAGACCTGGCCAAAGCGTTCGACACAGTCTCTACAAAGCTGTTACTTGAGAAGTTAGATGTAGTAGGTGTACGTGGGTTGCCCCTTCAACTTTTTAAAGATTTCTTAACAAATCGTAAACAAACGGTGAAGATAGGTGATCATCTCAGTAGTCCTCTTCCTGTTACTTGCGGTATTCCCCAGGGAAGTGTCCTAGGCCCGAGTCTCTTCCTGATTTATGTAAACGAACTCTCTAATTACATTCCTACAAATGGCAAAATATTTGCGTATGCAGACGATACAGCGCTTTTATTCCAGGGAGAGACTTGGGCCGAGGCACAGCATCACGCAGAGAAAGGTCTACAGGAGATTTCTCAGTGGTTGAATAAAAATCTTCTAACTCTTAATGTAAATAAATCTAAATACATAACTTTCACTATTAATAAATCTACACAGCCGGCTCGTGACGATATTAATCTCAAAGTTCATACATGTAACAATATTTGTTCTGTATCATGCTCCTGTTTGCCACTAGAAAGAACAGATAACGTTAGATATCTGGGTGTCCAACTTGACCAAACTTTGTCATGGCATTTGCAACTCGATCTCTTAGCAGCAAGAACGAGAAAGCTAATATGGATCTTGAAAAAACTAAGAAACATCCTCAAACCTTCACAATTAAAGACTGTCTATTTTGCTTTGGCTAGGTCACTCTTAACTTATTGTGTACCGGCGTGGGGAGGGGCGAGACAAAAATAGTAGTTGTTGAGCGTGCACGACGATCTCTATTAAAGGTACTCTATAAAAAGCCTTATCGCTATCCCACCGCAGCTCTCTACAAAGACAGTGAAGTGCTTACAGTTAGACAATTATTTGTCTTGCACACCACACTCCGGAAACACAAAGCTCTAACATATGACCCAATTATGGCAGCACTTGGCCGAAGAAGAAATAGGATATGCGATCCCATAAGACACCATACTGTTTTCTTCAGACGACAACCTTGTTTTCTGGAAAATTATCTGTATAATAAACTCAACGCTTTGTTAAACATATATCCTAAAACTACACACGAATGTAAAAATGTTATTAGAAATTATTTACTGAATTTAAACTACGACAACACAGAAGCCTTAATATCTATAGTGAAATAAATTAATTTTATTATAATTATATCAGGCTGTATGACACATACATACACACACATAAACTCATACAATCACACACACACACACACACACACACACACAAACACACACACACAAACACACACACACACACAAACCACTCACACACAAACGCACGCACACACACTGACACACGCTCGCACAGATATCATAAAACTTATGAAGTAGAACAGACACTCACAAAGCCACGGGTTAGTGTCCAGGAGACCTGAAATACAGGGTTTCCCTAGTTTAGGCTCCTGTCCACCCCTCATAATACGCTACTTTACTTTGCTACCTAGTTGAAATGTCACATTGTGCGAAATTGTAAAATTATGTTTGGTGGAAAATAAACTTATTATTTATTTATTTTATTTATTTACCTAATAAGCGTAATCGATTCGGCATTAAACTGTTTGTCCTATGTGATGTAGAAACGAGAGTTATATTGGATTTCATCATATATACTGGTTTAGAAACTGAAATAATACGCGATGTAGACCTAGGTGTAAGTGGATCAATAGTTATTACCTTTTTACAAAAATATTAGTTTTCGAATAGACAAATTTATATGGACAACTGGTACAGCAGCCCCAAATTATTTAATTTTTTATTAAATCGAAATATAGGTGCATGTGGAACTGTAAAACGTAATCGCAAAGAAATGCCTGAATTCAAGAAACTGAAAAAAGGTGAGAGGGATGTGAAATATGCTCCCAATATAATGGCTCTAAAATGGCACGACAAAAAAGATGTGTACATGATCACTACTATGCATAAAGATCAAATGGGACCTACTGAAAAATTGATCGGTCTACAGGTTTACCAAAAATGAAACCCGAATGTATTATAGACTACAACGAACACATGGGAATCATTGACTTGAATGACATGATGTTAAGTTCTTTACACAGTATTCGAAAAGTGACGAAATGGTACAAAAAGTTATTTTTTCATATAATTGACCTCCATTTGCTAAACGGTTACAACTACTACAAAGTCTTGCAAGACAACAAAACACTACGTTTTGACAAGTACCAACTGGCAGTAATAACACAAATTATCCAAAAGTACGCAGGAGACAGGACCTTACCGACGACTTCACGAAATGTAGATCAACCAATACGATTAATAGGAAATGCGGCACGCCACATGCCAGCATATATACCGGATACGAAAAAATTACGTTGTAAATTATGTAGTAATTTGAAACGCAAAAGGCGAGATACGAGATTTTGGTGCGAAATTTGTAAAGTGCCTCTTTGTGTTACGTGTTTCCGTGAGTATCATGAAAAAATAATACTGCACTAACGCATAACTTATTGTCATACTTTAATTATAATAAATATCGAAAACTATTTATAAATCTATCATCACATCACTGTCTATGTTGCGTTTTAATCACAAAATTACCCCTCCTTCGCCATTGACGCTTTAAAGCGTCGACTAGTTACGGGAAAACAAGGTAATGTGTTATTTTTATATGCAAAATCAATATTTACAGAGGCATATATATATATATATATATATATATATATACTAATGTTGATTATTTGATCATTAACTAAATCTTCAGTGGTAAAAGTATTATTTTATTTGTAACCATGTACACAAGCACAATGTATCGATGTTTTATCGATTTACTGTTTTCCATCACTATTTTTTGTAGGTATAATACAAGGAATTTATTGCTTATAGTAGGGAACACAGTTTCTCGTTATTAGCGTGGCGGTCAAAGGGTTAATAACTACTACACTTTAAATTCTTTGTGGATCACACTAATTTGCCCGTTGCCTTCCCGTGTAAGGATCGAACCCACAACACTCGGCACGGTGACAGCGGCGAGTCGATCACATAAAGCATAACGCCATCTGTGCAGTATTAGGAAAGTAAAGCCCGTTTACGTGGAAATTACGAAACAAAACTATATAATATATAATTTTTTTTTTATTTTATATAGTATTGTTTTTGAAATTTGCGGATACAGATATAGGAAAGCTAAATCTATACTAATATTATAAAGCTGAAGAGTTTGTTTGTTTGATTATTTGGTTGAACGCGCTAATCTCAGGAACTACTGGTTCGCATTGAAAAATTATTTAAGTGTTGGATAGCCCATTTATCGAGATAAGATAAGATAAGATAAGATAAGATAATTTATTTGCTTAAACACGAGTGTACAAGAGTGCATGCAAGTTGTTACATAAAATTATTTATATCATCATGTTTGTCATGTGCAATGACGTGCAAATATGATTACAGATTAAAATTAAGTTTCACAAAATAAATCATTTCTCATAACTTAGTGGTTAATGTGCCACACATAAAAAAAGTATAGGAAATTAGATAGGTAAAAATAATTATTTAAAAATTAGATACAATAAAAATTAGTGAAATGTCTTAAGTTAGTCACAATATTATCAAAATTTGTCCTGAAGAAAGTCATTAACATTATAATAAGCTCTGTCAATTAAAATGGATTTCATTTTTAATTTAAATTCAACATAAGTCAATTCTTTCCAACACTTAGGTAGTTTATTATAAATAACCGGTGCCATGCATAAGACACTCTTGCGCATAAGTGTGCAAATTTAGCCGATTTTAAACATAATCGGCTGTTATCACGTCTATTTCTAGGGAACATATCTGCAACACATGGAAACAAGTGAGGATTTAATTTAATAAATAATAACATTTCTAAGATATACAAGGATGGCAGAGTCAGTATCTTATATAGTTTGAAATACGGTTTACAGCTATCTGTTATTTTTAAATGGAACATTGATCTCAAACATCGTTTTTGAGTTTTAAATATAATTTCTCTGTCCGTAGAGTTACCCCAGAAAATGACACCATATCTGAGGATAGATTCAACAAGTCCGTAATAGGCAGTAAGGAGCGCATCACTATTGAGATTTCGTGATAGAGTATATAAAGCATATGAACTGCTACTCAATCTTTTGCTTAGCGTTTCTATGTGAGCCTTCCAATTTAGGGCACTATCTATTATTAGACCTAGGAACTTCGTCGTATTTACTGCGTCAATTTTTGTGTTATTATAATTAATGTCAAGATTTTTGCATGTCAAACGTTGATTAAAATTTATAAATAATGTCTTGTTTATATTTATTTTCAAATTGGTGTTATCCAACCATTCTATAATTGAATTTAGAGCATTGTTTATGTCATTTTTAAACGTGTCTCGGGATTTACATGTTACAGTAACCGTACTGTCGTCTGCGAAAAGGGTCATAGGGTATGTCGTAGCGCTAGGAAAATCATTAATATAGAGTATAAAGAGAAGCGGCCCTAGTACGCTTCCCTGTGGAACTCCATTAAGTACTCTACGTTCCTCTGATGAAAATATTTGCTCGACATTTTTCGCGTTAATACTACTAATTTGTGTTATTTGCTTACGTTCACTCAGATATGATTCGAACAGTTTAAGGATATTACCTCTTATCCCGTAGGCATCAAGTTTTTTAAAAAGAATATTATGTTGGACATAGTCGAAGGCCTGGGTCATATCACAAAATATTGAAGAAACTGGCATAGTTTTATCCATATTTTCCAATACGACATGTAGGAAGTCGTATACAGACATATTAATATTTTTGTTTTTCCTAAAACCCTTTTGCTTATCGCATAATATGTTATTTATTTCTAAGTATGTGTTTAATTCGTTATAATAATACTTTTCAAATACTTTAGCAAATACCGGTATCAGAGCAATAGGCCTGTAATTTTCCATTTGGTCTCTGTCCTGCTTTTTATGCAGTGGTTTAATGATAGATGTTTTAAGAGCATCTGGGAACGTACCTTCACTTATGCTTAGATTAATTATATAACTTAATGTACCACAGATTTCACTAGCAACTTCTTTCACTATTTTTGTACTAATACCATCATAACCCTGACTGTTAGTATTTTTAGTGATAAAATATTTTTTATTACATCGTATGGTATACAGGGAGCCATGAACATGGAGTCTTTTTTGGTTAAAATATGTTTAGTTACCGAAACATCTGAATGACTACGTGGTTGTATTCTATCTACAAAATAGTTATTAGAACATACTGTAGTCCGTTCTGAGATTGCGGTTACTGTCCAGTAGATATGCGTGTCCATGATTCATTATGTCTCTGTATAATAAATTATTGAATGTCTCAGCTCTCTAATTAAATAAACTTGTGAAGTTTCCATACCTGTAAGTTGGTAGACAAATAATTATATTAGTGTGCTGAATCTTCTTTAATACGTCTCTGATATTTAGAACAATCTTATGGTAATTTTGTGATGAATTAAAGTCTTCTTCCTCGAGTAATATAATTCAGAAGTCACTCGTCTTAAAGTCGCTTAACTGTGTTTTAATCCCTTTAAAAGTTGTTCAGTACTAGCATTCGGTTTCACGTAATGGCATATGTTATTAGATTGGAAAGCCGCCGTTGCTATCGAGAAGATATGATTTTTATTATTTGTACTTAATATGAACATTCTTTCTTTATCTTTATGGCTTTTCTTTATCTTTGTATGGCAGAAAAGAGGAAACTGGGTATAAGAATTTTGTTTGATAGTGTTATTTATAACTTTTCCATGCTTTTCTTGCAGTTTTTTAATGTTTCTCGTTCTATATTCTCTATTAAAGGCGAGTTATTTGAAGTAATATTATTGCTTGTTACCTTACGGTTTTGTTTATATTTACTACTTAATTGTTTTTTCGGAGTGGCTATCTGATTTTTGATTGGGCAATTGGTAATTTTTTTGTACATGCTATTTCTTTTTATTAAATCCTCATTTAATTGTTTAAGGTTAGTGTTTTCTAAAGATAACTTCTCTATTTCATTGTGTGCGCTATTTAACTGAGACTGACTGTCTCGATTTGTTCCTTTAGTTTCTTTATTTGGTCGTCCTCATCGTCAGATATGTCTGGCATGCTATTACTAGTGTAGTTTAACGTTTCTGATTGTGTTAAGCTGTCATCGTCCATTGTAGGGTTGGATTGCGTTCTAGGTGTTCTAAACCTAATGTTGCTGAGGAAGTCCATTTTTCCTTCCTATAATTATTGTACCTCAACGATGTCCTTGAAAAAGTGAGAGGTCTGCGTTCGGTCATTCACCTTTGTGTTTGTATAGAACAGTAATTTTGCTTTATAACGTTTATTTATAAACAGTTTTTTGTTAATGACACTTAGTTTAGTTCACATACACTTTTGATTTTTTGCTATGTTACTGTAGTTATTAGTGTCCACACATTGGTACCTATAACTTTTACACGGTAATACACACTTTTTCCGTGCTTACGATATTTAAAACGTTTAAAGACCGCCGTTACGCTGCTACTCGCTACAACGTTCACTGTCACACATCATCGAGGAAGGTTATAGGCTATATAATATCACGCTACGACCAATAGGAGCGGAGCAGCATTAAAAAATGTTGCAAAAACGGAGAAAATTCTCTTACATGTAGCAGACGTAGTTGCGCGGGTCAGCTAGTGTTTATATATAAACATTGTATTGCTGATTATGCTGAGACTTGAGAGACAAGCGTCCAAGTATACAGTACAAACTATCAAAACGATTTTAGAGTCAAAATAAATGGATCCTTATTCTTTTTTTTTTCTCGTTCCAAAAGCTTATCGCGGTGCAATAGTCACCCAGTTTATAAAAAGGAGTCAACTTGCTACCAGCCCCAGCATGAAAAGAGTACGAGATAGGTGTTGACAGCATGACTGCTCTCCGCCAACCAAAAAAAACGTTAAGCCAGTATGCGTTATACATATAATTATCATTAACGTTAGTAGATGGCTATAAGTAACACAGCGCGACCAGATTCAGTATTTCAATACTGTGTTGGTATAATTTATTGACTTAGCCGAATATCAATATTTTTGTAGGTAGGTATATTGGTGGAAGTCGGTATTTTTGGGTATATTTTGGATAAAAAGTTATGGCAACACCGTAGCGATCGTCTCCGCGAACATTGATGTTCAGGAACACTATTAATTAAATGTTAGTAAAAAACCGCGAGTAACGTAATAAATACCATAATAATTATGAAATACTTTTAAATGTACTTTTGTTAATATGTATTTATTTATTTTAGATAATGTATTCAGTTACGATAAACAAAAAAATTGAAATTAAACTACTATGTACGGATTTTATCGCGTTGTTTATTTATCACTGTATTACAAAATTTTGAAAATATTACACTACTACTACTATTGATTTTATTTTACTAATTTATAAGCTAATAAAATTATTTAAACTATTAAAGCCATTTATTTTTGGTTTACACTTTCCCCGACGTTTCGGTTGCTTTTCAGCAGCCATGATCACGGGGAGACTAAGATGGTAGTTGTCTCAATGTTCCAGTGTAGTTATTTCAAAGTACCCGAACATAATTTAATCATGGGTGTTTCTATTTACGCAGAATGAGCTCAAAGTATCATGAAGTCTAGCTGTGGTTTGTTTCTTCTTGGGTTTGACTATTTGAAGTACTGGATCCCAAGCTGGTGGTACATAAATTATTTATTTGTAGAAATAAATTACTTAAACGTTCAACCTTGATATATCAGCAGAGCAACACACAAAAGAAAGTTGTTTTAACTTCAATAGGTACTTAATAAGTAAACAAACACGTTGATAGTATTATAAACAATATCACATGGCTATGTTTATTTCCTATAATAAGTACTTACTATATTTTCTTATCAAACGTGCCCAACAAACATTCCTTATCATTAACTGGACACTTCACACTCGTTAAGAGGATAATATCATTCAAATCGAAGAAACACCTTAATTCAAAGAAGATTGTCTGAGAATCCTACACTATGATCATAGTATAAACGATATACGTTATACTTAAGGTCTTTAAAAACAATTTGTATCAAATTGTCTATGAATTAGTCAAAATATTGAAAACAACGACGTAATAAACAATCTTTTTGTACATCTTCATTGTAAATTCTCTCGATAACGGCTTATTACCCGACTGCGTCAGAAGGAGGGTAATGATTTTCGATCGTATGTATGTATGTATGTGTGTATGCATGTCCATTTCTTTGGCACGCCCTACAGCCCAAACGGCTAGACGGTTTTTGACATATGAGGTATCGTTGAATTCATCAGAATTGTGGTAGTGACATAGGCTATATACATTTTGCAAAATAGCGCACGTAAATAACAAAAAGGGAGGAGAAGTTTGTTTTTTTCTTACCTTAGCAATATGGGCGGGCATCAAATGAAAGATGGTGAAAAGACCATTTTAAAAATATATGCATCATATAACATTTATATTACTGTTTTAACATAAATTGTCAAAAAGCGTACCAATTATATGTATATCGAGACGCCCGAAGTATCATTTTCTAGCAAGACTGTATTCAAGTAAGGAATGACATTGCCTGTACTTAGTTATATAATAAAATAACACTCATTTAATAAAACAAAATGTCTGAAATAAAATTATTATTATAAAAACAAAAAACCCGACTGCTTAAAAGTAATGAACTGAAAAGAGAAAAACAAGTATCACAATAATTTATATAAAAATCGACTGACTAATGCATTATTTTGTAAGCTTACTTTAACAATTAATGAAATAACTACATATGTATATTCAAATTAGTTAAACTAAATACTTTATGGTGCTGCAGACGGGGACAAACAATACTTTGTTACCTACGGGCGAAGAAAGATCTACCAAAACTACGTTTGTCACCGCATGCGGCACCATAAAGTATTTAATTTAACTAATTTGAATATGCATATTATTTTTGCCAGTGCCAATTTTTTATATCCTGGATGTATAAAATTCTGCGAGCAACCCACCAGAGGGCACCTCCACAAGGCCTGCGTGTTCATGCTCAGATGAGAGGTGTTAGATTTATTAGTCTGTGGAGACTTGTGACGGATAACTTTGACTATAACCTGTACGTGGGTCATTCTTACCAAAAAAAGTCCAAATATAAACAAGTTTGTTTAATTTTGAATTAAATTTAAGACATTGCCAGGTTATCCATTAATTACCGGACAGCCTGTATAAGTAAATAGTTTAAACAAGAATTATACAACATTACTTATAATGCAACATAAAAATAAATATACGTATGTAAATATATCTAAACTGGTTGTTAATTAATTATATTTGGGTATTTTGTCATTGACATAGAGTAATAATAGGTACTAGCGGTCGCCTAGTGGTCAAAATCCCTAAGCATGCTACTTTGTTTTCTGTTTTTCTCTATTACATATTAATAAGGTATAGGTAACCATAGTTACAAAGAATTGTACGACGTCAGACGAACAATGTCGAAATACTACGAACGCGATTCGACTGCGTGTGTCAAATGCATGGTTGTGTGCGTGTAGTGTTTTTCATTAATTAAATGTATTTCTAATGCAAATTTTATAAAAATATTAGGATTCGCCCCTCTTTCTCCATATAAACTTTAACTGTGCCAAATTTCATACTCCTCCGACCGCGCAATTTTCGTAAAAAGGGATACAAAGTTTTTGCTTCACGTATTAATATATAGATTAGTTCTAAGGATAACAATAAACGTAAGGTAAAGCGAAGCCAAACTTTACAAGATTATTGGTAAATATTTTTTATTTTACACTAGCGATCCACCCCGGTTTCGCACGGGTAGGACAAGCGTGACAAATAATACACCCAAACCTTCCTCATGAATCACTGTGTAGACTATTGGTGAAAACCACTTGAAAATCAGTTCAGTAGTTTTTGAGCTTATCGCGAACAGACAGACAGACAGACACGGCGGGGGACTTTGTTTTATGATGTGTGGTGACAGTGATTGGATTATACTTATTTCGTTGTATTGCTTACTGCATATAAGCAATAATAATAATGTCCTCCAGACCGAATATCGGTCACGGCGGCCAATCTTAACGGAGACTGCGCAGGAGATATTATAGTGCACAAACTTGTGCGCAAACACAAGTGCACTCTCTGCTCCCTAACTCTCGTGATCCGATGGGACGGTAATCCGACGCGACCGGAGAAAGATCAGGCGCAGAACCAACGGCTTTACGTGCTTTCCGAGGCACGGGGGTGTCCAACACCGCCAACTTCCTAACTCCGGGCTGTTATTGAGATTTCTTAACAGAAAAACCCAATTATTTTTTGTTGGCACGACCCGAGATTCGAACCCGAGACCTCATGCACAGCAGTCGCATTCACTACCGCTGCGCTACGGAGCACTCTCAAAACTGAGCTAATTCAGAGATGAGAATGACAATATAGTGAATGACGAGGACTGTATGTTAAATATATGGCAAGACTATTTAGAAATGTTGTTTCTAAAAGAAGAGATACAAGCACCTATCTCTAATACAAATAGTAATGGCAGCTTCATAGCTGAAAAAAGTTAGGAGTACGGATGAAATTGTGACAACATTAACACATAATAGAAAATGTATTGTTCGAGGTCATTTATGACCAGCATGGCGTTCAATGTGTTAAGAAATGCGATATTACGTTAGCTAGTTAGTTTGGTAGCTCCCTAATGTGTATGCGTGTATATGTGTGTCGGTTTCTTTCTTTAGGCTCATGAATAAAAAAATGACGAAATAAATCCTGCCATTTATTAATGTGACACATGAATTCGGTACAAAGGCTATGGATCGATTGGTTACACAATATAATTATCGATTACACTATAGGTATGGCAAAATACAGAATTAAGATTAATGTTACCAAAATAGGAAATGTGCTGCAATGACACAGGCTGCAGAATTCAACAGTACAGTAGTATAGTAAGTCAGCACTAAAAAAAAATTATAAACAGTCAAATCATGTCAACTGCTCTTTGATTGGCTGGCTGAACTAGCAACAGCCAATCAAATCACTTGAAATGTGTTCAATTATGATGCGTTCGTTGACTAGCATTTAGGAAACTTGGTGTTACTGGTTAAAACTTACATATAGCTTGTGCAACCTTTTAAATTTAGTCACGTCAATGATCAACGTAATTCGACGTCTGCAGGGATATAAGGGATATATATATTTACTTCTGGTCTTCTTTAACTGCTTCATTCAGCCGGAGAGATCATCAACGGCTCATCGAAAAAAAATAAAAACACGTAAGTAGTTACAACTTGTAAATAACGAAAGGTCAATGAAATTGGATAAGATAACTGAAGAGTAGGTTAATTACTAGTTAATAATTATTAGTCATATGTTGACGAAGAGTGCGAGAAAAGTGACATGGTAGTTATCAATCTTTGATGGCATAGTTTTATAAACTACGCGATAGATGGCGCTTAGCATCGCCATAGATATTGATGTATGGAGACAAAATTTTAATATCGTCCGGTATTGAAGATTTGTCGCTGTCGGACTAGACATAGATAAGTTCCGAATTCACAATACTCAGCACTCAAGTAATAGTAGGTCTCGGTATTGGCGACAGTGACCACGCTATGACAATCTGGTACCGAACTTAATTTAAGCTCAAAATTCTAAGGTCATGTGCTGGTCATCGCTGTTTAGGAGTTCCTCCTAGATAGGTACACTAATGCAAACGACACGCCTACTCACATTTTTTTATTATTTAAGTCAAATAGTTACCTACTTTACCCAAACACTAAGGTACAAAGAATATTCTCAATCTTCTCGAAAATAAATAAAATACGTGCGTCAAATCTGGACACATGAGCAAATAACAATCAAAAGAAATATTTTAATGTATATAAAAGAAATTAATAATATTTTGAATTTCAATACAAGAAAAAGGGGTCATAGTGGTAATGTCTCGCGGTCTTCGTCGCACAGCTGCAATTAAATAGCGGCTACGTCCCAACTTATATCGTGCATCCTTTTTCTATCATTCGACTATTACTCTCACTAACAGATTTGAATTGCTTGCATCTCATATATTTTAAATCATCTTATATAAATTTGAGTATATTTTAATATAATTTTTATTTTAGGGTTTGAATAATGTTTGACTTGATATAAATAATAAAACAATATAAGTCAACTACCCTTTTGGATCGTATTGACCTAAATGTAGTATTCCTCTTGAATATCTCCCGGACTATGACACGTCAGAACATACGCACTGGTTCAAGTGAATCATATAGGTCGTGTATTGATTATTACGTGGAAGGCACCAAGGTCACGACGGACCGTTAGCGATAACCCACAGGACAATTACCTTGGAGACGGACAAACAACTTGTCTCAGTTTATAAACAACAAACAATGTATGGAGGACCGTAATGAAATATGATTTCTAGGCAATGTTCTGATATCCTAACTAATATTATATTTATGTGAATATGAGTTTGTTTGTATGTTACGCTTTTACGCCTTAAACCTTATCTTTCATCCAAAAAAGTACTGTTCCTGAGAGATAAAAATTACAATTACGCGAGCGAAGACACCGCCAAAATCTAGTAAATAATATTTTAATTTAAAAATAATAAGAAACTTTTTTTATAACGAATGTAGCTAAGGCCCACTTATTGGTAAGCAGTTACGCCAGCCTATGAACGCCTGCAACGTCTCTGAACACTTTCTTATGCGCAATGTTCTCCGCGAACGGGTTATTAATATTTTTAACATTAAATCACTTTATTTAATAACATACATACTTATACTCGCCTACATCCCAGACGGAGTAGGCAGAAGAGCACTGTACTCATTCACCCACTTCATACTAATAGGTGGTCAACGTATACCAAGCATTGTTCCAGACTCCGTGCTATTACTAAGTTTTTTTTTATAGTAAAGCCCAATGACACTTCCTGACTTGGTAATCAAACTCCAGAGGTCAGTCGCATTCACCGCTACCGAGGCAGTCTAAAGTAAAGATAGGTATTTAGTCAACGATTGAGCTTCAAATACTTCAATGCATAATTCAATTAGTTTCTAATTAGAGATATCGTTTTTATGTTCCTTTACTTATCTCCAAGAAATTAAAAAAAAACTATTTATCCTACAGTTTATAAGATTTTCAGGTGTCGTGCCATGCTATTTGCAGAAGACCAATCATGCAGAAGATCACCTTATCCGTTGCGCTTGGCAGAACAGCAACTGCTTTTTTAATCTATCTTTGATTTTTGGTGTAGCGAGCTTTCAAAAGCATGGAAGGGGTCACCTTTGGGCTTCGACATCCTTTTCTTTAAAGTGATGAAATGACATTATCACTACCGTCTCCACGAGAAAATCGGGGAGCGGAGGGGATATGTCGGGCTCATAACGCAGTATGCCAACTCGCTCGGAGATGTAGGCAATCTTGTCATCTTTCATTGTTGTTCATCTTGAAGCGAGCTTCAATCAACACATACTTCAAGCCGCCAACGAAGTTAAGTAATTTTTTACCATCCGTCAAGTGCCAATTACCTTTACAAGATGCAGCGCTCTATAAAAAAGATTGTGACTGCATATGCACTGCTCTCATACATTGGTCAAACCAAGAGAAGCATAGGCACCCGCATAAAATAACACATAGCTGATGTAAAACACAAACGCTCGTTGAAGTCTGCTGTGTGTGAACATGTACAACAGGGGACCAACCTGAGATTTGACAAACCACAGATTCTCGCTAAAGAACACCGATTCCTACCAAGAATGCTTCGCGAGGCTATTGAAATAAAAAACATCCTAATTTCAATAGAGAAGATGGTTGGAATGTACCACCAACTTGGGATCCAGTACTTCAAATAGTCAAACCCAAGAAGAAATAAACCACAGCTAGACTTCATGATACTTTGAGCTCATTCTGCGTAAATAGAAACACCAATGACTAAATTATGTTCGGGTACTTTGAAATAACTTCACTGGAACATTGAGACGATTACTACCATCTGCTGAAAAGCAACCGAAACGTCGGGGAAAGTGTAAACCTAAATATAAATAGTTTTAATAGTTTTAATAATTTAATTAGCTTTAAAATTAGTAAAGTTTAATAGTAGTATAGTAGTGTAACAGTTTCTAAATTATGTAATAGTGTTAAATAAACAACGCTATAAAATCCGTATATAGTAGTTTCATTTCAATGCAAGTGAATAACTAAATTACATACCATAATATACAACTATTTATGAGTGGAAGGGACCAACTGCTTCTAGTTATTTAGTGACTGTACAAATGAGCCGCCTGGCTGAGGGAAGTACCAGGAAAGTGACGTAAGAGCAGTAAACTGATACTGCGTTTAGCCTAGTACGTGAGAATTTCAGAGATTTACATAATTATCTCCTACTTATTAATATTTCATCCCTTTTTAATTCCATTCTGTTGGTACTGCAATTAGGTAGAAGCCCTTTCGACTAGGACATATGCTTACCATCAGGCGATACCAGCCGGCGGATACCTGATTGCTACATTTGATGTATTAAAACATATTTATTTATTGTCTTAGTGATCCAGTAGTTAAAATTAATTCTTATTCTAATAAAAATAAATACTAATAGGACTTTTTTTAAAGACACCTCCCGGGCTATATTCTTTATTCCTTTATTGCGACTTGCCGGAGACTTTACAACGATTCAAACAATGGGACACAAAGAACAACCATACTCGGAGAGATACTGACTATTACAGACATGTTTTAAGAGTCCCATCATGCACCATTGAAGTAAACGAATCATAGCAATTATTCAACTTAGACTATACATTAGTTAAAACAAAAAAATACTTTAAATAAACCCGTATGACATTTTTGTATCTTTGAAGATGTTTAATCAAAACCTGTTCAGCGATGACGAGATATAGATACATAGTCCAAAATATAGTTTTATTTTTCATACAACCGTTTGTTTTTACATCTAACATGTCATTCAAATAGCAGGTCAATCATATTTAATCGTAATGCATAACGTAAGTATTTATTTATATCTTAACCTTGTAAAGGTTGTATTTAATACTACTGCAATACTGAGGAGCCAAATCTGCCGGCCTAATTGCTACAATTTACTTTTAGTTTGCTTCTTTGGTTTGCTTTTAGTTTGTTTCTACAAATGGGGCAAATCCTAAATAATTATGTTTAATATCATATTTATGGCCAGTCCCACAACTAACAAGTAAAAGTTATCCGAAAGATAAAACACATGCTGTCTCACACTTGTTAGGTTAAAGAAGAGAGATGACGAGACTTTTATCTTATAGATAAATGCTATTTGGACGTGGTGGGACAAGCCTCCTAACTAATAAGTATAATAAATGAGAATGTTACATTGTTTGTTCGTTTCTTTATTTGTGACGCCTTCACGCCTTGACTACTTGATCAATCATCATGAAATGTTGTATACACGTTGTTAGGGATACAGAAAAGGACAGAGTACCTTTCATCCAGGAAAAAGTAGTATAGGCAAAAGTTAGCTTTATTTTTATTAAAAGACAACTCTCGTCATTGGAAAAATCCTGTGTCGCGGGGTACTTTACAAACATTTAAACCAAGAACAACCCAGACTCGTAACAACTATTTGTGAATCAAACAAATTTTTGTCCCGTTTCAAATCGAACGAATCGAATCGAACCTAAAATAGTCGGCGCAGTGGAAATGCGAGGCGATCACTTAAACCATTTCGCAAGTTTATAATAAGTACCTAAAGCTGAAGTCAATAGTTTATTAAACGTTGAGAAAACGTATATAGGAACCACATTCAGAAAAACTAGTTGTGGTTCGGACAAGTATTGTCTAGGTTATAGACTAGAAGTGACGAATTAAATGACTACTCGATCTGATCATTGTTAGGACAGCGCATCGTGTTTGACAAGTCAAAACCTGTATGTTTTAAGCGAAGAGACGCGACGCGGCCGTCATACCATTCTAGCTAGGGATGACAAAAGATTGAGATCTATCTGACTTTGCCCGATGTCTTCCTTGGCTTTCAAACAAAATACGAAATCTTCAGACGCGAGTTGACGATGGTGTAAAAAGGTTCTCAGGCATGCGTATGCGAGCTCTTAAACCCGAAAATCTGATCAGACCAGCCAGTTTTACCGAACATTTGGGTAAAAAGAACGGTCTCTTAATTTTTTACTCTTAGGAAAACACGAAATTTTTTTCGGGTAGTCAGTGAGGAGGGAGACAGTGCTAGTCCGCTCTCTTGCAGTAGCGATACAAGGTGAGGCAGGCGGACCCGAAACCAACACATGTCATGTAAAAAATTAGTCAAAATAAAAATGTGTAACAAAAACCGAACAGACCTGACACCGTTTAATTTGGCCGCACACGCCGTCAAAAAGGCTGACTGTGTCCGGCTTTACCCAGAGTCCGGTAACGCATCATGCGCACTATCTCTTGAGAAAAGTTCAACAAGACTCGATGTGTAGTATATTTATCTCTAAAGCATTTTTCTTTGGCAACCCTATCTTTAATCATAATAATAACATGTTAATGTGCTAGGTATTTTAATACACACATCAAGTGTCTAGGGATCAAGATAATTTTTCAAGTATAAAAAACTATCTAATGAATATTTGCCAAATCTAGTCTTCCAGACTAGCTTTTTACTTTAATTCCTATGTTTAAGTTATTAAATTATCCCTATATATTTGTAAAAATTAAGAAAATGTATACATTTTCAAATTGTTGAATATTAACAGTTAATGTCGTCAAGTAAATGGGAAAAATAGGCAAAAATTAGGATCTATTATATTTTTTTTATGGATTTTCAAATGAATATTCTGTGTTTCCACTATTGACACGAATAACACAATCACGGCGATTTTGCATGCTTAAAATCAGTTCATCAAAATCACTTTGAGGAATGGCCGCTCACGTTCTTTCTAACAAGTCAAAAAGTTTTTGTGGGGTTTGTACGGCATCCATATTCGGCAGTGCAGTTTTTTGGAGCATATCCCATGCGTGTTCAATTGGGTTGAGGTCTGGGGATTGAGCAAGCCACGGCAGGACGTTGATACGAGCATCGGCAAAAGTACGTGTTACGACTCTAGCCGTGTGTGGACGTGCATTGTCATGCATTAGTCGAAATGAATCATCCAACGAGTTTCGCAAAGGGATGATCACTCCTGAAACAATCCTCTCCGCATAAATCTGAGCATTGAGGTTACCTCTGATCCAAGTGAGATCGGTTTTTCCACCGATCCAAATACCGGCCCAAACCATTATTGTTCCACCTCCATATGAATGAACTTCCTGACAAAATTTCAAACGTTCTTGACGTCCAGAAGTCCTCCAAACCCGAGTACGTCTTGTATCTGGTCTCACAACGAAACGAAATTCATCGAAAAATCAAACACAACGCCAGACTTCTTCCTCCCAATTTCTGTGTTCGCGAGCCCATTGCAAACGGGACCTACGATTGCAGGGTGCTATAGGTAGTATCGTAGAACCCTCAGCGGCCTTCGGGAACGCAGAGCCACTTCACGTTGACGATTTCGGATGGTTTGGTCGCTTATCAGCAAGCCTGAAGGGCTGTGGAGCCTCGTAGCTAACATCATGGCGGTCATGTTACGATTCCGTCGAGCAGTATTTTGGATGTACCGGTCCTGTCTGCGAGTGGTGATGCGAGATCGTCCTCCATGTCGCTCGGCCACGCTGCCCGTGATATGATAGCGTGTCCAAAGACGACTTATAACGCTCTGTGTAGTGCCAAGAGCGACACCCACAGTACGTTACCTGGAAGCAGCTTGCAACATTCCGACGGCTCTCATCATCTCTTCTCGTGTTAAATGTCTTCGCTCTATATTAATGCAGTTTTTTTCAGTTCCGATATAGAAATTGTAATGGTTTTATAAAAACGCTATTACACATTTTTATAGAAATCCTGATTGACAGTTGATTTTCTATTTTTATCAAAATTTAAAGAAAATTATTTTTCAAACAGTGAAAATCACTAAAAAGAACCAATTACAATCAAAAACAGTTAAAATAATAATACTCAATTGCGTTGACCCTCTAAAACGTATTTGATCCCTAGACACTTTTGATGTGTATATGACATTTTTTTCGTAACAACACTACACTATTAAAAAATAACACATCGCCCATCTTGCAAATTAGGTAAAAGTGGCACTAGTAGCACAGTGCTTTTTAAGACGCATTTGGATCTAATCTCATCTGGCTAGCAGGAAAACGGTGTAACAACCGTTTTCCTGCTAGACAGTGGCATTTCCTCAGGCGAGCCGGTTAATTTGTACCAAATAAAGAGTAACCAAAGGTAAATTCTTCCAGTGGAATATATCCTTATTATCCCTACAGAAGTAAAGAAGTAGATATTCAACTAGCACACAAAATAGTGAAGACGCAAAACGTTTTGTGTTTAAGTGTAACGATTTTATTTTACCATTAGAAGAATGTTCTTTTAATGATTTCAAATAAAATCGTTTTAGAAAAGTACCTACCTTACTAAACATTTATAGTGCAGTGTTCTAAAGATAACTATATTTTTCGATGCTACTTATTAATAATAAAATAGAACAGGCATCAGATTTTTTAAGTCCATTACTATGAAAATAAAATACCAGGTGTATAGTATCACTAGATTTTGCCGGCAGTTCCACCCGCGTTGAACTAAATTTTGACAATTTTCTATCTCTCGGTAACGGTACTTTTTCTGGATGAAAGGTGCCCTCTTCTGTACCCTTGACAAAGTGTATGCAAAGGGAATTGCTCAGTTTGTTAGTGTTTCGGCTTGGCGTGGACATTAATTATAGTAATAAATCCATTGCTTTTTTAATATCTTATACCCAAAACAAACTAAATACGATAATAAAGCTGCAGCAAGTTGTTAAAAATATGCCTTTTCTTGATATACATAATATTGCAGTATTGTCACTTATAATTAACTAAAAATGAGCATTTCATTGATTGAATAATATCTATATTTAATATAAAAACGATACCTTATTTATGTAATAAAGAACATGTTAAAAAAAAGTATCTTATTAAAAATGCACGTTTATTTATATGGTACCATACCTAGAATGGAGCGCAAAAGAAGAAAAATGGCGGTGCCTATGATTGTTATCAGTTTAAATATTTATTTATGCGTCCTTTTTTATCGAAATATTTCCTGCAACGAGGTATTGTTTATTATTTTTTTATTAATTATAATTATTAGTAAATTGATTTTTACTGAGCAATTTGTGCACGCAAAGCCGAAAGTAGCTATTCCCTTTCATGTTGATCGGTCAAGTAGCTGAGGCGTGAAAACGTAACAAACAGACTCACTTTACCTAGCATTTACAATATTAGCTACGAGTGGCAAAAACATACATTAGATAACTATAGGCCTTATACCTGCTTTCAGAACAATCATTCATAAAGTACATCTGGTACGCATAAAGAGCTATATATAAAGGTAACACAATAGCCGTGGTTGCGAAACTGCTAGTTTATATTCGTACGGTGAACGTTGAAACGAATCAAGTTACAGATTACATATAGGTACCTACCTATATTTAATTTTTCTGTTGGGCTATAAATGGCTGGGCACGGCCATATTATGGGTAATAATGGAGTGGATATATTATTTGAGTTAATGTAGTTTAAGTGGGCATCTTATATGGTGGATCGACACTGGACAAACAACAAAGATTGTGTGATCAAAGTTGCTCCAATTCTGGATGTTCTTTGTGTTAGTTGTTTCAATGTTTATAAAGTACCTCATGACGCAGGGGTCACATATATCTAATGTTTAAATGTACATTATTTTTACAAACATCTCTCCCTCTAGGTTTATGTTTAGGTACATTATTTTTATAAGCATCTCTCCCTATAGGTTTAAATACAGTCGCGGAAAAATTTAAACGTTTCATCCTTTACATGTGTACGCCGTTTGACAACGGACACTAATACACTGGAACAACGTTTGTACATCGCACAAATTTTTGATGCCTATGGATTTCGAACTCATAACATCCGGCGCGTGGCAAGAAGTAAGGCGACTTTAAAGCAATATGTCATTGGTACGATGAGTTGATATATTTTAAGTAATAAAATAAATAATTTGGTACCTATTCTACGCTAATATTTCATATAAATTTACTTCTACTCTTTAGAAACTTAAGCAACCTAAGATTACGCGACCAGTAAACGGTTGAATGACCACTTCGTGCTAGGTAAGCTGAAGGTCAAAAACTAAAGAAAATATAATAATCAGCTGTTTACAAACTTTCACAATGCTGAACACAGATCCTTTCAAAAGAGTCTACCGGCCTGCCTGAGGCCTTACCGTCATCTCATAAAGCACCGTAAAATGCACGTGCGCTGCCACTCAAAAGATAAAAATATGAAGAAGCAATCTAAAATTCGGTGAAATTCTTTTTAGGTAATTAAGTATCAATAAGCTATAAAGACACAATAAAAAATATTTGTGTCTGAACGCTAGCGATTAAATATCGACATAGGAATTAAGTAAAGATTTAAATCATAGATAGATTGAAATTAGATCACACGAATAATTATTCACACTCAGAAGAGCGAGCTTCCATATTACATTAACATGATAGTATACAATTTTCTATATTGAATGAGCGTGACTGATAATAGTAGATATATTATATTAAACAGATTTTTTCAAAGATTAATTCCTGTGTCGCGGAGGACTTACAAACATTCAAACAACGGACACAAAGAACACCCAGACTCGTGACAACAATTTGTGGATGGCACAAATTATTGTCCCGTGTGGGGATCGAGTTCACAACACCCGGCGCGGCAGTAGTGGCGTGGCGACCATTTAAACCACTATGCCATAAGTGCAGTCAAATACTGGGTATTTCTTAGTATTGTAAAAACCTCTCAGGGCTCAGGCTCTCAGTCCCAGGTTCGAACCCACGTCGCGCACCTGTGACTTTTGGAAGTTATATGACTTTTCGAAATTATATGCGTATTGATTGACAATAATTATCGCCTGCTCTGTGCCTCGAAGAGCACGCTATGCCGTCAGCCATGCTGCCATGAACATCTATGGCAGTCGTTATTGGGAAGTCAGTGCCCTATAATATCCTGACACTGGTTTAGCCTTAAGGTATCGTTAGCCTTGGGGTTACGGAGGTCAGGTAGCAGCCGCTCCGTGTAAAAACTGATATCCAGTCAAATCCGGTTAGACTAGAAAAGCTGACCCCAAGTGACTTGGGAATAATAAAGGCTAGGGAGAAGAAGTGAAAATCTCTCAGCGGTTGATTAAAGTTGTTATTATGAACAATTTTTGTTCTTAGACATCGCGAAATAAAAACAGCTGTTCCATACAAAATTGGACTTTGACCTTGACAACATGTATGGAACAGCTGATTTATTTTTCGCGATTTCCGCAATGTCCCAGAACAAGAGTTGTTCATAATAACAAGTATAATCACCCCCTAAGAGGTTTTCACTATACTAAGAAACACCCAGTATTGTTGGTATGGGCGTTCAGATATTGTATTGGCATTGTGTCAGATGACAGCTTAACGTCCAGAAAGGTGACAATATTTAAACGTACTAAGGAGCATCTATGATGTAAAGCCTTTGACATGGAGTAATTTAATCTCAATAAGTTACTGTCTAAGCTCGTAGGTATCTGGCTAATCGTCATCGGTGTGCCAGGTGCCTTAAGAGGGCTATAATTAGATAATTAATACGCACATATCAAAAAGTCAGAGATGCAAACAATAAATCTCCTCTCCAGCGAGTCACATGTCTTGACAAGCAGATAAGTTATCAATTAAACTATTGATCTTTACTCTTAAATATATTGTAATTATCCAAGGTGATGTTCACCTACGCTGACGTCATATCCTGGACGTATAAAATAACAGACTCATAACAGATTTCCACCTGTATAGCACAGACGGGGTAGGCAGCGATATATTATAAGCACATGTTACACACAGATTACTATTTATGGATTTGACCGCGGTTTCTTTAAGTTATAGTTGCTAATAAGCAGTCGAAACGTTGAGAAAGAGTGGGAAAATATAAAATTTTAAAATAATATTAGGAAGTTATAATTTATAATCTACAGTGTGAGTCTTTATAAAGTGCACATATTAAAAAGGGTGAAAATATAAACAATTTTATCGAATTTTTAATGGAATTATTGCAAGCTATTGCTTCAAATCTTTAATTTGTTAGTTATTCATTTGTACACCATTAATTTTCGTTAATAATTCCTGTTTTGACTGCAATTTAATGACCTAATTATGTGTAAATAAACTATGATTTTGTGTTTTCTTTGATTGACCACAGATAAATCAACAGTAGGTGAATCGTCCGTTACTTTAATCAACCTTAGGGTAAGTAATTGTAGTTGAATAAACCGTAGGTGAATTCTCCTTTATAGATTTCGTTCATTAGTTATAACAAAAATCTGTGAAACGATCTTTAGGTATTTTAAACAGTAGGTAGGTCTTTTGGCCGTAGTTATCTTGACAGTTAGAATACATTTAGATATTATAATATGTAATCCTACATATATTTCCTTACTAATAATATTATAAACGCGAAAGTTTGTATGGATGTATGGATGTTTGTTACTCTTTCACGCAAAAACTACTAGACCGATAGCGATGAAACTTGGTATGTAGGTAGCTGAAGACCTGGATTCACACATAGTCATCACTTTTTATCCCAATATTCGCACGGGACTTACGCGGGTGAAACCGCGGGGAAAAACTAGTAAAATTATGAATAAATAAATTTCATACGAAGTAGTTTAACATATTTTATTCTTAGGTTCTAAGTAAGACAGCGAGCCTCTTTACTGCTAAGAATGTCCTAACAGAAAACGCAATCACAATTTGTCCATCCCGGGAATCGAATCCGAGATCTCACGATTTATTGTATCGCACATAATTAAACAGCGAGACATTTATAAACAATTTAATAAACTCAGCGGTAGGTATTTACTAAGTATAATATTTTAACTCCAGACCTACCTCGGCCATCAGTGCACTTGATATGGCAATGGTAGCGAATGCGATAGATCCGGATGAGTTCCTAAGAACAAACCCTGGATCAGGTAAAGTGTTCTATCTTTCAGTACAGTGGTCGGCAACCTTGTCGTCCAAAAGAACCAAAATATAATCAATCCACAAATGAATATTTTTAACTTAAGCTTTGCTATAGCAAGGGAAATAGGATCAAAAGTACCTACACTCTCGCGCTAGCCTTTGTCAAATAAGTCGTAATGTTGTAAATAAAATAAAATTTGGTTTATAAGGCAAGATATCTTATCTTGCGTGGGGGGCCACACACCGGCGACACTTCGACCCAGTGGGATCTTTTGTGTCGACTTCCACAATAACGACTGCCATAAATATTCATGGCAGCCGGGACCGACGGCTTAACGTGCTCTCCGAGTCACGGAGCAGGCGATAATTGTCAATCAATACGCACATAATTTCGAAAAGTCATATATCTGCCGAAAGTCAGAGGTGCGCGACGTGGGTTCGAACCCGAGACCCTCTGCATTACAGTCTGTTAGTCTCCCCACTGAGCTATCGCTGCTCTTTAAGGCAAGATAAGGAATATTCCGTGTCTACACTAAACATTTCGTGAAAGAGCCGCTGCCGAGTAGCCAAAGAGGCGCAAGTTGCCGACCACTGTCTTGGGCAATAGAGGCATGAGACAAGATAATTATGTATGTGAGTGTCATTAATAGAATCTAACGTGCATATCCGATAACGTATATCCAGGATGTATACTTGAACCAAATACATTATAATAATGGGTCCTAACAGTCCGCTAGAGGGAAAACCCCAACAAATGCTTTGCTAAAATTGCGCAATACAACGCAGAATGACTCACTAGCTAAATAAATTAGTATTGTTCATTAATATATTAAATACATCAATGGTTTTGTTCATAATCATTTGCAAACTTGTTTTGAATAATAGGACTATATATACATATATTTTTTTTCTTTTCTTTTTATTACTTGATTTTGCCCTCGGCTTCATTCGCGGAAATCTAGGTTAAGTTAGGTTAGTAACTGATCTTTTTCTGGATATACGGTACCCAATATCCTTTTCTGTTCCACTGACAACGTTTATCGGGTTTATCCGACGTCATCCGATGACGTATCATCCTAAACTGATTTTTTTTCCTAACTCAACCTATTTACGTTCCTTACTCAACCGACAGAAATTATTTAATTTTCAATTCTTTATTCACCTATTAGTATTCCTAGCTAACCGATTACGAAATCCAAAAAAATTCTAAGGGTTAGCTTAACGGTCTGAACAAACAATACTCTGTTATACCTAGTAATCTATATACCGATATACCTATATCTATACAAATATTATAAAGAGGGAAGATTTGCTTAAAAGATTTTACAACATTTTTCACCGCTCGAAAACTTTGCTATCACATAGGCTATATATTTTTTAAAGTTCTGTTAAAGCACACCTAACCTACTTTTACGAAGCCAAAAATTGTTTTACCATCTGTACCTACATTTTTCGGTAATATTTGCCACTGGTAGAGTAAGGAACGCATTTCGGTTGATTAAAGAAACTTTATTAAAATAATGTCATCGGATCAGTTAGGCATTCTAGTTTAGGATGAGTAAAGAAATAGGATGAGACGTCATAGCATGAATACGAAACAACCCGAAATTTCATGATGATCGGTCGAGTATTTAAGGATTAAAAGCGTAAAAAACAAACTAAGACACATTCGAATTTATTAGTTAGGATAAATCTGCAATTTGTTGGTCTTTTTTTAATAAGCTTTGGTCTTTTTCGGTATTAAAATATTATTACGGAGCATCATTAAAATATTATTGGAGTCTTCTGTCACAGGTATAAACCTGGTGATAAATAAATAAAGTCAATACATAGGTATTATAAAACAAAGTACTCCGCGGGCGTTTGTCTGTCTGTTCGCGATAAACTCAAAAACTACTGAACAACAACTGAATTTTTTTGCAGATTTTACCAATATACAGAGTGATACATGAGAAAGGTTAAGGTATATAATTCGTTCAGGTTTAGTGTAAATTGGAATTGAAATATGACGATAATTATTGTTGAAGATGTCGAATAAAATCAAGCCGACTGAGAGTTTTCATCGAAAACGCTGCCTTATGCCCTTTGAGATATACAAAACAATGTATGAGGGGATTATTCCTCTTATGCAGGTCTACAGAAAAGTCTGCGATGGCATAAATCTATCTTTTAAGCTATACCCATTACTATACCCATTCTAACTTCTAAAACAATGGTCGCTTATAATGTGGTAATTTGATAGCTATTTAAACAAATACAGTATTAATCTTTATCAAATTAAATACGTTAGTTACCTTAAGCATATCATGCACATTATGATAGTCCTTACACCAAACAATTTAAATTAATATCATAGATGTAAACTCAAAATGAAAACTAACGCGCGCCAAAATTAATTCAAACCAAATCACACCGACGAAATTCGCTACATGCATAATGCTCAACGCAACAAGCTGATGCTATGCTACCCGTGCCAGGACGGATCGCTAATATTTTATAGAATAAAATCCAACCCGTATTTTTTTTAAGGCAACTCCCGCACTAGTATAACTTTCTGTGTCGAAATTGCTGTCATATACCGTACATACAAGTATGTATATACACTCAAATTGAATATTTAATTAGAGAGTCAATTAAGGTGTACTTGAATAATTAATGCTTTGTGTATCTCATTAACAAATACAATAGTCTACTCAACTCCTCAATAGGTAAACCTATGAATATGTTTATTTATTTATTTATTATTAAGGTTTATCAACAGCAAATGTTTACCGATTGACATCAAATAGATCACAAAGAAAGTATAGTGCCTGAAACATTTGGCAATCATCATATTCATCTATATTTGTGACAATATTTATACAAAGAACTTAAATTGTTAAAGAAATAAGAATTAAGAATAAAGGAGAACATAATGCACTTCTAATATTTATGATTTTATGTGAGAATGAAATTGCTATTGTTGGAGATTTGAAAGAATTTTAAGATTTTGTATTTTAGTTTGTTTTAATTTGCAACTTATAAACATCTTACACCTTACGCCTATATATCCCGAAAGTGTATTATACTTTATATTTCGATATCTCCGTGCCTCGGAAAGCATGCTAAGCCGTCGGTCCCGGCTGCCATGAACATCTATGGCAGTCGTTATTGGGAAGTCAGTGCCCTATAATATCCTGATACTGGTCTAGCCTTAGGGTATCGTTAGCCTTCGGGTTGCAGAGGTCAGGTGGCAGCCGCTTCGTGTAAAAACTGATATCCACTCAAATCCAGTTAGACTAGAAAAAACCGACCACAAGTGCCTTGGGAATAATAGAGGCTAGGGAGAAGATTTCGATAGTTATGACTTTAAGTCCCATTTGTAATCAACAAAAAAAATACAACCAAAATAAGAACATTATCCTGTCTTCAACATCCTTATTTTGAAGTGTCTTAAAAATAAATCTAAGACACTACTTCATATTACTAGCTAAATGATTGGAGTAGAAGGCATGCTAAATAACAAAGTTTCTGACAACAGGTAACTATTAATGAATAAAGAAATACCTATGTATTTAAATACTAACAAACAGCCTTATTCATAAAAAAAGATCTTACTAAAGGCTTAATATGACAGGTAGTTCAAATGTCTAATAAAAGTATTGTAAAAATACTTTATTCATTATCTTTCTGTATACCTTTATTATAAACAGCTTCTTTATTGGGCAAGCTAGCATTCTTATGAATTTTCATGAACAATACTTTTCAGTAGTTTTACTCTTAACAATGTTATAATGCTCTTGTAAGTTTTACGAATATGGTTGAATATGTTTAGGCAAGTTGCTGTTTAAGTACAAACTGTAATATTGATGCATTACTTACTGTTGTTTGAACTAAAATGATATAGACAGCATGCAATATTAATTCCTTCATATTTAATAATATACAAGGTGTAGCAAGTACTTACTTCCATAGACAAAAATTGTTGTACACGCATTCCTATTATGGATAGCACAAAAGTTAAAGCTGCACATTGGTTTGCAGATAATACTTTTTAGGTTCACAACCTCTAAGGATAGACCAAAGCAGGGAACCTACCAAATACTGACACAAATAATGCCCAAGTCTGGATGCTGCATGGATTACACAATATTTATGGTGGTATTTTGTGGCTATAGTGCTTAGCCTATAGAGTTGCAGCAGCACAGTGACAGCCAGACTTCAACAAGTTTGAAATTATATCTGGCATTTTAACTATGGACTGGGCAAGAAGAAAGTCTATGAAATAGGTTAATATAGACTATTAACTACTTTTGAACTGTACTTTGTTTACAATTTTTTATCTTTTACTATTTATTTTGGCTTGATTGATTGTACCACTACACAACAGTATCAGCCATATAGCAAGATAATTACTTGCTTCATTCCTATCAAATAAGTACATTATGAAAATATCATAATCATCAATAGCTGATTGATGTTTATGATATAGACCTACCTTAACATATGCACTATTAACACACCAGAACACTTATTATACAATGTTTACAACACTAAACTCACAGTTGGTAGTTTAATTAGTGCACTTTTACTTTTATATACAATATTTTCCACTACAACTCACTTTTATTACAAAGCAATAAGGTCTATAAGAACAGAAGCCAAATATTTTTGGAGACAACTTAATATCAATGACCTAAAACCGGTTTGCCCGCTTTATATTAGTATAACACGTTTATAAACACGGATATTTACAATACTGACCCGGCTTAATACGTCCAATGTAACTCTATAAACAAAAAATGAAGGTATAAACAAAATAAAATGCGAATGGAGAGATATGCGCGAAATGAACATTCCAAACAATTTTCCAAAGCGCAGCTGCCATTTTGATCATAAATATAATTGAGGATGTTGAAGACTACTATTACAACACAATAACACTTACCTCTATAGTGTACAGGCAAAGGAAAGTTGTTAATCCAATTATAAGCCAATATCAGCACATCACTTGATTTAATTCCAGTAAAAACCCCACAAAACAGTTAGTTTTATTAGTCAAAATCGATTATTTCGTCACAATAACACTTATAATGCACTCATTGTATGTTTATATGTGTAAATAGTACAGCGAAAGGAAATCTTAACAAAAAAAATTGCAAACAAGCTACTTATAAGAGAGAAGAACTATGGAGAAGAATGACAACTTCATACAAGTGAGGAAATTTTTCCTTAGCGTCTTGCGCCATCTATTTGCAGCCCGCACAAAACTATGTATTATAAATGTCATGTTTGTATTAGCGCGGCAAATTGAAAATTGTTGGTGTGTAGGTATATACATAGGTATCTTCCTATATCTATTTGCTTGTCATTATTAGGGGTTCAAAATTGGAAGCACTATATTTCTCGAAGAGTTCCTTGATGTTAATGTGTATTCCGTTTTAGATTTGATATGTTATTCTATAGAAATCTGGTTATTAATAAAATCAGCGTTTACATATTCAAAGAAAAACTTAATCGAAAAACACAGTTTAGAGAGTTCAATAAAATATGTACATAACTTTATTATAAAAGGTTTATTTGTGATTTTGTGAATAGAGCAATACATACAAATCTTACTATGAATATAGGTACATGTGCATAAATACTACAGGGTGATTTTGAAATCGTGTAATTCCTTTTAACCACGCATTCTACTGGTGATATAGAATAACCCTGACCATATTTTTATTTAATTAGAATTATTTTTTTTGAAAAATGTATGTTCCGTTTTTTTCGTGAAATGGTGTCAGATAGTCATATGTTAACCAACCGAGGCAATTTTAATTTTTTACTAATTCAAATAAAAAAACATATTAATAATTAATGTCGTAAATAATAACGGGCGGTCCTTTTTATTGCCTCCTATTATTTACGTCATCAGTTATTGTTATGTTATTATTTTTAAATTAGCAAAATCTTAAGATTGTGTCAGGTGGTTAAAATATGACTATTTGAAATCATTTCATGAAAAAAATCTGTACTCTAATTTTGCCGAAACCATTATTCTAATTAAGAAAAAATATGGTCAGGGTTATTCTATATCACCAGTAGAATGCGTGGTTAAAAGGAATTACACGATTTCAAAATCATCCTGTATATCCGACTGTTGACTGTTTTATTGGAACTCATATTGTAAAATAACAAAAACAATGTAAGAGTCACTTTCTCACAACTTGGGTCTATATCTCACAAAATAACACTTGATTTCATCAAAACACTACAACGGAGGAACAGGGGCTCGACTCAACGTTTTTAATGCGGGAGAAATCAAAACTAGTTTATTTATCGACAATTAACCGAAATTACGAGATAAACGGTGCGCAAGCGGTGGCAGATATTTTTCTTGTGTGGTTGGCAGTAAATGACACGAAATTAATTGTAATTATTAATTATATATTGAATTATCTTTTTTATACTGCGATTAAAATACTTTGCTCTATTGTTTAATTATCAAAAATATAATTCATAATTATTTCTAAGTTTCTTACATTGTATTTGTAATAAATTAAAATAAAAACATTTTTAAGGCGTCGATACTTTGGTGTTTCAATATTTAAAAATAATAAAATTCAGCCTCCGCCCCGTAGGTATATAAACTTAGCCACATACAGAGTTGACAGCATAGATTACAATACTATAGTTGACAGGGACGGGTTGGGAGCCTTCTGCGCTCACCCACAGTCCGCGTAAAGTTATCAAGGCCATCTGAGGCCAACAACAAAATACAAAAAAAAATTGTTGACATGACCTGGGACCTACACCATTGGATGAAGTGACATTAGAATTACAGTGTTGCCATAATGTAGTTGAAAAAACACCTGTTGCGCAGTAATATATAATTGGTACATTTCATTGATATGTAATTACTGTCGTTTCCACGAATAGTACTGGTCATAAAACCACTATCACGTTATACTTTTTTTAGGTTTATTTATCTATAGTAATGACTCAGCAAAATAGTTTCTACCTACATATTTTGATTTCTGCAAATGAAAATCTTTTAATCATAAATGTAACTTCTTTATCAATAAGTCTTCGTAATATAGATTGGTGGTGACACACACGCACTGTACCACTTTGTTACTTATAAGTAAAATGCTGAACAAAATGTTCACTTTGCTATTTTATGCTGTAAGTGAAAACAAGTATCTGTTTGATGTCGAGGTTAATTTATTGTAGTTAACATTTTAATTATTGTATTACAAATTACTTAAGATATACATATATCTTTAGTTATCTACGTAACAACAATTATTATGAGTACACTGAAATCAAATTATTTACCCGATTCCATGGTAATATTATAGGCTTGCAACATAAGATAAGTCAAAATACGTTTTGTTTCTGCTTAGAAATGTACAAACTTGGCAATAAATGATGACAAATAAATTTTATAATAAATATTTTTACAATAGAAAAAAAGGCGATTCAATATAACCTAGATGATTTTTTATACTTAATTATTAGCTACAATTTCAATTTATTACAAGGGTCTTTGTTAGACGTAATTCTAAATAAACAAAATATATTATTTTTGTTACAAGTAAGATGACAACACCAAACCTGTCATGATAACAATCACGCCACCTATACTTAGTACAGGAAAACTAAACTTAACTTAGATAAGAACCATTTTAAGAATATCCATCCGCTAGGTGTCAACCGCTGACCTAGTTCCCTCGCCTAGTAAAAATAGCGGTCGACAATAGCTCAAACTCTATTTATAGTGCGTATCTAAAAATCTTCAAATCACACACTGTTATCTTGCTTGTTTTTTTAAACATCGCTCGAATAACGTCCGTGTGTCTGTCACATCGCGGCTCGCAACGCGCAACTCCCAAAATCTACCTATACAACTTATGTGCCACTGTAATCGATAAAACCTCGCGTTACAGACAATCAGTTGTTTTTTCGTGTGAACTACCAGTGCCCTTTTAGTTGCCGCTAGTGATTTTAGTTTAGTAAACAAGGGAACATGATTAACTAGTGTTAAAAACAGTGCAAGGAACAATGGAGAGTGGTGTTAAGAGATATATAAGGAGTGAGTCTGCTAGTTGCGCTCATATGGTAGAAGAAAGCACGGCTAATAACAGGAAGACGGCTGACCCTCATGAGAAACTGAAGGCCCTGTTGAATTCGCCTGATGATGACACAGACGATACTCTTCCACCATCAGACGCTCCTAAATTCGGGACTGTTATACACAATAGAATCTTTGTGGGTGGGTTTTCTTTGACGACAACTGATGAAGACCTGTGGAAGTTCTTCTCCGGGTTTGCGACGGTGACAGCAGCCAGGGTGATCTACGACAGGGCTGGTGTCTCTAAGTGCTACGGCTTTGTCACCTTCGCGAGCCCCCGAGTTGCAAGGCTGATCGTGAAACAGGTATTGTTCTTTATTAAAATACTTTTGGGCAACATTTTAGCTTATATATGGCCACGTTTAATTAAAATACTGAAAGTTTTAATTCATTGTGTTGGCTGATTATTTATTTGGAGTGTGTTTTTCGGTGTTTAAACAATACTCTTGATGGATGACAATGAAAATGGGTGTATGTAAAAATAATGTATCTTTACATAAAAGCGCGATAAATTTAGATACATAAATTTTAAAAACTATATAAAGTTCATGATCTTCAATAGGTATATCATACCTGTCATTAATTTTAAACCTTTAGTTGTATAACGTTCGGGTATATATTTGGCTGGGCTATGTCCTTTGTTATGTCTGTTCGGATCTTTTTCGGGTTTGAGTAAAGGATTTTCACGAATTTGTTATAGTTGATTCTCGTCATTTTTATCTTAGGTACAATTACAATTTTAAACAAATATTCACGTTTTATTTTTGGGATATTCAGTCAAAAAATCACGTTTATTACCTACCGATTAATATATTATTTAAACATACATATTACAATAGGTATGTAACGGTAAAAAGACAACATTTACATTGAAATTAAACACTTTATACGGATTTTATCGCGTTGTTTATTTTACTTTAAACACTGTTATTACATAATTTTGAAAACTCTAACACTACTATTATTGAATTTTACTACTATTTAAGCTAAGTATATATTTTTTCTAATTAAAACTATTTGTATTTAAGTTTACACTTTGCCCCGACGTATCGGTTGCTTTACAGCAGCCATGTTCACGGGGACACTCTCCCCGTTTAATTTAAAATTTAATTAGAAAAAATATATACTTAGCTTAAATAGTAGTAAAATTCAATAATAGTAGTGTTAGAGTTTTCAAAATTATGTAATAACAGTGTTTAAAGTAAAATAAACAACGCGATAAAATCCGTATAAAGTGTTTAATTTCAATGTATAACATTCGCGTAAACATAAGACAATATTACAACATTTACAATTGAAATAGAAGACAATATTATGAAACCACGTTTTTTATATAGGTACCTAAGTATAAATCGTTGAAGATCGGGACAGTGAGTTAAAAAAATCATGAATTATGCCATTGAACTTGGCAAATTGATTTAAGCATATATGATAACGTAGGTACCTAATATAAGCATATGTGTCCACGGATAATGTGAAATGACGTTCGGGAGATAAATTACATGTCATGTAGGTAGAAAATGAGTATTTGGATCAAGGGCATCAAAGTTATCTGATAATGAGACGGTATCGAGATTACGAGAGCAAGCTTCACTTAACAAACCACGTGTTTAAAAAACACACATAGTGTCACAACTATTCTGCCGCCATAAGGAAAAAATACTTATTTGCCAAAAAAAGAACTATTTTATATAAATATACTGGCAGATGAGTCTTTTTTACATATAACTGAGATTTTTACCTATTTGAAATACTTAAAAATCTCAATTTCGATAAAAAATATAGATGCGTGTTTTTCCCTGAAGGGGAAGGCAGATGAATATTACGCCTACATGCCTCCAACTAAGGTTTTAGGCCAACGTGGTAGAAGCGGACCTATTGCCGACTACCGAGCAAAGGTCTAGCTTCTGAGAACTTCTTGACTGAGAATGAATGACTTTGCCCGATTGGGGATAAGATAAGATTAATGATTCTATTTTAATATATCGCAAGATAACGCTTATAATTATCTGCCCACGCTTTAATTGTCGTACAATAATTATATCCCATTTTGGAATCTAGATAAAACCACGTTTTCGAATTTTCTTTTCAAACTGCCAAACGTAGCGCGTGGATTCTTGAAATTTACGTCTTGTGAGATTTAAAAATGAAATTTGATTCTGGTTTTGAGTTGCTTTGAATGTTGGATTTTGCAAGAAATTTCTCACTAACACAAAAAAACATGAAAGCAATTGGCTTACCACAATTTACCGTTCTCTTTCTTAACGAGGAATTTGAACACGTTGTTGTTAAACTTGCAATACACTTTTGCATTATGCTTGTAGTTACATTATAAACCCATACATGTATATTATAACGCCAAAAGGGAAGGAACAGGTGTATTGCACCCATATTTCGCTAACAATGTTATAGGGCCGTCTACCGGGCACGTTATCAGGCTACATGCTTCTACGGAGATTTTCCTTATCAAAGACATTAAAAGTATTACTCTCAGATTTCTTTATTATTAATATAAAATTCAATATCACTTTATCGGATCTGGGAATCAAACTCGAAACTTTACGGACGCACGTAAATATAAACGGAATCTCATGCTCGGAGCTAAAGAGGCAATCTTGTATTTATATTATTTTTACTGGCCTACATCATCCTGCGAGCTGAGCCTAGAGCTTTTTCTGTTTATCGGTCTACACTCTACTACAATAATGTCTATAGATCCAATCCTTTAATCGTGCTTAGACCTCGAGGCTCAAACACATTACTTTTCTACTGTATTTAGCTAATTGATGAGTTAAAAAAGTGTAGCACAACACGCCATCTTTTTTTTTTTTCACGATGGACTTAACAACCATTCACACAACGGACTCAAACAACACCCAAACTCGGAACAACCATTTGCGGCTCACACAATTTTTTGTCCCTTGTGGGATTCGAACCCACAACACTCGGCCCAGTGGAAGTGGTGAGGCGACCAGTGTCAAGAGTCAAGTCAGGTTTTCTTCAATAAACCTAACTAAAAACTAAAAAACTATTACGATTTCAAATAACCAATATTCTTGTCTCTTAAGCTGAACTTGAATACTTTAGTCGTAGGTCGTTAGTGCAATGAATGGGATTACAAATAATATACATAAGAGACTGACAGAAATATCTTCGAGCAGAGTGATATGGAAGAGAGAGACATTTGCCTAGCAGTAGGACATAACAAAAGGCTAAGGAAAAAATATCCGATGGCAGTGTTTTCCAATTTTATTAGTGTTACGCTGACCCCTGGGGTTTATAAGATAGTTTGAAGAATTACGAACATCAAGCTCTTTAAAGTAATTGAATCAGTTGAAACAGTAACGATAACATCACAATTTATAACTGCCTACCTCGGTGCATGACTTCTCGGTTTTGATTCCTAGGTTAAAAAAATGTTATGAATGTTTTCGGTCGAGAATTTTTCAGTACCAACAAGCAGTCTGGAAAGGTGTACCATAAACTGCAATAGACTCGTTCCTTATAACATCCTAACTACTCAATATTATAAATCTGCCATCATAAGGAAAATGGAAGTATCTGCCAAAATATTTATGTTTAATACAAAAATACTGGCAGATGCGTCTTCTTTTACTTATTCCAAAAGCCCAATAGAAAAATAATTCAAGATAGGTACGTCTTTTTCCCTTATGATGGCAGAAATGCAAATGTGAGTTTGTTTCTTATACTTTTAACTACTCGACCGATCACCATAACATTTTGCATGCACTTTGCCAGGATACAGAAAAGGATATCGGGTACTTTTCACTCAAAGAAGTACTGTTCTCGAAGGATAAAAACTATTTACAAATTCTATATTAACGTGAGCGAAATCGGCAAAATCCAGCATCTTACAACCATTTCTAGCGAAACGTGAGTGTAAAAGGCCTCTACCTACCCCCTCGGGGAAAAGCCTAAGACTCCGCATTTATCGCAATTTTCACTACGCTATCGCCGATTATTGTAGTATTTTATGTAAAAACAGTCGCTATCAAGATGTAAATCAATCAAACCAGTGCCTGTCAACGACAGTGAAGATAAGCGGTGACGTACTACAATGTTATCAACTGAGATCGTAAATTATTGTTACCTGCGATAAATGTTATTATGAGAGATATTTTATTCTTACGGTTTAAAAATGTGTTTAAGAGGCCTATAGTACCTTAAAATGATGCTGCTTATTTGAAAATACTCAATAAAGTGCTTAGAGTTAGAATAACGTAGGCCGAATAAGTTTTCAACAGTAAATGAAAGTCCTTTTATTCAATTTTTTTTTATAATATTAGCCCAGTTTTTAAACTGTCCCACTGCTCGGCACGGACCTCTTCTTAGTATGGGAAGGGTTGGGCCTTAGAGCTTGAATGCTACAGAAACTACTATGAGCCGCGCCAGTTGGCCAAATTAATATTTATAAACAATCAATATATATCTATATATATATGGAAATATTTCTTTTTGTTACGTAATCTCGAATAATGCTTCTTTAAGCGCTCGATTTTTTTCGATTATTCAAGATTACATAACAAAGAAATTCAAATAGGATGTGGATAAAATATGTTACTACTATACATTTTTCTGAAAGCTATTTTTTTTTTTTTTTTTTTTTTTTACCTTGGTGAATGCTATGACGCATATCCCTCCGCGGGGGCGGGCGGAGGGATTATGTCGGACTTGCCGGGGTAAAGAAAGATGTTGAAAAGATAATGTACCTCCCGGAATACCGACTAAACCTACCACGGTGTTCCTCGACACAACCACTATCGACGGGGCCGCGCGAATCGCTTTCGCATGCGGTCGCGACCCCGCCAAGGTTACGGCCCGCCGTATGAAACGGCAGGCCACTACACAAAAGACCTACCCAAAGGTGTTTGCTTCTAGTAAAACCCTACTGTCTCCCCCCTCGACACAGAGGCGCGCGTGGGAACACGCACGCCGCCTTTCGGACCTGGTGCTGAACGGATGGCGGGCAGGCCCACAAAGCCCGCCACCCCCAGGTCAAACCTCAGGGTGGCTGGAGGTCATCGCGCGCCCTCCGGCGCCCGGCTCTGCGGTTGGGGAGAGGGTTCAAACGCTCCCTCTCCCGCTCCGCCGCCTCCTTGATGGAAATTACTTCCTCACAAAAGGAGGCGACGGCGTTCCACGACCTCTCACTCCGGACCATAGACTGAACTACGGTCGGGAGCGAGAGGGCAATCGATCCAACTGCCGCGATCAACTCACGGCGCTGCGATGCCCAGGCGGGGCAAACCGCCAAAGTGTGCAGCGCCGTGTCCTCTACAACGTCGCGGCAGTCGCCGCAGTGGTGACAACCGGGCGTCTCTTGCCGGCGTATACGACACAGGAACTGGCCAAAACAACCGTGGCCAGTCAATACCTGTGTCAGCCGGAAGGTGAGGGCGCCATGCCGCCTCTCCAGCCACTCCTCAAATACGGGACTTACCGCCACGATTGTGGCGTGCCCGAAGCTATTATAACTTAACCTGTTACCTGAAACAATCTAAAATACGTATTTTAAAAACCATCGGCATAAAAAAAAACAAAGCGTTCTACAACTTGTGACGGTCTTTTCACTCCTGTTACTACAGATATTTATTTTTGTTTTTTTTTTGTAATGTTTTCTGGAGTTGTCCTTCTAAAAAGAAATCGAGAGTTAAGCTCTCGATATTTTTCGATTATTCGAGATTAAATAACAAAAAAAAAATCAAAAAGTAAATATCTGTAGTAACAGGAGTGAAAAGACCGTCATAGGGTGTAGAAGGTTAGATTTTTTAAAAAGCCTATAATTTTTTGAATATGTAACTTAGATTGTTTTAATATTTTCTGATAGCTATTATAACTTAGCCTGTTATCTGATTCCGGCTTGACGTCGACTTCTGGGACACCCTGTATAGACTACACAAATCGTTGTCCCGTGTGGAAATCAAACCCAAAACACTCTATGTTTTAGCACAAGGCGACTACACAACTAAGCCCGTTCAGACTATATAAATTTTAATTTTCCTCTCTACCGGTTTCAAAAGTAGCAGATAAATGAAAATTCATGTTTATTTCCGAAGAATGATCATGATGGGTGCGACAATGGAGGGTCTATGGGGAGACAGATCGATAACAGTGGCACCTTAATCAAAATGGTGGAGAAACGCGTTGTTGGGGAGGGTATCACTGTAATTAGGTCAGAAGGTGTAGCTGTTTAAAAGCGGCCTTCAATTGCAGTAGCAGGTTGTAAGAGATTGCTTTGTTGGTAATGTGGAGGGAGATTGCGGTAATTATGGTTTACTAGGTTATGCCTGCAGCTCCGCTCGAGTTAATGTAGATTTTGTCAATAAATTTCTATCTACATATAAGTTTATTATTTATATCCTTTTCAGGAATAGTACTTTTTTTCTGGATGAATGATGATCCGGAACTTACCCTATGTCCTATTCTCTACTGCTGACAACGTGTATGTGAAATGAGTAGTCGAGTAGTTAAGGCGTGAAAGCGTAACAAATGAACTCACCTTTGCATTTATAATATTACTAGAATTATAATTGTATGATAACAGGTTTGGTTCTCGGTTGTGTTAGTTAATTTTGTTAAAAAATTTCAATAGAATAAGAATCAGCACAGTTACTAATACGGAAATGATTAAGTAGATAAGAAAATATATTGTAGTTGCGATGGCCATTGGACTGCTACAAAAGTCTTTCAGCGTCAGCGTGGAAAGGGTTAAGACATCACGCTGGCTCAGAGTGGGTTGTCAGATTTCACATATCTCAAGAACATTTTGAAGAACTCTCAGACAAGCAGGTTTCTTCACGCTGCCTTTCCATCACCATTAAAGCAAGCGATAATAAACTAATTAATACACATAACTTCGATAAGTCAGAGGAGCGTGCCTTCGGATCGAATCCTGTGTCTTGCTATGGAAGTCATAAAACTTCTTAGGGTTGCTTACATACCTAGAACAGAAGCTAATAAAAAGTGAGCAAAACAGGCTCTCAATATATTTTTGACGCCGTTGTTGTAAGTCTTATTTATGTTACACGAAGTAATAACAAGACAAGATCTTGCCTAGTTTCTGAACGAAGCGACGACTTACAATAAAAATCTTGGTTTGTATCTTTTGTTATTTCATTTTAGTATATAAGCAGATATAACCTTGTTCATAGACCGTTAGGCTGTCGCGTAGAGCTGTCTAGTTTGATCCCAAGGTACGCATCACTGATTTCTAGTCCTGTGGGTTTGAATTCCACACGGGATGAAAATTTGTGCGATAAACAAATGGTTGTTCTGAATCTGGGTGTTCTTTGTTCTTATTTAAATGTTTGTAAAGTCTCCATCCAGTTGTCTTTCAAAAATAACAAAATATAACTTTATTTTTACGTTCTTGACCGCGGCTTCGCGTTTCCTATAAACCCGAAGCTGCGGTCAACTACGGCAACACATACCAAGGTAAAAATTATCCTATTTGTTAATTCAGAACTTAGTCTATCTGTGTGCTAAGTCATCATATTTTTAAAGCAAATTATTGTTCATACGGAACAACTGATGTCTTAACTGTATTTAGCAAAAAATTTACCGGTTTCCTTCTTTATTATTTCGTTTAAAAAATCTCTGGTTGTAATACTTTGAAGGTATATTACTTAGGTCACAGAGGCTCTGAAATCATTGTTATGGCCTAGTAGTTATTCTCAAATAGAAGATGAAAAGATTATGGATATCATTTTAGGATTTTTGCTTACACACTTTTGGGGCCTCTATAGCCTGGGGACCCCGTATCATTGATACCGCAGATATGGCGGTAGCTACGCCCCTGTCTGCTAGCATAACTTGCTGTGTTGCGAGGGACTTTACAAACATTCAAATAACGAACACAAAGAACACCTAGACTCGGAACAACCATTTGTGGATCACACAATGTTTTGTCCCGAGTGGAATTCGATGCAGGAAAATTTTTAATGAAGAACGGAGACTAAAATTGCCTGGTAGACCTCAATAGGCTCGCACTCTATTAAATGTGACCTATAAGTGTAGCTGGCAAAATATAAGCCTTTAAACTTCGGCCTAGATACCTCTTAAATGATATAAAGTGCATGTCTAAGTTTTTTATAATTCGAAAAAACTCTTATACAACAACTTTGTCCGTCTTTCTGTTATACTCTTAACTTTCAACTCGAGAACAGTAAGAGCTAGAGACTCGCGGTCAACGCCATTCGACTCAGCATAGTCGATATACCCCGAAATGACTATGACCTATGACCTCTGACCACGTCACGTGATACCATTTTCTCGAACTCTAAGATTTACGACAATTCATTGCCGTTTCTCACTTATTGTAAACATTAACTAATGTATACCACGTCAAAATTAAATAAACATCTAGATTTAACAAGCTACCTATTGATCGCAGAAATTTTATAGTGTCATCGAACTTATGGCAGCTTTACCATTACGGTTACATTATAAATGTATTTCATCCCATGGGTTTATCAAACTCCACACCATGAGTAGGCTGGGTTGACCTTATTTGGATCAATTAGCAGACGAAGCAAGGGTTTTCAATTAAAAAAGCCCATAATCATGTCCCCTGATATCGATGGGGTCACTTCGTAACACGTCTGCAAAAAAAGGTTTGACCGCATTAGTAGAATACAAAAAATTACGGTAGAGAACGAAAAGAGAAGCTTTCTAAGGGTTCTCCAGATGAAAATTATGAAGTGATAGCTGTGAGTACGTTTGTTTTTAATTCGACAGTAGATGCCAGCGATTTATCTTTAAGTCTCGATATGGTTAAGCTAAAGAGAAGTTTACTTTTGATCTTCACCCATAACGACGACGTTTAGAACATCGCTCCTTTGGCTCTGTCATATAACAACTTTCCTTAAATTACATAATTTTAAAAAATTACGACTGCCGCGCTAGGAACAATCCCTAAATCGCGAAAGGCCTTTTACAAAAATCAGGAAAACATTCATACTCAATACAAGGATATGTGAATAACACATATTTTGTCTCGTGTGGCGTTCAAACTCAGAATACTTCGCGCACTGGCTAGTTGTATGTATATTATATTAAATATGACTAAGAAAGTAGAATATGAAATTAAACTACTATATACGGATTTTATCGCATTGTTTATTAATCACTGTATTACATAATTTTGAAACTGTTACACTACTATTACTATTGAATTTTACTAATATAAAAGCTAATAAAATTATTTAAACTTTTAAAACTATTTATATTTAGGTTTACACTTTCCCCGACGTTTCGGTTGCTTTTCAGCAGCCATGGTCACGGGCAGACTAAGATAGTAGTTGTCTCAATGTTCCAGTATAGTTATTTCAAAGTACCCGAACAGAATGTAGTCATTGGTGTTTCTATTTACACAGAAAGAGCTCAAAGTATCATGAAGTCTAGCTGTGGTTTGTTTCTTCTTGGGTTTGACTTTTTAAATGACTGGATTCCAAGCTGGTGGTACATTCCAACCATCTTCTCTATTGAAATTAGGATGGAGTAATACAGTGATTAATAAACAACGCGATAAAATCCGTGTATAGTAGTTTAATTTCAATGAATAACATTCGCGTAAACAGAAGACAATATTAAGTAGAATATGTTTCTACTTTCTTAGTCATAATTAATGTAGTCTGTTTCTTTCTTTGTGCCTACATTAATTTAGGATACCTTACTCAGTTCTTGTTACTACGTCTTACACTCTAGCAGAAATATCGTAAGAAAATAGGCACAAAAAGTACAACCAAGTACCATTAGTTTGTAGTATTATGTGTCTATTATTTTAATGTATAATATATAATACATTTATATACAAACCTAGGCACGAAGGTATCATAATAAGTATAAATGTATATTATAAGTATACATTTTGTCCTCGAAGATAAGTGAAATTTGCCAAGTCGCACACAGCCAGTATAGATATTTATAAACCCTTTAATTTAAGAAAAAGTTTATTATTTTAATACTTAGAGGTCACTACCGAAGTGGTCACTATGATGCGTCAGTTACGGAATCGACCCCGTACGGGACAAAACTGATTTATCTGATCGGTAATTATTGTGATTCTATGATTTTTTTTAATCCCTTGTTTCAACGTTTATAATGTCGCCATCTCAGGAATTATTACTAGACCGAGATATAACTCTAAAAAGAAGGCATAACAAATGATTCCTTAAAAACCTGGAAGCCTTGTCGTAAATTACAAAGTAATTGTGCCAAGTTTAGGCTTGCCAAGACTTATGCGTTTTAAATTCCAATTGCACCATTATGCTTGTTTCTTTTGGTCTATTTGACTATTGTATGAATTTAGCCTTGGTGACGCTGAGAGCTGTCACTGGAATGGAATTCGATTCTTAGGTCACGAGTAGTAGAGCCTCGCTGATTTCAGAGAAGGTCTACTCTCTCACAGAATATCGACGTCAAATAGCAGTATTCCTACTGTTGTGTTTCGTTCGGTGAGTGAGAGTGCCGGAGGCCCAATCACCCTCTTTCCTGCTTCCCGCTCCTTCTCCTTCCCACTTCCTTTCCTAAAGGGTCGGCAACGCGCAAGTGAAGTGATGCCTCTGATGTTGCAGGCGTCCATAGGCTAAGGTGACCACTTACCATCAGGTGGGCCGTATGTATGTTTGCCACCATAGTTGCATAAAAAAAGAGTAATGTACCCTGCGTCTTTCTTTAAAGAAGTTCTTAGTGGCAACACAAAGTGGTATTATCCTGGGAAGTTAGAAATAGTCTGGTTCCCTATTAAGTGGGAGGTAAAACCATACCGTAAAACCTAGTGTGAATGGAACAGTCGCAAAAGGAAGACCTAGGGGAACGTTTCTCGATCAGTTTGGAGGCATTCTGGACAAGGTCCCTGTTAACAGCACCTTAAACCGACGAGCGTATATGAGGAATGTGATGAAAGTGAATGAAGCCCGAGAAGTGTGTCAGGATCGTAGCAAATGGAAATCCGTAGTCTCTGCCTACCCCTCTGGGAAACAGGCGTGAATCTATGTATGTATGTAAAACCACAGCTGGCAGAATATGGGTATAAGTCAGTTCTATTACCCTTTTGAGGATATAGGTGAGATACTATATAAGTACGTTTGTACATACATCTTCTTTATATATATAATTCTTCTGTACGTGTGTTGACAGTGAACTCCTCTTAAACGGCTGGACCGATTTGAATGAATTTTTTTGTGTGTGTTCAAGTGAATTCGAGGATGGTTTAGACCTGTTTTTTTTTTTTTTTGTTTCAGCTACAACTAGTATGTTTATAATTTCTTAAAACAAATTTAACAAGGTTAGTATCCCATTATGGCAAGTCAAAAGTGTAGAGCAATTGCTAAAAGTGATTGTGACTACTCAGGTAACCAATCATTTCTTGTAATTGACGTTACCTCGTTATATCATTAAATTATTGATCCTTGACAACAAAATATACAAAATAACAATAATTGCAAGAATTGCATAAACACATGGAAGTGGCCCGGAAACCCTAGGGCTGCTCTACCTTTTGACTTCGCCTTGATACTATTTTTGTGACAGCCTATATGTAGGCTCTAATAATTTCGGTCAAGTGTGAGTCGCGTTTGCGTCATATGGGGACACGGAACTCTCGGTGGTTGAGTGCGAATTACACTTGTTTGTGTCTAATCTTTATCTTTTAAATGCATGCTCGTATATTCGCAAAAGGGTAGGCAGAGTTGTATCACATTAGCATTTCTCTAGTTACGTATTTAGATCCCTCGTAATATAGTTTGAGCCTAAGGATATTTCGACTGTTTAATACTTACACAGTACGACATTGATATATAAAAATACCTTTCTGGTATATTCTACTAGATGTTGTCCGCGGCTTCGCTCGCGTTAATATAGATTTTGTCTATAAATTTCCATCCTTCGGCAACTGTACTTTTTCCCCATACTGAAAAATACCCTGTTCTGTGTCCCTGACAACGTGTATGCAATATTTCATGATGATCGGTTGAGCAGATAAGACGTGAAAGCGTAACAAAAAAACAAACAATCAAACTCACATTCGCATTTATTATTATTATTTATAGGATATATACCAAAGAGAACATCTCCTAAATACGTTAAAGATCTCATATTCCGCGAACGTGCTGCCATCTATAAGACACAATCCTAACTAGTAACTATAGCGCCGCTGCGCGCTGCCGCCATTTTGGCGATACGTTGTCAAAATGTAATTAAAGAGGATGTCAGTTCCAGTAAGCGTAATTTATTATTATTAATGATGGTAACACAAATAAATTGAAGTCCCGTCCGAGACTACATTATTATGTATATAAAAATCAATAGGCTATTTGACAGTGAGTTAAATAATGTATTATTCATTGCCATCCGCGTAGATAATTTTGAGTTTCTGGTTAAAAATAAGTTTGTTATTGTTTTTACCAATAACCATAATTAAAAGTAACATATTAATTGAGCGTATTTCTCTTTTTTCATAGTTTATTTCTTATTGTAAATAATTTGTAAATATTTTATGTTTAACCGCAGGAGTAGGCCTGCGGTTAAGCACACAATGTAACCATCATTTTTATATGGTCTCATATTATACCTATGCACACAATACATGGATTTGTTTTGTAAAAATCTCTTCAACTACTTTAGCTATCGATTTTCAATTACGCGCTGTTTCGAAAATAGATAAACAGCATTAACTAATTTAGATCTGCGACATAAATAGAATTGTTCTATAACCCAATTAGCCGATGGATCGAGAAATTATTTGTGGATGATAAAACTAGAATTATTTAACACGCAATTAGTATTTTCGGATTAGATTGACGTATTGGCAACCTTTGGCTAAGTATGGTTGTCATATTGAGCCTTACTTATATATTAGTCATTTGGTCCGAAATAAAGGTGTTACCTGGAAAGTTACCGGGGTTTTGCAAAATTGGTAGTATTATAGATTTCGATGTGCTCTTTCCGAATTTCCACTTTGCCACCTCGTACCTCTGCCGCTCGCGCCACCATATTGGAAAAATGAAATTATTACTTTCGTACAATCGACACTTTTTCTAGGTTTGATTTTAGATCACAAAGTTCAGTGGGGCGCTTATATATCGTGTCTTGCAGGGAAACTCAGCTCAGCCGCATACGCAATTCGGAAAGTAAGACAGCTTACTGATGTAGATACGATGCGAGACTAGTATACTTCAGTTACTTTCACAGTGTCATGTCCTACGGTATATTATTGTGGGGCAAGGCAGCTGATATCAAGACAATTTTTATTATTCAAAAGCGTGCAGTACGTAGCTTTTATAATTTAGGACCACGAGTTTCCCTGAAAGATCGATTTAAAAAAATAGGTACCTATTCTTACTGTTGCGTCGCAATATATATTTGCTAACATTATGTTTATTAAACATAATATTCACTTATATCATAATATATATATCCATAACATAAACACTAGAAATAAGCATAAGTTAGTAGGCCCATATCATCGTTTACATAAAGTTCACAATACCTTTGCGGGACTCAGTATACGTTTTTTTAATAAACTACATATTAATATAATTAATTTACCATTGCTTAAATTTAAAAGCGCCGTTAAAATACAACTTATTCGGAAGGGTTATTATTCAGTCAACGACTACTTAAATGACAAAAACTCATGGAACTAGTTGCTTGTTGCATACGAGGTTCAAAGATCTGTATTACTTATAACTCAATTTAGTAATGTAGAGGTACCTCGTAATTATTTGTGATGTTAACAAATAACTTGTTTCTTAATTTGATTATTATTGAAGAATATAAATCCATAACCGCATTTAGTCACGGACTGCCTTTGCATTGTCACAAAGTGTAAATGTATGCGCCATCATGCCATCCTACTGTCTATTTTAGATTTATATTAAAACATATACCTTAGCCCAAATTATTTCATCTCTATAATATTATTAAGTTATTATTGTTATAATCTTTAGATTTTTATAGTCAGTAGTATATGGCATAATGGCTGCAACACCTTGTTAATCTGAGTTGTAAAATACTGAAATTATATTTAATTGGCGATTTTAAAGAGTGGCAGTGAGTTTCTTGCAGGTTTCTTCTCATAGGCTCAACCCTTTGCCTGAACCTAGCAACTAACCTAAATGTAGCTTCAGTAACTTAGTAAACTTGCTAACCTATATATTTTGACGTTCATAAGTGTTACTTTGTGACCTAAATGAATAAATGATTTTTGACTTTGACTTGACGTTGACTTTGTGAGTACCTACAAATTTTCCTCTTCCAGCATTATGCATCGTGCTAGTTCGCCTTTAGAATGAGAAATTTTAACCACTGGCCGCATTGACTATGTACCTATTACATATTGTTACGGCTAGTGCCATCTGACGGCACTCGGCAGTCCCTTCTAATAATTTATTACAGCGCCATCTATTGACATCTTGCGGAACTACGTAGTGTCGGTGCGAGCACAGTAGAGAGAGCGCTAGCACATTCTCGAATCATCGCGCTGTTGCGTGCTGTGTGTGACGTTTTCTGGAAAACTCCAGAAGCGCTTTACCCGCGTATAAATACAGCGCACGCGCACCGCCGAGTCAGTTTATTATCGTAAGCGGTCAAGTGTTCATCGAAGCGAACGGAAGCGAAAATGCTACGGAGTTTGAAGCAGTTACAGTGGAAAAGTGTAGTATAGTGTTTGTTGTGTATTAAAGTTAATTGTGTGCTAGAATAAAACGTGTTTTAGTCGGTAATATTGTTTTGTATTCTTATCCGTTGAACCCAGCACATAACAATATATAGGAATGCGTCGCCTTAGTGTCGGGCCACACTCCCTCCCTTCTACGAAATATCTGACCATCTGACAGACAGATGGCGTAGTGGTGTAAGTGGTCGCGTCGCCACAGCCACTGCGACGAGCGTTGTGGGTTCCATCCCTATAGGTACGGGACAAAAATTTGTGTTATCCTCAAATAGTTGTTCCGAGTCTGGGTTTATTTTGTATCCGTTGTATAAATGTTGGTAAAGTCCCTCGCGACGCAGGAATTATTCCTAGTGCGGGAGTTGTCTTTTATAAAAGAAAAACAAATACGAACAAAAGATCTGCCTGCACTCAATGGAAGTATTTTGTCTTAGTTATAAGGATACTTTCCTCGTTTTACAGTATTGTTAGCGTTTCTAGAGTCATGACTATTAACGCAGTAAATTGTTTTATTTGTGAGAATCCATTACAAAAAGTGAAGGCAAAGTATTGAAGAATTTTCGTAAGTTAAGTATTAAAAGAAAGGATGAGAAGGGTAATCTTTTGGAGGAAATAAATTCGATAGTAGATCACGATTTATGTCGAAAACAATATAATAATGAGGAGTTAATCGCTGCATAATAGCGTAGAGGAAGCGATATCACGATCCTTTAACCACAATTGCGATCCAAGCAGCCAAAATTTTCATTTTGTTTTTTGTGCGTTGCTCAGATAACAGCAGAGTTTATAGCAAAACAAAAATAGACGCGTTTGTCCAATCGTAAGTAAACACGTAAACCCACCTACAGTTATATACATACATCTCCGTTGGCCAACTCTACTGCCACATGTGTACTAAGTAATTTAACATAAAACAAAAGATCCATACTTTCTGAGGTTGCCTTCATCGAAATCATCATGCGTCTCTTGAGAAATTGAAGAAAAGCATTGTCACTCGCACATTCTATAATTGCCGCAGCAAGGCCGAAATCTTTCGTATCTTCATTACAGGTCGAAGTAGCCGTGTTTTTGTTTTAAAAGTATGGATCTCGGCGATTAATAGATACATTATCATGTTTCGGATTTTGTTGTTAATGCACCGAAGCAATGCTGTTCGAAGTTTCAGCTATTGTGCACTCACCGTTGCATATCGAATTCATAAATTTGTACTCACAATCTAGCGGCACTGGGCATAGTATAGTTATTTTACGTAAATATACGAAAAGCACCTGTTTGTGTAGGTGAATAAAAATATATACGGCGCTCGTACGCCAAAATTATAGATTTTACAAAAAGAATGTCGTTACATAAATTGTAGGATTTTTCTCTAGTTTAATTTTGTATAAAATCTTTTTATCGTAAAAGAGTTAGAAAGCAGATATTGTCAAAAAGCTGCTATGAGGCGCCATTTTTCCAATATGGCGGCGCGAGCGGCAGTAATACGAGGTGGCAAAAGGTAAATTCAGAAAGAGCACATCGAAATCTATAAATAATCCTAACAATGTTCAAAACTCCCGGCAAGCTCTCCAGGTAAAATTACCAAATGACTGTACTATTAAACCAATCTCAAATATTCAAAAGGTAGTGTAAATATTAACTGTCGACTAATCAGAAAAATATTACGTACTAGATTTTGCACGCGGCTACGCTCGCACAAAAGTAGGCTAGGTTAAGTAATGTTAGTAACAGAACTTTAAAAAATTAAAATATAGCCTGTTTCTCGGTGATAATATAGCTTTTAATGGTGAAAGAATTTTTGAAATCGGCTGAGTGTTTTTTGAGTTAAATGGTTACAAACAAAAAATCTAATCTTTACCTTTATAATATTAGTATAAAGCATTACTCAAAGTTGATTGTTGAATAATAGTAACTTATGAGCGGCGGCCGTTGATTAAAGAGATCATTGACCAAAGGCTGAGAGTTTACCAAAGTATTAGTAAGTGATCTTTTTAAACTTGTATCTAAGAAACTCTTAGAGTATACATAAAGGTGAAGCGCGCATATTTCTTCCAAACTATTGCCATGAGCGCAAACAGCATTTGCTACTCTGCACTATGAAAATAAATTTTATCGTAATGCGAAACATACATAGAGATTGCTTACCAAAAGTTGAAGGTTTTATTTTTCAGCAGATATAAGATTCAGGCATGGTTTGTTGCTATTCCGCTTCTGAAATAGTTTTGATACACTATTTTTCTACATTTGTTTCTTAGACGCAAATAGAGATAAGTAAATGGGTTTCGTGTCTTTAATTAGATAATATATTAGAGTGTTTCCTATGTCTACACTTTCGTTAATGTGTTTTTGGTTTGTATTTAGTAGACGCACACTATAGTAAACTTATAATCGAAGGTCGCTTTAAGTGTTCGCCTCATTACTGCCTCGAGAGCTGAGGGTCCGATCCCAGCACAAGACAAAACCTTCTGTGATTCCTCAAATTATTGTTCCACGTCTGGGTGTTCTATGAGTCAGTTGTTTCAAGACTTGTAAAGTGGACTGCTACTCACAAAATAATATAAGCACGGCGTCGTCTTTTTAAAGAAATTACTTTCAATTTCTTTAAAATAAAGAAACAGGATAATACTTTTATTACTGTTTCATTCTTCTTTCTTTTAAATCTACGCGGCTGAGTCTATAGTCAAGAACTATTATATTATATCTAACATTCTATAATCATGTTTCTAGCAAATCAAATCAAATAAAATATTCATATTATTTGTACATTTTCCTTATTCCTGAGATATAAGGTAACTCTATTGCGTTCGTTCGGTTGTCTGTCGGCCTGTCAGTCAATTCTGCAAACAATTACAGATTGAATTTGTGTGATATCTGGTAAAATGTCGAGTATATTTTTAGTTTTAGCTGCTTTTAGTGGGAAGTACGATTTCAAATAGCGTTCACATGTAAAAAATTTAACACAATACCTGTTTCTAACAGACATAAAAAAAATATGTTATCAGGTCGACTGTTTTTTTTAATGTGTGTTCCTTTGGAACTATATTCTAGGTGAATCAATTTTGATGCTTTTTTTATGCAAGCTGGTGCTTCTCATGTGTTCGCATTTAAATTTGATCAAGATCTGACCAGTGGTTTCTGAGTTATCCTTAAAAATGCGCATTTGGTTGACTTCAACCACATTAATAATGTTCTTATTTTATTATTTGTCTAGTTCCGTAGTTCCTAAAGTGGTCCAGGTGAACCCCCAGGGGTCCACGAGAGACTCGACGGAGGCCTACGTTGGCGTGACAAAAAATGGGGGTTCACAATTTGTAAGCGGAGATCCACGAAAATTTATTTGCTTCGATAGTGAAGAACTAAAATATTGCCTTGACTACACCAATTGAGAGGTGATCAAATTTTAAATTTTAACACACTTTTTAGCTTTTTCTTCCGAATATACCGATTTTGCTTGGCGGATTAAATTTCTAGCTGCAGGGGGTCCACTGGAACCAGCTAAATTTTGAAAGTGGTCCATGAGAAAAAAGTCTGGGAACCTCTGGTCTAGTTGCTGTCTAGTAGAAGTCGGTTTGCTTTTTGATAAAAAAATTGCTATTGTGTTTGCATTACCTACCAATAGTATTACGAGAAAGTTTAAATCAAATCAATAAAAACCTTTATCATGTATACATTTTGAGGGTTACAGTATGAAATAGTCCAGTACATTTCTCTACATCTTTGACTGCACGGACGCTGTAATGATTTACGTGGTCTTCTCGCCACTGCCACTGCGGCGAGTGTTGTGGGTTCGAATTCTTGGTTGTTCCGGCTCTGGGTCGTCTTTGTGTTTGTTGTTTGAATGTCTGTAAAATCCCCTGCAACACAGGATTGATTCTTAGACCAAGAGTTGTCTTTAAATAAAAAAGCAAAGGAAATGAATCAAATCAAACCAATAAAAACTTCATCAAATGTAAATTTTGGGTGTTACAGTATGAAATAGTTCAGTATCTACATAAAACTCTGTCAGGGCACCGCAATTTTGTAAATGTAGTAAGCATACATATTCATATAAATAATTTAAAAAAAATATTTTATGTTATATATATTTACATATTTATTTATTTTAAAATAAAATTACTCCATTCAAATAGAAGACACAGTTTGTAAAGATGTTTGTATATTTGTTACTTAATCACGCGTAATATGTTGAACGGATTTGAATGAAACTTGGTGCACTTACACAATAACATATAATAATAATATTCTACCACATACACACAACACAATCTAGCCCAAACTAAGCAGAGCTTGTACTATGGGTACGTACTAGACGATGGATAACCATACATACTTTTTTTTGTAAATACATACATATTATACATAGAAACACCCAGACCAAGTCAAACATCCATGTTCATGCACACAAATATTTGTCTTGTGCGGGAATCGAACCCGCGACCTCAGGCATGGCAGTCGCAGGATATAGGATAATTTTCATATCGGCATTGCGTTTGCAAGGATATTAATTAAACATTTATTTTATTTTAACGTAAAGAATTTAAAAGGACCTGTTATTAAATACTTTTGTTTTAACAAGACTTCTTAACTAGACTTGTCCATAGATATTAATTACCCCTGGTCTTTCCTTTTTAGAGTTCGAGAAAAATCTTATACAACAGCTTAGTCCGTCCGTCTGTCTGTTATACAACTTTTAACTCAAGAACCGTAAGAGCTAGAGACTCGCGGTTAACGCCATTCGACTCAGCATAGTCGATATATATACCCTCGAAATAACTATGACTTTTAACCTCTGTCCTCAAGGCCACGTGCTATCACGTTACCTTTGCATATAACTTGAACCATGTTTTCGAACTCTAAGATTTACGGCAATTCATTGCCGTTTCTCACTTGTTTTATGTAGACGAAGGTACACGTAATAAGCAGAACGATTTTCTTTACAAGAACTTACTTGTTGGAATATGAATTTGTTGTATACAAGCAATCGTATCGACTGTCCAACACGGGTGACCAGATTTCATATTTCTTGAAGAGCATAATAAAAAATACCAAAATATCTTATGAATCACGCATACATTCGACTATTAAGCAATAATTAAATTTTCAGTTCCTAATACCGAAGGTGTGATCCTGTGTAACAGGCCTCGCCTATCGATAAATCAATACAAAAACCTCAAAATTAGTGGATAACTCACAATTTATTCCTAAATTAGAATACCTATACATAGGAATTAGTTTCTGTTCCCTAAAAAGGCAGTTTGACGTCAAACAGGTAACAAGCAACCTCCGTCACTGTCAACCCTGTGACGTTACATTTGGACAAAGGTTTTTTTTTTCCGACGCCACGTCAAATGAGCAACTAATTTTTTGGGAGAGTTCAAGATTTTTTTGCTCTAGTTGTGGAAATTCGGCTGTTCTGAATCTTTTCTATTATATCCATGTTGCGTCTGTAATATTATACTGAAAGCTCTGAATTACAAATGAAAATTAGGGTTTCAGTTTCCTCGATGGGATTGTAATATATATTTAAATAGATTTAAAATAGCATGAAATTTGTCTTACTTGATTACGATAGTGATACGCATTTGACCGTCGGTTTACTAATATTCGTGTAATGGTTTTTAGAAAATGTTACTGTGTTGTTGGTAAATGCTTCCGCATAAGTTTATGTTTGACACACTTTTTTATACATTTGGTAAACACGGGATGCACGCACAATATTCGGCGCACTAAGAGTATTAATAGAAAATAATTACCTCATGTGTCTATAGGAATATTATAAAGAGGAAAGATTTGCTTTTTTGTTTGTTTGTTTGTAATGATTTACTTCAAAAACTACTCAACCGATGTTTAAAATTCTTCTACTATTCGAAAGCTATATTCACACCGAGCAACATGGTCCATATTTTATTTTAAAAAGGTACTGTTATTATGTGTTTGTGGTATGTGTCAAATAAATATATTTTCTTTTTTTCTTTCTTACTGTTATGCGTAACCTAAGCTACATTTACGCGAGTGAAGCCGCAGGTAAAAGCTAGTGTAAATATTAATTTAAATAGTTTAAAATTAGTATAAAGGTATTGTTATTTGATGATACAGTTTGATATGCGTTTGACCGTCGCGCGTCGGCTTACAAATATTTGTGTTATGGTTTTTAGAAAATGCTACTGTGTTACTTTTGCAGAAATTACTGTGTTGTTCGTAGCATGGCATAAGTATGCCCTTGACCCGGGGTTTGTGCCCGGGTCAGACAACGTGTTCATGCTTTTGTTTCTGTTGGGATTTAAGCGGTAATATTACTAATATTACTACCAATTTAAACATGTTATGTTCATTACACAAAATATTTAGATAGGACGACTATAATTATCTTGCTTACATATTTTTACGCATAGGGATACACGTACAACACTCGGCGCACTAGGAGAATGACTAGAAAACACTTACGTCATGTATTTATACTAATAATATAAAGCTGAAGAGATTGTTTGTTTGTTTGGTTGAACGCGCTAATCTCAAGAACTACTGATTCGAATTGAAAAAATATTATAGTGTTAGATAGCCCCTTTTATCGAGCAAGGCTATAGGCTATATAACATTACGCTACGACCAATAAGAGCGGAGCATCAATGGAAAATGTTGCAAAAACGGGGCAGATTCTCTCATGTGAAGCAGACGAAGTAGCGCGGGTCAGGCAGATAGTATGCTAGCTATGAAGATGTCAGAAACAATCCTTCTTTCGTTGTGTCTAAATATGGTATTGGTGCCAATTCTGTTGTCACAAAATTCTCTTATCTTAACTAAAAATCTCTAAAATTTAGTTTAGCCCTGTCAAACGACATTTCGTATTCTGAAATCACTAAAAGTGACAGGACTAAAATAAATCTTAGAGATTTTTAGCTAAGATAAGAGAATTTTGTGACAACAGAATTGGCACCATTAACTTATTAATCCTCAAATAAAATATTACCGTCCTGTATTACAAATCTTCACTTCCAAGAACGCTCGATCGATTTTTAATTCCAGGCGAGAGTTAGAATTCAAGTACAGACATATATATAGCAATAGATGTCCCTGTGATCGTGTGTTGATCATGCAGAACCGTATAATCAAACACACACATCATTAGGCAGTAGGTACGCATGTTTGATTCCCGCACAGAGCAATTATTTGCACAGCTTACGGTTATTTGCTCTGAATATGTGTTTGTGCATTTAATGCCACTTTGTACGAGTGTTTTGTAAATGTTGACTGTTGAAAGCATTCGTCAATTGTGGATTTGAACTAGAAATCTTATCAATTTAATTGCACGAATGGCGTAGTTGTTTAACTGGGGGCCTCACCACTGCCATTGCGCCGAGTGTTGTGGGTTCGAATCCCACACGGGAAACACACAAAATTTTGTGTGGTCTCCAAATGGATGTTCCGAGTTATCTGTGTCCGTTGTTTGAATGTTTATAAAATCCTCTGTGTCACAGCAATGATCCGTAACACAGGTATTCCTATTTCGGGCACAAGTCTCTCACAGATGTTTTATTCTATTTATATTAGATTAAGCCATGATAATATACTATACAATCATTTGTGATGGGAAAATAAAATTATTTATTTATTATTAAAAGTGATTGCTTTGTTGGTCTTGCTTTTGCGCAAGACTGCTTGCGTGCGATCGCGATTACCCAAGTCGGGCAAATTCTAAGAGATTTATTGTTAGGGAATTCTCAGTATCAGTATTGAAGTCGGATACAAATACTTTCATAGTATCATTTCTTGATCCCTGAGGAGGTAGGCAGAGCATAACATAAGACGAGTCTATTACCTATCTACCAGACACCATTCCAGAGCCCCTGCTGCCTACTATTAAGAATTTGCCAGGAAAACCTAATAATACTGCCTGTCCCAGGAAATACATTCACTACACTGTAAGATAAACAAATATAAGATAACTAGATTTTGTCTGCGGCTTTGCTAGCGTTATCCGACATTTTCTCAATAAACTTTTATCTCTTGGAAAAATCCTTTTTTTGTTAGTCAAAGGCACCTTATGTCTTTTTCTGTACCTCTGACATTTGTATGCAAAATTTTCATGATGATTTGTCGAGTAGTTTAGGCATGAAAGCGTAACAGACAAACTCATATTTGTTACAACAATTTTTTTTTCAAAATCTTTTCCTTTTTTATTTGGTCCTGTGTTGCGGGCGACTTTACAAACAACGGACACAATGAACACCTAGACGTTGCACAACTTTTTATGGGTCACACAATTTTTGTCCCGTGTGGGCATCGAACCCACAAAACTTGGTGCAGTGGCAGAGGCGAGTGGACCACTTAAACCACAATACCATCCGTGATTAGTTAGTTAGGATATAAGGTAATAAGCCTTTGCTTAGCTTCAAAAAGTCACCCATAAGTAGAATACGGTCTCGAACATAGTCAAAGGTTGAAATGCCTCCATGAGAGGCTTTCGAAGCTTCTCGAACGTCTTCAGATCTCCAGCGACGAGTGGAAAGTCTACAGCGATACAATGTGCCAAGTATTTATGGATTCTTTAAGAGACACTTCGGTTTTAAGGGTTGTGGGAAAGGTTCGGTTCATAAGGCTTTTTACGAAGAAATGTATGAGGTTTTTGTTTGTTAGGTGACATTAACAGTGATCAAAGATAAAGTTTTATATTCCTTGTTTTGTTCTGTTTATAAGACTTCTCCCGCACTTTATCTATCTATCTATACTAATATAATAAAGCTGAAGAGTTTGCTTGTTTGCTTGAAAGTAGCGCGTTCAGAAACCGCGGGCAGAAACTAGAATCTATCTAAAGAAATGATTAATTAATAAGGCGTTTGATGTTCATGTATCACGATAAAGTTACTTGATTGATAAGAAAAACTTAGAAATAAAAGCTTAGTGTCAGTTAACTAGATTCAGAGATACATTTGTGTAGCTTGACCTCTCTTTATTATGAGCTTCCATACAATGAGTAGTTCAACATTCCTAGTTATTTGCTTTTGTATTTTAACATTGAATGAAACTTAGGAACTGGGACGTTATTATAATAATCTTTACATACATACATAAATTCATGCCTGTTTCCCAGAGGGGTAGGCAGAGACTACGGATTTCCATTTGCTAGGATCCTGACACACTTCTCCGGCTTCATTCACTTTCATAACATTCCTCATACACGCTCGCCGGTTTAAGGTGCTCATAACCTGGCCTTTATCCAGAACGTCTCCGATCTGATCAAGAAACGTTCGCCTAGGTCTTCCCCTTGCGACTGTTCCATTCACACTAGCCTTATAAACTTACTTAGTCACTCTTTTCTTGTCCATTCTTTCTACATGCCCAAACCAGCTTAACATACCCTTTTCTATAATAATCTTTATTTGCTAGAAACACAGTTACAAAGACATCTAAATGACAAAAGTAAGCACAGCATGTCTCACCGTATGAATGGTATGCAAAATTAATATTTAAGATTAACAATATGTGAACATTAGACAATATTAAGATAACAATAATACGGTATGAAATAAAATAAATATTGTCCTTAATTAATTAGCATCGTCAATTTATGTATGTCATGAATTAAATTACATTGAATAAGGAATTATAAAATTGTATTAAATTATAATTAAAACATATAATATCATTATTTACGTTACATTATTAATTAAATTATAAATCTATTTTTATACGTTTGTACATTATAGTATAGATATGTATTTGTGTGTATTATTATGCTATATAGATATAGCTATACAAATAATAACATAACTAGATTGATTAGAATTATAATAGTTTCTACATAATTGTGGGTTTTTGACACTAACAAACTAACAACCTACTTGAGCAGCGATAGCTCAGTGGGGAGACCAACAGACTGCAATGCAGAGGGTCTCGGGTTCGAACCCACGTCGCGCACCTCTGACTTTCGGAAGTTATATGACTTTTCGAAATTATGTGCGTATTGATTGACAATTATCGCCTGCTGTCTCCTCGGAGAGCACGTTAAGCCGTCGGTCCCGACAGCCATGAACATCTATGGCAGTCGTTATTGGGGAAGTCGACACAAAATATCCCAATGGGTCGAAGTATCGTTGGTCTGTGCTGACTGGCTCCCACACAAGATAAAATAAGATAAGAAAAACAACCTACTTATTTATCTTTACATAACATAAACTCAGCAAGTGTGTAAAAGCATTTATTTGTGAGCCATTGCTCTAATTTATGTATGAATTGTGTCGGAGACAATAATTATCATATACTTTTTGGTATTTTATTAAATACTTGTACAACTGCTATTTCTTTTGTGCAGAGTAGCGGATGTCATGTTATATTGTAGTTTACGGGGGTCTTGCATGGAATATTTTTTATGTTCACTTACTTTTTCTTTTTTTTATTGCCATTATTGGCAGACAAGCATGTGGCCCACCTGATGGAAATTGGTAACCGCTGCTCATGGACTTCAGCAATGTCAGGACACAGCAAAGCCGCTGCCTACCGTGAAAGAAGAACTCTCTTTAAACCTCGTCTGAAGAAGGATATATCATAGCGCTCGGGAAACACCGAAGCAGGCAATTCATTCCAGAGCTTGCACGTATGTAGGAGAAATGATCGCTGAAAGCGTACCGTCTTGGATTAGACGCTTTCAGGTGATATGGATAAAGCCTGCTTCGTTGTCGAGTGGTACGGTGGTATAGAAAGGGGCCGCTGGTACCAAATTAAACAGTTCTTCAAAGCACTCCCCGTGAAAGAGTCGGTAGAACACTCAGAGAGACTTTTTGGAAAATATATGAATGCTTTTTAACAAATACTCTGATTTCAAATATGTTTATTGAAGTTAATGTTAGCAATTTTAGTTTCTTAAATAAAGATCAACACGAGTCTAGTAGGGTTATTTCTTTTGTGACATAAAAGCCTTACTGGTATCTGGTGAGATGCCCCTTAGTAGTAGCCCATACCTTAGTATTGATCCGACATAACCATGATATGCTATGAGTGCCGTTTTTTCACCTGCCGTAACAAAAAGTACATTATTATTACATTCGCAAAATAAATAAAACAAGCCAAAATCAAGCAATGGCGTCTTTATAACATTCATAAGTGTAACTTTATAACCTTAATGAATAAAGCACTTAGATTTTGAAAAAGCAATCAGTCTTCATTTCCTTTCCCAAACGACATTCCATCGTCCGAACAAAACAGAGTGACGAATCAAAATAAAGTATTAATGAAAATAAGTAGAAAATAATTCGTTCGTAGCAGAACACTTATAACCTTAGATCTGGTTTGCGATATCAGCCGAAATGTAATCCATTTGTTACCGCTCGCGTGCTGCGGGTAAATAATATCGGCAGCAGGGGCTAGGGCACACTGCGAGCGGGCAGGTGTAATATCCTTCCAACACAACTTTTCGACCAGGCTGCGATTAGCAGCAGCCAGCGATCAGCAGGGTTATAAATATGTAGTGGCTCGTTGTGTAAACTTCGCTGGCGATATTCAGGATTCTATGGAATAGTGTGTAATTGTGAACTGCGCCATCTGTTGTCGAGTGTCGCAACTTCTTGGTCTGTGTGAAGCTGAAATTAAAAAAGAAATTGTGTTTTAACTTTCAAACCGCGGCGGCACACCGGTGACCAGACTCAATAGATTTTTAATTAAGTCTAGTATTCTAAGACTTGACAGATTCAAATAATCTATAATTACTAGAGGTCGCCTAGTGGTCAAAATTCGACCAAAATTCCTAAGCTTGCTACTTTGTTTTCTGTTTTTCTCTATTACATATAAATAAGGTATAGATAACCATAATTACAAAGAATTGTACGACGTTAGACGAACAATGTCGAAATACTACGAACGCGATTCGACTGCGTGTGTCAAATGCATGGTAGTGTGCGTCTAGTGTTTTTTGATTAATTTAATGTATTTTTATGCATATTTTTAGGAACAGGGAGAGAAGTATATAAAAAAGTAAGCAAATGAAATAACCTCTAACACAATTTATTCAGAACTATCACGTTTAAATAGTTTAAACACAATTCATAATTTTAATACCAAAATAGAATAACATAAAAAACAAAGAAACAATCAAACATCAGCTAGACAGGAAAACCGTTAAAAAATTTAAATTAAATTAGCTCACGTGCGCACCAACGACCTCATTGCTCGAATGTCAACCACGAGCCTAAAGTAATAAAGTAAAAAAACAAAAATAATCGGCTTTAATAGTATTTTATAAAAATATTAGAATTCACCCCTCCTTCTCCATATAAACTTTAACTGTGCCAAATTCATACTCCTCTGTCCGCACAATTTTCGTAAAAAGGGGTACAAAGTTTTTACTTCACGTATTAAGAGGAAACTCAAGGGTCGTTTTTCCATACAAATGTAGTCCCCTGTTTCCTCCCTGGATAATGCCAGTAGAACAATAATATTTTAAAAGAACATGTATAGCCTCTATTAGCATGTCCCTATGTTTTCCTTTTTTTCATTAATTAATTATTTAAAGAGATATGAGTCTTCAAAAACCTCAAAAATTGGTCAGATTTTTCGCTGTGTTCAAACATCCAGAAAACAAATTTGAGTAGATTATATAAAAAAAGAAAAACATAGAAACACGGCCAAAGCCTTTCTTCAATTTTTAATGAAATATGTAGTTAAATCGGTCGAGTGTTGGAGAAGGAATCAGGGGACTACGAAACGTTGATTTTGTGTACTTTTATAGGTATTTTCGGTCCAAGGTGCAGTTGTCTCTATCACGCTCTGCGGGCACTGCGCGACAGCAATAGATTTTACAAATACCTATTTTTCAATACTCTCGCCCGTGGTGTTTCCTCTTAATATATAGATATTACAAATACTGTACAGGTAGCGTAGAGTTTTAAGTGGTCACCGTGACGTGGACGTCACGTGGTCGCGACTGACCCTACGCCGAATGTGATATATCCCAATACCACACATGGCAAACATTTGTGTGATCCACGAATCGTAGTTCCGAGTCTGGATGGTGTTTGTGTTCGTTGTTTTTAATGTTTGTGAATTTCTATGCGATATAAGAATTATTAGTGTGCGTGAGGTCAACTTTGTTTATTCGTGTAAAGGGGATAATCTCTGGCAGTTCAATGATAAAATGATAGCTCCCATACTAGATAGCCTATAAGCCAAGTGAAACTTTACAAACAAACCATTAACGGATACATTCATAGGTATAACGCGTACCCCTAAACTCAAAACAATATTTTATAGATCACACAAATAAGTCTCCTTTATAGAATTCAAATCTACAAGTGCGGTGGCAACGGCGAGACGACTGCTTGCACGCTAGGATATCTGTGCAGTTAGTGAATATCATGAATAACATCAGTTACCTGCTTCTGGATACAGAAGGATCACCTGTCGCTGCGAATGTGGTCACTGGTACAAACTGGTCGATAAGCAGCCCGTCTAAACTTGTGTTTAGACGGGCTGCTTACTGACTAAAATATTGTTATTTTAGTTTATTAGTAGCGGTAACACAAAAACACGCGTCGCACACTATGGTCCCAATATTGCCATATGAATAAAACTTCTTAATAATGCGCTAGTTTCAACTTGTTACCAAATCGACAAATCATCAAATAAATTTATCTAGAATGTCAACATTTTACTCGCTATCGGTGAAACCTTGTCCTTACTCCAAGCCCCAGATAGAAGGGCCGGTAAACCAGCTTAGTTAAATGAAATCTCAGATTTGTTTTATTGCTATTGTAAAAAATCCCTACGGAGCGCAGGTACTAGCGATTTCTTACTTTTAATATATTATACCCTCATTTATTTTGCGCACAATACACTTTTTGGAAGTAGGTAGGACGAAGGTATTATATTCGTGACACGGTTTAGGGAGGTCGTAGTTTGTTGTCCTGTATAGTTGTTGTCCTACCAATTTTAATCTATATTGCTAAAATTGATGAGATATCTAAACATAACATATCTAAACCCATACCAGGATATGTCAAAAAGGATGGGTGTCTGACACTCTCATTTCACCAGCAATTTTTCTTGGTCTCATTTAAAAGGGAGCGAGTCTGTTGTCACATCATAATTTTTACCAGACTCCGTCCTAGCTCTGGGAAATTTCTAACAGGAAAATTCAATAATACCTACTTTATCAAATATGGGTGTGATGCTTCTTAAGTCAGAAAAATTGCGATCCATTTATTTGACTTAGGAAGCGATCCTGGAACCTCACGATCTAACCAATTGACCAACAGCACAACAAAAACAAAATAAAACTGCAATAAACTACCATTTCGAGGTCCAGCATAACTGCTTAGAATTTACGCGTGTGTGTTTACTGGAAAACCAGTACAATACTGCATGCGACGTGGGGTAAAATCATAATTCATTTCTTTTCCCCTTTCTCTGTCAGACCTCCCTGGCTCTGACGGGTATATTGTTGGCTAGGTACATTATTCTACATACATATTGTGATTCCGTACGAACCCTAATTATTTTTCCAATACTGGCATGACTGGCAACATCTTTGTTGCCAGGCGTTCTGGCGTATTGATCAGATGACCTTTCTATTTGGCGAATCATGTATGATAGAACTGGCACAGGGATAAGGAATAGAATTAATAGATGTTAGGTAGTTTAGTAAAGATAAGTAGCCGTCTGTTTTCCTAGTATTAGAATATTAATGTCCTTTGGCGTAAACATTAGTTAAGGCCACGATTTAAAATTAGCCTGATGAGCGCATCATATCTATCCTCCATAGCTGAACATTAATTACTAAACTTGTCAATCGTTGGAATGCCAGATATAATTAAAAATCTATTGTGATTGGCCTTCGGTGTAATATACTCTCGCATTAGGAATAATTCCTGTAGCGCAGCAGACTTTACAAACATTTGACACGAAGAAAACCCAAACTCGTAACAAATATGTGATAATATCAAACCTGTATATAAACTGTCTCATTGCTGGGCACGGGCCTTGTCTCAGTATAAGAAGTGTTAGACCATAGTCTACCACGCTCACCGAGTGCGGGTTGGTAGACTTCACATATCTTAGAGAAATTTCGGAGAACTCTTAGACATGCAGATCTTCACGATGTTTTCCTTCACCTTTAAACCGAGCTATAATTAAATATTTACATGTTCACCAAGCAATATTAAATCCTAACCAAATATACTCCGACAAAATTATACAAAACAGTATTTTCTACTACTATACCTAACGGATCGATGTCTAATACGCAAGGCAGATCTACAGCCTCTGTCTAGACTTGTTCTTGGGTCTAGATAGTTCAGTGAACCCATCTATCTGTATCTAAATCTCTGGGAACGTCGCCAATACGCAGTTTACGAGATCCAGTTCTCCATTTTGATAAAAAGCTAATCATAGTAATGAGAATAACATAGGAAGTAATAATTTCTGTAGTTTTGTTTGCGTGACCGTTGCGTGATCAAGAAGCGAGTCATTTTAGCTGCGAACAGTTAAATTATGACATACTAGATTTTTACCGCGGCTTTGCTCATCATTTTGTCAGTAAACTGCAATCTCTCGGGTATAGTACTTTTTTCTGGATGCAAGGTACCTTATGTCTTTTTCTGTACTCACGACAATATGTATGCAAAACATCATGATAATCGGTCGAGTAAGGCGTGAAAGCGTAACAAACGAATAAACATACTAACTCACATTTGCATGTATAATATTAAGTAAGCATTTTTCATAGAATACGTGTCAAAAATTACTTATACGTATATAGGTAAAAAGATTCATTTCTTGATATAAAAACCCGGCGTTAACGGGCTCTCTGTTTCTTGCTAAGCGAGCTTTAATGATGAACGAGGGGTTAAAAAAAGTAGCAGAACATATAGATACAAAGCTATATATGTAGCTGTTTGTAGTTTCCGTAACTCTGAAAAGGAAAATGTATAAAAATACTATATTTTGCCCGTGGCTTCGCTCGCGTTGTATGTTAATTTTGCTAATCATTTTCTATCCCTCGGCAACGGTCCTTTTTCTCGGATGTACGGAGGATGAATTGTATGTCCTTTTCTGTAACCCTCACAACGTGCAAGCGAATGTTTTAGAACACTTTTCTATACTTTTATAGTAAATTATAAGGCTAAAGAGTTTGTTTATTTGGTTGAACGCGCTAATCTCAGGAACTACTGATTCGAATTGAAAAATTATTTTAGTGTTAAGTAGCCCATTTATCGGGGAAAGCTATAGGCTATATAACATCACGCTACGACCTATAGGAGCGGAGCATCAATGAAAAATGTTGCAGAAACGGGGAAAATTATCTTATGTGAAGCAGACAAAGTTACGGGGGTCAGCTAGTTATTACGTAATATTGAAGCTGAACTACTAAAATAAACAACGTGATAAAATCCGTATAAAGTTAAAATTTCAATATAGTCTGGTCTACGTTGACCCCGTATGGGATGGCAGACTCCACATATTCTTCACATATATTGTATGTATATGTAGGGTAACCTGAGGAACTATGGCATATATAAAAAAAATTTTGACGTTATTTGGAAGATACTTTATTCTAGACGGACATAGGCTTTATATCTTTGACCAGAGCAAAGACGTTGTGAGCTCTACTTAATTATAAAATGAACACCACTCACGGAAGATATTATTCTAATACTGCACAATACCTATTCAGACTAAATAACAGCAACAGATGATGAATTCGCACAGATATTGTTTAATCCGTCTCCTTATCCATCTGGCGAGCTATGCAGGTGAAATGAAATCATTTATCTCTGTCGAGATTATGCTCGCTGTTACAAAATATATATCTTAACAGGAGATACGTAAAACGCTTATCAAGGTTTATTTTTACATGATACGTTTTCGACATTTTCCGTGTTAATATAATAATAATAATAATGTTCTCCAGACCGATTTTCGGTCGGCCAATCTTAACGGAGACTGGCCATCTGCGCAGGAGATATTATAGTGCCCAAGTATGTGCGCAAACACAAGTGCACTCTCTGTTCCCTTACCCTCATGATCCGATGGGACGGATAATCCGATACGACCGGACAGAGATCAGGCGCAGGACCAACGGCTTTACATGCTTTCCGAGGCACGGGGGTGTCTAACACCGCCAACTTCCTAACTCCGGGCTCGTATTGAGATTTCTTAACAGAAAAACCCAATACCTTTATGTTGGCCCGACCCGGGATTCGAACCCGAGCCCTCATGCACAGCAGTCGCATTCACTACCGCTGCGCCACAGAGGCGTAAGATAATCATGTTCTAGTAAGGGTTTAGTTGGTTGCAAATAAGTATGGTCCGTTAGGTGATTGCTTGTTGCCATAACATATCCGAGGACTAATCGCGCTTTGGCGATTTTTTGGTATTAAATTTAAGATTGTAAATTTTTACTATATTTAACTATGACGTTTTTTATTGATATTTATTACTAATAATACATGTATATTTTACATATTTAAGTATTAAAACTATTTATATTTACAAACGTATTAAAAAAGATAACATAATTACAAAAACACAAATAATTATAATACTAAATATTTACAAAAATGGTTTAGGCATCGTAGAATTCTTCAGCATCGCTGTCAACTGGTAACGTGACCAGAAGACTGGCAGCATTGCCACGTTGAATGACAATCCTGATTCTTTGGGCCAAGAAAAGACCAGCCTTCTGATCACGCGAAATGTCGATCAGGCGTTTTGCGATCTCCCTGTACAAAATACGAGCAAATAAATAATATTATAAATAATTAAATTTAAGATGGATTAAAAATGTGAGAAAGATAAGTATGTTAACCTCCGGCATTCTTATACACAAGAGACACACATGGATGCAAAAGATGCGTTCCTATTGGTCATTGATATTTTATGGACAAGCTGTCTCACCAGTTGTGCGCATAGTAGCATTTGTCATTTATACTGCCATCATTGTATCCAAACTTCCTTATAGGGCGAGTGTTATTCATGCGCTTGGTGAAGCATATACTGCGGTGATCATTGAATACTATAAATACGTAATATATTTGGTACTAGCTAACCCACGCAATTTCGTCTGCTTCACATAAGAGAATTTGCCCCGTTTTTGCAACATTTTTCATGATTGCTCTGCTCCTATTGGTCGTACCATGATGTTTTATAGCGTATAGCCTTCCTCGATAAATGGGCTATGCAACACTAAAATAATTTTTCAATTCGGAACAGTAGTTCCTGAGATTAGCGCGTTCAAGCAAACATACATACTTTAGCTTTATAATATTAGTATAGATTTTAGTGTTATAAAGAAGTCCTATTTTTAATTCCAAATGAACGAAATCGCCAAGTCACCCTAAAATATATACAGCCCAACGATCAATCCTAAAACTAAAGACCTATTTTCGTCGACTCCAGAATTTTTAAAAGCCAGGTGTTAAGGGTTAAGCAGACCTACTACTTTTACCTAGAAGTAATAGCTCTGCTTAACCCTCAACAGCTGGCTTTTAGAATTTCTCAATGTTGCATTTGACTTTATCAATGTTGCATCGCTTGATCTGTCTCTTCTTTTAATTAAAAGCGATATTGTATCGATACTGCATCGCTTTTAGTGACACTGCTTAACTTTGGACTATCAAAGTTAAGCAGTGTCGCAGCTACAATTATCTGAAAACCGACTTCATCGCCACAATTGTACATCTACAAAATGGAGAATTTGGTAGCTGCAGCCAATATTCGAAAACCGGCCAAATTCATTGTATCGAATTAGACGTTGCTACGAAAATCTATTGTCAAATTAATTCGGAGAAAGGAACCTACTATGCACCATCGGATTGCCCACCTCAACAACAGTAGAAAGACAGGAGAAATGATGGAAATCATCAAAAGTGGTTTTATATTGTCTACCCTCTGCTATTTAAGAGTACTATTTTAAGTGACAAAATGTCCTCCGAAAACCGATCGTTAATTAAATTTAGAAGAAGATGGGAAGAGGTAGGTCTTTGCCACCACATACCGTTGAATTGCACACCCTAACTATTATATGTTGCAACTCAATTATACTAGCTATTGTCCGCAGCCTCACTCGCGTAAATGTAGGTTAGATTAGTGAAACTACTTTTCCTGGATGAAAGATACCCTATGAGCTTTTCTGTTTCTCTGACAACGTATGTATATGCGAAATTTCATGATGATCGGTCGAGTAGTTTAGGCGTCAAAGCGTTTCTTTTTTTTTGCCAGTCCTTTAAAAAGGAATGAAGGAGGGAAAGGACAAAGGAAGGGATAGGAAAAGGGTCGGGGTAATTGGGCCTCCGGCTCGCTTACTCACCGATACGAAACGCAACAGTACGGGTACCGTTACTTCACGCTGGAATTCTGTGAGAGGGTAGTACTACCCCGGTCGATCCGGCCAATTCGTGCTGAAATAACTCACATTCGCATTTATAACATTAAGTTAGGATTAAAATGTGAAATGGGGGGACACGTGAGCACATGGTTGCCTACCTACAGAGTAAAACTAGCTACTAAAATGAACTTTTCTCAACCATTCTCGGTTCGTCGTCTGTTCCTCTCTGCCCAATTATTATTATCAGTGACAAAATCCCCACAGCTAAGAAGGTAGCATGTCTGGTTTGGTCTTTACTCATTAATTATAACCCTATACTTCAGCACTGAATGGGTAACATTAGCAACAAGCCCCGGTACAAAAATAAACGTATTAGTCTATCCTGCACTTTAACCTTTACCTTTGCCATTTGAAAAGGCGAGTTCAAACATTTCTGTAGCCACACTAGTATGCTTCGGAATGAATATAATAATTTAACGTTAAGCCTGGCTCTGTGAATGTAGTTAAATCGTATAATGTTTGCTACTCCTTACAGATAGAATGGACGAGAAAAGACTGACTAAGAAAGTTTATAAGGCTAGTGTGAATGGAACAGTCGCAAGGGGAAGACCTAGGCAAACGTTTCTTGATCAGATCGGAGACGTTCTGTATAAAGGCCAGGTTATGAGCACTTTAAACCGGCGAGCGTGTATGAGGAAGGTTATGAAAGTGAATGAAGCCAGAGAAGTGTGTCAGGATCGTAGCAAATGGAAATCCGTAGTCTCTGCCTACCCCTCTGGGAAACAGGCGTGAATGTATGTATGTATATCCTTACAGATACGTATATACATAGTTTGCCGCAAATATCACAAAAGATAGGCAAAGAACAATTGCTTCCAAATTTAGCTGACTACTTTTTAATTTCTTTTTTATTCATAAGGGTCAAAGAAACAGTTACACATTATACTTAATCTAAGCAGCTTAAATAATTATATAGAAATTAATGTGCACTCACACCTTTATCCACGTAATATATAAATATAAATGTTACAACCATACATGATAATGTAAACCAAGCTAAAATACTGTGAGAATAATCATCGAAATAAAAGTATAATGAAACAATTATTCATTAAAAATTAAGGGTAGGTACATTGTTATCAAAAATTTTATTTAATAATTTCTATGATATCATTTCGGAATGTAATTACGGGCATCGCAAATATACCCAAATTTACAAAATATTCATTAAAATTTTTACATAATCGCCGTAAGGGTGCGCGAACACCAGCATTTGTTCTGCAGGAAGCAAATGCAAATAAAGGGCGTGCTTGCACATCGCGTTTAAAAATGGTTTATTTTATGGTTTAATTATTATCTAGTTATTTCCGTAACGGTTAATTACAGATCTTGTGCTGCTACTGAGAAAGTCTTGTCAGTAAAACCCAATATGCTGCCCAATCGTAGAATCGAACCCGAGACCTCGAGCATAGCATTGACTACCGCTGTGCCACTATAGCAGTTATTAGAGATATGATTTGTACAATAAGCTGTATCCTTAAAATAAGCAATAATAATAGCGGTCGTGTTTCTTGTCAGTTTTCTCTAAGGTAAATCATTGGGGCGACATGACAACAGCTAAATGTAAATTCACTGGTAAAACTTTTATGTGATTTAGAAATTATTAGGAGTCTAGGATATTCTTGGTCTCGGTTATTTAAATATTTATATAGCCTCCTTCAAAAAAGGAATGATTCGAGGTGTTCCACTAAGCACACCTAAAGTATTCCACTTAGCACACCCGTAGGCGGGTGGGGTAATGATGAAATAATCTGTGATTTAAAATAGTAAGATTATAAAAATGACAAGTTTTGTATCACATTAATATAACGAAACTAAATGAGGTTAACAATTTAAATTAGTCTTATTAAATAATAAATATTTTCTTCTGTAAACTTTTTATTTCTTAGTCTCCGCACTATGCGAGTTATATTCGTAGGTGTGATTCGTGGAATAGACAATTAATTATTTAAAATTTTTATTTGAAGACCACCTATGGGTGTACTAAGTACTAATACTTTAGATGTGCTTCGTTTGGGTGTGCATCATGATTCCAATGATTAAGTACGGGAGTTGTCTTTGTAAAAGCCGTGTAAAAATATGATTCATATTAACATCTAAAAGATTGCTAATCTGTCTAAAAATCTTCATGTAAATGTAATCCTAATCCTAACTAATATGTTTGATAGTTTATTACGGTTTCTCAAAATAAATTTCGCATACAACATTGTCAGGGCAACAGAAAAGGACATAAAGATTCTTCCATCCAAAAAAAAAGTACTGTTACTCAGATATTTTTTTTTAACTTGTTGGTATTCTTTGACGCATACCCCTCCGCAGGGACGGTGGAGGGTTTATGTCGGGTTCACCCAGAAAAATATGGCGATATCCCGGTCCTACCGACTAAACATACCACGGTGCTCCTTCTCGCAATCTGTGGCCGGGGCGCAGGGATCACTCGCGCATACGTCCTGCAGACTGTTACTAACCTAACCAAACCAAACTTACATTTATGCGAGCGAAACCGTGGGCAATATCTAGTAGGTTAATTATTACTTTTTAATAGAACATTTAAGGCCAAATATACCCATGTCTATATTATGGCACTACAAGCGGCACTTATAGAGGCGTAGGCTTGAAAATGAAGACGGTAGACGTCATCAGGCTAACCGCCCACACAAATTGTGTGGGTTGTACTTTGATCATTGAAATGGATTCGTGTTCTAACCTTTCAAACAAAGCTTCATATTAATATCCTGTGGGTCGTTCAACTCGTTAATATAAACGGTAGGTACTTGAATTTTTATTTTCATTATTTTGGAAGGGACTAGTGTTTACTCTTAATTGAAAAGGGAAATCAATATTGTGTTGTATTTGTATGCTTGTCACTTACATGTAGACTCGAAAACTTTACCTCTCTTGCAATACAGGAATTATTTTTAGTATGGGAGCTGTCCTTAAAATCTTGAGTTATTTTCGCGAGCCTGTATATCTGCATTTTACACCCACCCTTCGCCAGCAATGTTTTTAAACACCACACATGGAGTGTACTTATACTGCTACTACAGAAAACCCTATAACAAGCAAACCTTGGAAACAAACCTTATGATTTCCTACAAGCGTAAACGCCTTATTAAATACGTAATTGAAAACCAGTCAGATCGGCCTATTAGAATAGAAGTTGGGGTTGTCTGAAGACGTGGGCTCGTAACATAAGCAAATTCAGTGGCTTACCTATCTGCCCACACCAGTTGGAGGCAGTAATTTGATCGTGAAATTAGATTGGTATTCTTACCTTCTAAACAAAGCGCCATTTAATTATGTAATTACTAGCTTTTAAAGAATCTTCTATATTTTTATTTCTTATTACTCGGTTTCTTGGCGGTATATTAAGATGAAACGTGCACTAGATTTTAAATTAGACCTACAATATATTAGTGAAAACCGCATATTTTTCTTTTTTAATTTAGAGACTTTTATTGCTATTGCAATATGCCAGTCCCTTTTATTTTATTTTATTTACGTGGTGGAATGCTTTGACGCTTACATCTCTGCGGGGCGACGGAGAGGTTATGTCGGGCTCACCGGGTTAAAAGAAAGATGGTAATGATGACTAAACCTACCATGGTGTTCCTCGAAAAAAACCGTAATCGGCGGGGCCGCGCGAATCACTTTCACATGCGGTCGCGACCCTGCTAAGGTTTCGGCCCGCCGTATGCCACGGCACAAAGAGCCTTTTATGCACTTCTCAATTTTATAAATCCCTACTGTCTTTACTCTTGAGGGGAGACGGACACGACACAGAGGCGCGTGTGGAAACACGCACGTCGCCTCTCGGACCTGGTTCTGATCGGATGGCGGGCAGGCCCACGGAGGCCACCACTCCCAGGTCAAACCTCAGGGTGGCTGGAGGTCATCTCGCGCCGTCCAGTGCCCAGCTCTGCGGTTAGGGTTCGTTCAGTTAAGCGTTTCCTCTCCCGCTCCGCCGTCTCCTTAATGAAAATTACTTCCTCACAGAAGAGTCCCATTGTAACCTAAGCTAATACTAAAATATAAATAATAAATAAACTTAACCTACCAGGCTACATATGGACTTTTCACACTCACTGGTTCGGCAAACATCATTCAGATGCTTCCCACATCTAACCTATTATACGTAAACTTATGGATTATACTGTCGTTGTCTCTCGTTCTTATCACATTTCGACAGCAAATGGTATACATCGCATTAAGTTTTGAGAAGAAGTTTTACATAATGCGCGTACAAATATACATACAGATAGTCAAAAATTCTAAAAATGACTATTTTGGCTCACGTAGCATTTATAAGGCTTATTTAAGAGGTCACTACGCTATTGTCACCGCGTCGAGTGTTGAGGGTTCGATCCTTGTGACGGTCAAACATTTGTGTTATCCACAATTGGACCGTGTTGTGCAGAAATGATCCAGGGGTTCTTTTTTAATTTATCTAAAACTATGAAGATCTTTTGAATAAACATCAAGTAATGCAAAAATCTATATTCAGTTCTTTATAAAACTATATGAATAACATGATGGAGTAGGATAACAGTAACAAGAAAAAAATTTATGTTTCAAATCAGCATATTAACTTTTATTTATGTTTTTGTGGATTGGATCATTTCTGCACAATACGATCCAATTAGTTGTTCCGAGTTTGCATATTGATTGTTTTCTTTGTTTGAATGTTTCTAAAGTCTTCTGCGGCACCGAATTATTGCCAGACTGGGAGTTTCTTAGATTAGAGATCTTTAATGTATAATTACTTATGCATGTTATAAATTTATTTCTCATTTCATTTTATTTTATTTTGAATATCCAACAAGAAATACACATTTATAACAAGGTAGATTTACACTAAAATAGGACATGTGTTTCCTCAATAACAGGAGATCACAGCATGCAATATAAAGAACATAATATTAAATTGCAATTTTGGTCAGTTTAAACTACTCTACGAAACTGCTAATATTATAAATTCAATAGCTGCCACAATTAAATGTTTCAATTGAAACTAAGCGTCTGAACTATCCAACCTTGTACATTTAATAGCCACAATTAACCCGTTGAACAAATTAATAGAATTAGATGTGAAGATAGTTTGAACTCTAGGGAAGGGTTTCGAAAATTTATTGCGGTTGGTCGGAGGCTTGTGTGATCGCCTTACACTGACTGACTGACTGAGTAAGCTCAGTGTATTGGATCCGATCCTCAAGAAAAATTTATGTGATTTAAAAATAGTTAGGTATAGTCTAAGTGTTATTAGTCCATTGTTTCAATGTTTGTAAAGTTCCTAAACATTGGATTTAAAACCCATAGAAATTAAATAAATGTTAACTTGGCTTTGGATAAAACTACAAAATATATTATAGAATGCAATTGTAGGATAGAATAGATTCTATTTTCTACTCTAAAGTAACTTACATAAAGCTTCAAGTCGAAGATTTTCCAGGCAGAGGTAGAAAATAGACGTGCCATCTGTAGATTTCCAAGACTATAAAGAATTAATCCAAGTTGTTTGAAGAAGACAAGAATAGGCTTATTGATTTATACATTTTGTAACAGAAAAGCTTGATCAGAAGGTAGGGCCTGCAATAACATAATGCCTTGAAACACATGGTCAATTTATCTATTATCTATAATGGTCATGGTCAATTTATCTATGGTCTATTTCCCGAAAAGACAAACAGAGTCTAGTATTAATTTACATTTACCTGCTTCTTTTAATTGCATTTTTTTTCTGCATGATCTTTTCCACAATGTTTGTGTCTTGATTAGAGAATATTTGCCTAGGTTGAACCCTCAGATTGTCCCTTAGATACCTTTTTTGGTCAGTCTTCCGTTGTCTATTCGTTCTACATGCCCAAACAATCTTCATTTATTTTATAACTTTTGTCGCAATAACGTTCTGTATATTCTCATACTATTCCTTATTTTATGTTTTAAAGATACACTATACATATATCTTAACGCTTTCTTGTTCATACATCGCATTTACATGGCAGATGTGAAAATAAAATTAGAACGGTATTATTAACACTTAGCGGGTCCATAATAATATATAGTGCCAAAGACACATTTTTTTTTTGCTTGGGTTTTGCATTGACGCCTGCCCCTCCGCGGGGGCGGGCGGAGGGGTTATGTCGGACTCGCCGGGGTAAATGAGAACTGTCTCTCCTAGAGAGGAGACGGACTCGAAATAGAGGCGCGCGTGGGAACACGCACGCCGCCTCTCGGACCTGGTGCTGATCGAGTGGTGGGCAGGCCCACAAAGCCCACCATCCCCAGGTCAAACCTCAGGGTGGCTGGAGGTCGTCTCACGCCCTTCGGCGCCCAGCTCTGCGGTTGGGGAGAGGGTTTAAGCGTTTCCTCTCCCGCTCCGCCACCTCCTTGATAGAAATCACTTCCTCACAGAAGGAGGCGACGGCGTTCCACGACCTCTCATTTCGGACCATAGACTGAACTACGGCCGGGAGCGAGAGGGGCAACCAATCCAACTGCCGCGATCAATTCGCGGCGCTGCGATGCCCAGGTGGGGCAAACCGCCAAGGTGTGCAGCGCTGTGTCCTCAACAACGTCGCGGCAGTCACCGCAGTGGTGACAACCGGGCGTCTCTTGCCGGCGTATACGACACAGAAACTGGCCAAAACAACCATGGCCAGTCATTATCTGTGTCAGCCAGAAGGTGAGGGCGCCATGCCGCCTCTCCACCCACTTCTCAAACACGGGACTTACCGCCACGATCGTGGCGTGCCCGATTGTCACCATCACTAAACTCACATTTTCCTGAAGTTAATAGCTAGCCAGGGTTTCTCAAGCTGCCTAATAAATTTGTCATAAGGAATTTTTTTATGGTATTTTGTGTCAATTGTTGTCCTAACCTGTCATTCCGAGTAGATGGGTTTGATATTACCAACTTCTGCTTTTTATTGACAGAAAAACCGAGTAATATTGCTCAACCATGGCATCAAATCGGAGAAATCATAAGCAGTCTTATCCCAACAGACAATCATAATAATGCTTATGAATAGAATAAAATTACGACATTAATTGACGTATGAAGGGTCAGAATTATCTTAATTATCTTGCTGAAGTCCTCGGCGATTGCACGAAGTAGTAGTCCCAGTTTTATGATTGTAACATACTCATGCTTATATCCCCGAAGGGGTAGTCAGAGGTGTATTACAAATATATTGTCGGAAGATATTTCAATTTCAATTTATTTATTTCTCTCACAAGGTACATACAGTTGTTTTTATTACAAAGTTTCACAAAATACCGAGGAGTAAATTTAACAATGTTATATAATGATATAAACTTAACAATTGTTCTGTGCCCTAATGAGAGCTGGAGTCTGTACTAGGCTCGTGGCCCGTTTTACAAATCTCCTGGCCCCTTATTTCTAAATGACATAATGCGAGTGTAGCTTTTATCCAAAAAACAATTGATACAATATTACTATAATAATTTAGTAATCTAAGTAGGTACCGTATACAATTTTGTCTATTAAATCGTGGGTAACCAAACATAATTTAAAACTACTGTCAGTTATTCGCGTCGGTGCTTAAATCTTAGTGAGAGTGGAGGTGTGTAGTGCGTGTTATTGTGTGATATGCAAGTGTCAATTAGTGTGTGGTGTGTGTGGGGTGTGTGTGTTGCGCGTGTGCGTGTGGTGCGTGTATGTGGTGTATAAGCGGTCTGCGCTGCGAGCGGAGCGCTTGTATTGCGTGTGCGCACGTGTGTGTGAGTGATATTTGGCCGAAAGTGGTCCGGCTTTATCCGAAATCGTTCTACGCATGTTTCTATGAGCAGTTCGTAACGTGCGCAATGCACTGTAAAGTCATCCGCGATAGAATACATTCAGCTAAACTGCTGAGTGAGTTGTCTCGTTTCTTCATTTCCATCAACTATCCTCGCAGTAGAAAGCACAAGCTCTTTTTTGTGTCTACGTGCTGTACTACTGCCAGAGCCACATAGCCATTACTACGACCACTCACAGCGCATAGCGCATTCCTGGTTTCAGACCCAACTATTGATCTATTAGTGTATGGATGGGTAATGATTTCGATACCATGTTTAAAGTTTTGGGCGAAAATTGTATGATCGGCTTATGTTTCTTTTCATTGTTGAGTTTTTATATACTTATGTTTTATTTATGATTGGCCTTTAGCGATTCGGATTAAAATAAATAAATGGGTAAACTTGCGACTACAGAATCAAATATATTTTTCTTTTGAAGTCAATCCCTTTACGTGAATATAAAGAACTCTTTTATATTCGTGCTCTTAACAGTAGCTAGCACATATTATTACGGAGCAGCCTCTCATATCTTTACAAAAAAATCTCTTAAATAAGAGCCTGTTTATTTAGGCACATGAGCCTCCCAAAAAGTAATCAAAAAGTTAAACTAATACCTACGCAACCCTGAGCCCTTTATCTGAACCGTCCAATAAATCTCATGCGAACGTTTGTCTTGACCCACAGTTTTAGGGACTGTATGTAAGTATAAAAGGGACTAATAGGGATCTTGGTTGTGTCAGCTCGAGGTTAATGGTTTATGGTACCGTCTTGGGTTGAAAAATTGGTTGCGAGGTCTGCATTTTGGAACGCTATATAGCATGCTGTATTTTTTTATACAAGTACCTCTCTATTTCTGTCATCATGGCTGGTGATAGAAGTAACCAGACTCGAAATAGCTACATATATGTAGAAAACTTCTGCCATGTAGGTGGAACCAAACCTTAATACTCAACATATAGGAGACGAGGTGACCGCTCAAATCACTATGCCAACTGAAATGGGCAAGCAATCTAAAATTGTAATCTGCTTTAATACATTCGCATAACTTTGCAGAAAACAAAAACTTAATAAGGTCTTTAAAACCGTAGGCATTAAAAACTTTATTCTCAACTTCGCGAAGGTTCGAGACTTCGTCATTAGAGATTTCTAGGGAAATATTCCTTTTATTAAAAAAAAGGCCTCTGTTTCAATGTCTGTAAATTATTCATGTTTGCACAATACATTAAATAATTTACAGACATTGAAACATCAAATATATAAATTATTTCTATTGATATAATAAACCTTAAATATTCTGAAGATTTTTAGATGTTTGGCACTCAATCACGCGTAAGCCATTGAAAGAATTTAGATGAATATTGACAAACAGATATACCGTGACCCGGATTAACACAGGATATTTATCCCATATAATAAGTTGTTATGTTTTTATCCCATAACATCATATTTATAACACTGTTAGGTTTGAGTCTCCAATAAATTTAGCCTAATTCGATACCGCCGTGGTTGTAGCCAACAACTTCGACATCAAATATCACAGAAACACACACAAAAAGCTTTGACATTCCCCATTGTGTACAGAAACACTAGAAGAATAATCAAAACGAGTTGGAACAAGACTGGCGGCCATTTAACGCGACCGCAAAAGCTTTCTGGAACAAAACAAATACTTGTTGCCAGGGTTGGCACGCGGAACGCGGTTATAGCATATTACCACATAATAAAACATAAATTCACGCTTGTATCTCATAAAAGGGATAGGCAGAGATGTAATACACCCATATTTTGCTTTTAGCTTCTAGCAGATTCTATTGCCGTCTACCAAACAGGTTTCCAGATTTCGCGCAGTTATTAAGAATTGCCTAACAGAAAATCCTAATAAGATTTTCCAATCCAAGAATCGTTAATGACTGTATGCAAAGATAAAAACAAACATTAAAACCAAGGCGGCAGTCAATACCATTATGCCTGTATATGCTCGTACGGCAAGGGGGTACCTATAAAATATACCAGCAGTTTAGGTAAGAACGACTTATACGGAATTTTCAGACAATAATATAATAATATATAATATAATATTCTATCACATACAACACCATCTAGCCCAAACTAAGCAAAGCTCGTACTATGGGTACTAGATAATAGATAAACCCTTTAATACTTTATTTTTTGTAAATACCTACATATTATACGAGTACATAGAAACACCCAGACCAAGACAAACATCCATATTCATGCACACAAATGTTTGACTTGTGCGGGAATCGAACCCGCGACCTTAAGCGTGGCAATCGGTTACACTAACCACTATGCCATCGAGGCCTAGCCTGCCATAAAACGGAGAACCTCACGATCGACGATAATTAATGTAAACGCAAACTTATGCCATCGGACCAGCGATACAGGCCCAAGTTTATAGTGTGAGAAGTTTATGGTGAAAAAGGCAATGTTTATATTAGGGATTTCTCATAAGGGTTAGGGCCGACCGCTCAGCAACAAATATACGAGCAAACTCGTTTATATACATATATTTGTACACGTTTTATGATGACTGTAGTATGTGACGTGATGAATTGAGTTTCCCGACATAGAAAATCTGCATTTAAATTTATAAAGTGCAAATGCTTTTTTCATTTACTGCTAACTTATATGGCATAGAATTATAGGACTTTATGGTACACCATAATTGATAATATTATGATTACTACTTGCATGGTACCAACCCTTTGAAAATGGAGTTCTTCTGTTGCTATGGCATGATACAAAGATCATACTGGTTTCGTTCTGACGCCATAGTGTTGTAGAGATTCTGGTACCCTACTCGCCACGGGTACAAGGTTAACTCGAGTTCAGATATTTTAATTTGTTTAGTAAATAATATTTATATGTACCTATATACCGTATTGTATTATTATATCACCTTGCAGGTATGAGGTCCGTAATTGTTATTCAACGTAAGTTTGAAAAAAAGGATGTGCTGTCAAATTTTTCTTGGGTGAATGCATTGCTGCATGTCCCTCCGCGGGGGCGGGTGGAGGGATTATGTCGGACTCGCCGGGGTAAAGAAAGATGTTGAAATGAAAATGGACCTCCCGGAATACCGACTAAACCTACCACGGTGTTCCTCGACAAAACCACTATCGACGGGGCCGCGCGAATCGCTTTCGCATGCGGTCGCGACCCCGCCGAGGTTACGGCCCACCGTATGAAACGGCAGACCACTACACAAAGAGACCTACCCAATTTGGCATTTCTCACTCATAAAACCCTACTGTCCCCCCTCTAGAGGGGAGACGGACTCGAAACAAAGGCGCGCGTGGGAACACGCACGCCGCCTCTCGGACCTGGTGCTGAACGGATGGCGGGCAGGCCCACAAAGCCCGCCACCCCCAGGTCAAAACTCAACTGTTTGCCTGAACCTGACAACTAATCTAAATATAATCTACGTAACGTACTATACTCGTCTACCAAAATACTTTGTGAATTACGTAAAATAAATTTCATTTGTTTCCGCAATCTGTAATTAATTATTTATTTGTCATTGTTTATTTGAAATAAACATGTTAATATCGAAATAAAATGTTTTAAAATAAACAATCTGTAGGACAATATAATGACAACAGATGATCACTATAATCATTGTTGAAGTGATATTTGATATCGAAATTAAAACTTAAAGAATAGCACTCCAATATCGACTACCAATACATACTTATACATATGATAAAGAAAACTTAGCTAGTCCTATCTCACGTGTTCATTTCCTTTATTCATTTAGTTCACGGTGTTACACTTATGATCGGCAAAGTTAAATGTATAAAGTTAGATACATTTAGTGTTGCTAAGCTTAACCGAAGCAAGGAGTTGGGACAGCTAATTAAACTTTTTTGTCGTGGTATCGGATTTCAAACGCCGTGGAACAATATTTTTGTGTAAATAAAAGCTAATGGAGCATAGTTAAGCTGTTGCCAATTGTTATGAAAAAGGGAATTAATATGTTTCTATAAAACTTTTTGTTTTGGTACTAATCTCAACCTAACTTCCACCACTGTAACACCTAAGAAGCCAGGTGGAAAACACCGAATTTTGAAACTCCTGAAATCTCGGGGATGGTTAAATTATCTTGGAACCTGCAAGAAGTTGCATCAGAAGCATGTAGGGGGACTTTTGTCCTTAGGAAAGTAGATGACGAAAAAAGGATCTTTATATAAATAGGTAGACGAAACAATCGGTTTTACCTCGTATTTATTATATTCTTTACAGATTTTTTTTGTTTAATAAGCATTGGAAGAATTTTGTTTCAATTTGTTTTTTATATAGTTAGGTAAATTCAAGTATGTACTCAATTCAATTTTTTAATAATGCTTTTAGTCGAATTTTGAATACAAGTATTTATATGTACCAAAAGAATACCTGTTACCACTTAGGTAGTCGAACGTGGGTGTGAAACGCTTATACCTAATCTTCGGAGACAAACTCGTGTCATATCACAAGAATGTAATTATTACATGCAATAAATACAAAAAAAGTTGGAGACATTCAAAATATAATCATTGGTCGTCTGCACAAAATGATCACGTTTACGATTTATAACCAAATTCTCTATAGTGTACATACCAATGTATCATTCCAAGAACACAACGAATAGGCTTATCAACAAGCATCAGCTTGACGTGTTTATTCCACCATACATTACTTCCATTACGATCCCCAATAGCTATCAGCTGCATCCCCCCGATACAATATCGTGTAAGCTCGCTCTGCCACATAATTCTCAGCTTACGTACCGTATAGGACAAATCCTAAGTTTATTTGTTTATCCAGATATCTGGTCGCAATAATACTCATAATACATTCATTTATCAAAACTTTGAGACATCTAGACTTCCCTTAATAGTCAAATGGGAAAAGTTTATACATTTTTTTGTCGAATGACTGTCCTAAATGTGAATGTTAACGCTGTATGGTTTTGTTTTTGGGGTCAATAACAAGAAGGATTTAGAGGATGGCTGGATGTCTGCTTATGAGGATTCGAGGCTGAGTGATAGTGGAATTATCTTCTTAGATTTAAGTCATGATTTGGATTTATACATGACTATATGGTTATAATACTATCGTGGATAAGTTGCTTAAACCCTACTTGTTATAAAAGTTTTTGATCACCAGCAAAATTAGAGCATAGCTTTTCGCTGGCGTATTAGTGACCAGGTTCTCTGTATAGCAAGCATAAGCCACAGCGATCATGCTTTCATTTTTCTTACTTTATTAGCAAAATATGTTACACGGCTGTATTCTAGAAGATGTGTGAAGCTTGCTACAAGGTGGCTATTTACTTCAACAAATTCTCTTCCAGAAGAGGTTTCAATAGTAAGCCTCTGCTGAAGAATTTGTTTGTTTTTTCTTCCTGGCAGCTTTCAGTAGACAATAGCAGCCCACTGTCTACCAAAAGCTACATAACTTGAAACATGGAATTGTGGCCGCACTTAAACCGTAATAGGCAGTATTGTAGGTAAACATTTCGGCAAGTTCTCAACGTAAACTTTTTATTGTAATTGCTAAAGATTATTGACTCTGAAAGGACGTCGTTAAACCAAACTACTTTTACTGATTTTATTGTGGTTCAGTTTCTTTTACATTATACTGTATATTGATGTGCTAAGTTCGCATAATTATTATTCGTTACAGCTTTACCTCAGGTAATGGTGCTGAGACATAAAGATTATGGTACAATATCAAAACGGATATGATCAAAAATCCAATGCAAAATATTAATTCTCTGACAGAATAAATCGATAGTGCTTCGTACAACCTAGAGACGCGATTTCGTTCGAACGATCTTCTTCTTTTCTTCTTATTTTCGTGTGGTTAATAGCCAACCTGTTGTCAAGAGTTGTTCAAGCTGCCCGTAGGCCTCTGACATGGCTTAATGACTGCTGGCAATTTGGCAACAACCGGGACTGATTTTTTACGGGCCCTCCGAAACACGGAGACGCTCAGATGAAATGATGAAAATACCACTAAGCGGTCACCCATCTATATACTGACCGCACCCAACGTCGCTAATCGTTTACCGATCAGTGCGTGCAACTGTCTATGAGCGCTTCCTTCGAACGATACTCGGATATATTAAAGTATAAGGCGGTACCTGCTTTATATATACGGTAAAGATCCCAGCACACATATTTATCTATAGTATTGTTAGATATTCGAAAGCAGTTGTGCACATCGTTAGTCTGACTTGTGAATCAAACCTGAAGATCAACCGCAAAAATACGTTCAAATATAATATACAGGTTTAACGAGACCGTGGACTCCCAGTTCGCTCGTTAAACACGCCAGAGGCAAACCGCAACCCCGGTCATACGTATTCCACAAGTAAACCGGCAGTCCATCCTCTATGTCCCTCGTTTCAATACGTATAATTTCGTCACAATACTGAGTATATTGGATGATCGATAGTAGTTACGAAAGAGGATCGTTTAACCAGTTAGTAATATATGAGTAAGAAATAAACATGACTTCACCAGTGAAATACCTCAAAACGTCACCGAAATATAAATGAGGACGATATGTTACATTTCTTAACCACGTTTAAAATAGTTGAGATTGCTCAAACTTAAGCAGACTATCTGGGCCAGTACATACATCCTTCAGAAGTATGCAGCCAATAACCTTTTGCTGTGTTTTTCCTAGGAGTAGAGTTTCGTTAATCATTAAACAGGCGCTATGCGGGCATCAGGGAACTAGTGACCTTTTTCCCTTGGGTTGGCAGCACAGAGAGAGTTGTTTAAAGCACAGTCAACGTAATTGTTATATTTTTGATGTCGCAAACATATTATGAGTTGCCTCTCCCATGGCAGTAAACCGCCGTAAGAATAGTAAATTTCACCTGGTTCTGTAGGTTCACATAACTACCTATCTCATTCCTCTCCTTTCATGCCATTTTTAACCTATGGAGTCGTAGCGGCATGCCGAAGAGTAGACAGCAAGACTTGAAAGATTAATTACTTACGGTACGCACGTACGATACTCCTGATGGTAACCTACGTTTAGACCCCTTAGACAGGTCGTGCACTTTTTATCGACATTTTCGTATAAACAACTAATTAGCAATTATTACATAAATAAATATTATATATTTGCCTGACAACCCTAACGACAGAAGAGATTTCGCATTAAAAATAAAAATGGCTACCACTCTTTACTTTCATTTAGATATTGCCTTGGTACTTTTTCCGTTTTTTACAATACAAGTACCTACGCAAATTGAAACGATACCTTTTATTTTTCACTTTCATATTGCAATCTGAATTTATAATATAGCTAAGAACAAATATGGATGGTAGGTAGATGATTTAAGTCGTTGTTCGTTCGATAGGTTTTAATGATTTAAAGGCATCGTTGGACCAGTGTCCCTTGATAGGTTACTGAAGCGATTTGCATAATTTTATTCGAAAAATATAAAAAGCATTGTTGCTGTGTCTTTGACCAATGTGTCTTCAATTAAATTCAAATATTCGAATGCACGTGTCGTTAGTTTATTGACTATCGTGAAGCTACGGATTACAATATGTTCTTAAATCAAGTGACACCCCAAGCACGGCTGGCGTTGTGATTTAACGGGTTGCCTCGCCACTGCCATTGCGCCAAGTGTTGTGGGTTCGAATCCCAGACGGGAAAAAAATTGTGTAGTTCACAAATGGCTGTTGCGAGTCTGAGTCTTCTTTCTGTCTGTTGTTTGAATGTTTGTAAAGTTCTCCGCGACACGGCAGTTATTCTTACTGCGGGACTAGTCTTTTTAAAATAAAGGTCTTTGTTTAAACCCTGCAGAGAAATATAGGTGTGGTGTCGTGATTGTTTGAGTCTCGAAGAAATTCTTATTATTTTTACTGTTAATCACAAGAGCAGCGATAGCTCAGTGGGAGATCAACAGACTGCAATGCAGAGGGTCTCCGGTTCAAATCCACGTCGCGCACCTCTGAATTTCGGAAGTAATATGACTTTTCGAAATTATGTGCGTATTGATTGACAATTATCGCCTGCTCCGTGCCTCGGAGAGCACGTTAAGCCGTCGGTCCCAGCTGCCATGAACATCTATGGCAGTCGGTATTGGAGAAGTCGACACACAAGATCCCACTGGGTCGAAGTGTCGCCAGTCTGTACTGACTGGCCCTCACACAAGATAAGATAAGATACTGTTAATCACAAGACTTAACTTAAAAGAACTCGCTATCGGTATCTGACACGCTTTTATTGTATAGTAGAGTTTTATACCCGAAGGGGTAGGCAGAAACTACGGCTTGTTACGATTCTGGCTATTCCCATCACATGTTTCATGCAAGTATAATTATAGATTTGTAACCTTGTAGTATCATAAATCCTTTCTTTTTTTTTTCTTTTTTCATAGGCTACTTAATCATTAGGCATATGTCTGTGTTATTGAGGACTCAGAAATTATGCCTAGTGGATTATAAAGTCTAGGAGATATGAAGTTGTCTTTTAATGTTTGATATTCTTTGTGTCTTCAAAGAACATCCAAAATTAAAAGAAAAAATTGTGGATTACATTTTCCGTCATCTCGGCTCAGTGATCACTTAAGGTTCGCCATTCGTTTTATTCAATATTATTTATTTATAATCATAGAATCACCTACATAACAGAAAGATTATGCCGTAACGGAATGTAAACGAAACAGCAGTCGAATTTTGATACGTACAACGTTGCAAGAGATACCTTTGAATCATTCTACCTTTGTTTACAGTCTGTGTTAATGAAACATTTTGTAGCTCTTTTTACGTATTCCGAGCTACGTCAAAGAGAGAACTGTTGCGCGGATTGTTTTACGTGAGCCATCTAAAATAAGATCGCATCTGCTGCTGTTTGAGAATACATAGGTATGTAGATCCTAGCTTACATATCTCTAAAAGAGTAGACAGATTTGAGTCTTTATACATATCGATGGCTTATAGTGAAAACCTCGTAACTGCGAAATACGTAACTTTTCAGGAGGCATAAGGAACTGCGCCCTGTAAAATTTTGTTCCAAAAACCAAAATCCAAATCAGACATTTATTATCATGGTATTTAAATGTGCTCCTACGAGTTTTATTCAAATATTTAAAAATAAGAATATTGTTTTTGAATTTTTTGGATAAGTTTTGATGCGCCGTCGCGAGGTTATCATACCAAACTGACTCGAGCGAGTGGTTACAAGGTATGCATTCAAGATCATAGATGACACTACAAGTATCGAATCAAATTTTCGTAAAACAAGATTGTGCGTTAAGGTTTTCTTTCCAGAAATATAATAAAATAAATTAACCTGAAATTGCGTACCCGAGGTTTTCACTCTAAGCCATTGATATGTAATACACACCCACATTGCGCTACTCATGTTTTATACCCTACGTGATACAAGGAAAGCCTATAACCGTCTACCAGGCCCATTGTCTAAAAATACTGCTCCTGACAATTTCCTAGCAAAAGATCCTTATGATAGGTCGTAAGTGTAAACTTATACTAAAAGACCAACAAGCAGTGGGAAAGTGGGACAGTTTAATAGAGGACTGATATTATATTATTATTATCTAACCTATGTTGTGGACCAACTCAAAACAACTGTTTGTTGATTACAAAAATGTTTGTTTAGTGTATAGCTGACCAAAATCAGATTGTTATTCGACAGTTTCTAAACCCTTGAGGACGTCGACATCCGATATTTAAAAAGAGAGAGGTAAAAAATTGTTAAAAGAGACAAAAATAGCATAACCTTTAATCCTACACTCTCTAAGAACTCTTCACCAGTAATTTTCTGCGTCAGATATTAACATTTTCATATAAAAACACATTTTAATGTTGTCGCGATCTGACGAACAAAGTAACCTCCTTAGAATCCTTCCTAAAAATGTTAAGAAAAATATTGTAAAGGTTTTCTCGAATATTCGCTTAACAATGGGAAGCGATGACCTTTCCAAACGGGTGGATATTTGGGTTCCGTATATAATGAAAAGTTTGTACATTACGGTTTTGTAATGAAGTTTTAAAAGCCTTTATGGCAAATTCGCAACGTACCATCATGCCTTTTTATCTCTGAAGGGTTATGCTTGTTATTGCTTTTTATTATTTATTAGCTTTTTTCCGCGGCTGCCCTCGCCTAAAAGTAGGTTAGGTTAGTTATAGTACTTGAAAAACAAAATATATAGCCTCTGTTACTCAGTGATAATATAAATCGCTGTAGTAGTTTTTAGTTAAATCCTTACAAACAAACAAAAATCAAATCTTTCCTATCTATAATATTATTATAGAAATAGTTTAGGCCCTGAAGCAAATTCTACGGCTTACCACTTGCAACGATGGTGACCTAAAATCGTTTTGGTTCAATCACTCTGATTACATCTTCCTAGCTTGATGTGCAACATATTTTAATGGAATGTGTCCGAAACGAGTTCAAAAGGAATAATATAATTCAAGTATTAAATGTAAACAAATTAGACTTAGGAGAATGTAATATATTTTTAGCAAATCCTTCGCCCCGTGAGGCTAGAATTATTTATGCCTTAGCAAATTTTAAGTATTGCAATTTCTTGTACTATTATAGTAAGAGTTTTGTAACACTTATAGTTTATACATAATCGTAGGACGAATTTAGTATAGTTTACGATGGAACTGGCATGAACTGTGTTCGAAAGTTCCTAATAAATAAAAGAATTAAACAAAAAATATCTTCTTAGCTTTTCGGTTTAGGGTACTCTTGACCTGTCCGTAGTCCACAATGTCTTTAATCTGGTCAGAAAACATTTACATCGTTAGATCTACCCTCCTGAGTTTCAACAGAATATGCCCAGCAATAATATGGCATAATTACTGGGTAACAAATGCAACTAGGAAAGCTTATGCCACTGGGATGCTAACTGTATTATAAATTGTATAGATATGACGGTTGGTAACAAGAGTAAGCACAAACTCACACACAGTAACTTAAAGTTTATTTTCTGTTTTAACGTAGGAGACGTTAGCATTTTCATTTTAAACTTGACTACGGACCTCTCACAAAACTAACGTTGCAAAGATTTTTAATAACAAATCTACTGATTCAGCGTCTTACAAGTAGGAATATTGCAAAGAGATATTTGTTCGCCGAGTTATTTGTGACTCTCATGCTATATTACACGTTATACTCTTAAGGTTGTCAACTTGGACATTTATGAAAACAATTTTAGGTCATGAAACACGGCAGAATCTCTGATATATATCCCCAGTATATCATTATACAGATATGAACTAATAGCAGTAATTTTAGCCATATATTCCTCATGAGGTGAGCGGTTACTGAGGCCTATAGACCTTTGTAAGATTAGAGATATCAATCGAGCGTTGCTACGCAGTCTTTTTGCTGTGAAGTCGATCGTAAGGAACGCAAGAAACATTTTCTACATCTTCCCTACGCGAGCGACAAATGGATCTATCTGCTGCCAATACAGCTCGTTAAATATTTCTGAACACACATAATTACAATACTAAAGCTTAGTAAATAGCATTGGCAAAACATAAAGATCAAAATTGCACCTTCATCTTATTTTAAACAGACTTATGTTTTACAAAATAAATGATAAATTAATTGACTGAGTTGAAATGCTCTGCATTTTAACGGCAAATCCACAATGCCTCATGCAGTTAATATTTAAAATAAAATAGAGAAAATGGTAAAATTTGAATTTTCAAGTGACAACCCTAACATTTTATGATGTGTGACACTGTATTCTGAAGAGCGATCACACACAGATCACTTGACACCGAACTTATGAATACTTATCGCTTGAGTTTTTAAGACTTGTGAGAAATACACTTGCTAGTCTTGTTGTTCACTCGTAACTATTGTTTTGGAGCCAGTCGGACAATTTTGTTCTTCTGAAACTGCCAGCACAGTTTTATTAGGAAATATTCTAAAGATTTATTCCACTTGTTTTCTTAAGACGGCAATAGGGTTAGGTAGGCAGAGTCTTAATATAAGTTAGCCAAACGTGCGTAAATTTTCTCAACACATTCAGTGCCGTACCGGCCACAAATGATCGCAAAGAATACATTATTTATTGTGTATGTTCATAAAATAATATTACTCTTACTTATTTATTTAATTGTACATGGAATACTTACAGCTATTATAACAAAAGTGCCTAATTACCGTATTATCTCAACACGGTAATTAGAGAACCAATTACAAGTCTTCACTTATAAATTATTCTAACTAATATTAAAAATGCGAATGTGATATTGTTTTTTACGCTTTCGCGTCTTTACTACTCGACCGATCATTATGGAATTTTGATCACAATCATGTTATCAGAAGTACAAAAAAGATTGGGATTAAAAAGAAAAACGGGCCAAACGAAGCCGCGGGCAAAAGCTAGTATAGTAATAAAGATGTGTGAGTAGATAAAACCCAGAATAATGGTGATCTAGATATCTAATTAAAATCAGGCTTAACCACCTCTTTCCCAAGGACACATTTTTATTTTTAATCTTTATTTGTTTTGGAGTTTTTATTCTATAGAATACGTAGACTCCATCGTGCTTTCTTAAATATAAATATTAAACACTCTTGTTATAAAAAGGTTATAATATAAAAATAAAAACGAAACCAAATAACACTTAGACCTACTTTCCATTTTTTTTTTTTATCAATGAATGTAATTAAATTACACAATTTATGTGCTATATCAGCTACAATTGTGTGGATAATTCCAACATCAATCACGTTCAAGAACACATTAGTATTTGTCACTCTTGCGTTGAGGTTAAGTTAGCTCCTTTGACGCGCCCGTGATCAAAATGCATCTGCTACCCTAAATTAACTTATCATATTATCCAAATTCTTACTTTATAGTAATACTTGATATGCCCGCGGTTTCATCCGCGTAAGTCCTGTTGCCGTGGGAATATCGGGATAAAAAGTAGCCTAGGTGTGAATCCAGGTCTCCAGTTATCTACACTTACTTACATACCTACTAAGTTTCATCGCAATCGGTTCAGTAGATTTTACGTGATTGAGTAACAAACATCCATACATCCATACATCCTCACAACACAAACTTTCACATTTATAATATTAGTATAGATTATAAATGCGAAAATGTGCTTCTAGACTAGATCTTTTTGCACGGAGTGAGGGGTCAATAACCCGATATATTTTTTGCGTAGGTATATTTTATGCTCTGGTTAGTGCCATGGTCATTATAAGGGTAAATAAATTTGTCTTAAAGATATAATTATATTCCGAAACCAAGGGCTTTGAGCTAGCCAGCCGGCTAAAAGGTACTTTTACATAATAAGCTAAAATTATTCTGTAGGTACTAGTTCCTGCCTCAAGAACACATAACACAGTACAAATTAAATCCTAGGTACTGTCTATTACAGATTAATCACTACATGTTATCAAACGAAGCCGCGCCGCGTCTGTTCGCGATAAACTCAAAAACTACTGAACGGATTATCATGCGTTTTCGCCAATAGACAGAGTGATCCATGAGGAAGGTTCAGATATACACCTGAACCTTCCTCATGGATATGTTAAGGTTTGCCACTATCCGTGCGAAACCGGGGCGAGTCGCTAGTATTAAATAATTCTACTAAATCCATATTAAGTAGGTATATCTCTTTTATAATGTTAAAACTTATAACAATAATTACTATTGTTATAAATTTCAGATATGTACAGTCAGTAATATACGGTATAATTGCTGCAACACCGTGTTGGTAAGAGTTGTAAAATACTGAAATTATATTTAACTAGATGTGCCCGCGGTTTCACTCGCGTTTATGATTACTGCGCCGCGCCTATGCTCCTCGCTATGTTATATAACCTATATAACCTTCCTCGATAAATAGGCTAGCCAACACTAAAATAATTTTTCAATTCAGACCAGTAGTTTCTGAGAGCGCGTTCAAACAAACAAACTCTTCAGCTTTATAATATTAGTATAGATTGGCGATTTAAAAGAGTGGCCGTGAGTTGGTTGCAGGTTTCTTTTCATTGGCCCTTTGCCCGAACCTAGGAACTAGCCTAAATGTATCTTCAGTAACTTAGTAAATTCACTAACCTTATATATTTTGACGTTCATAAGTGTTATATGGTGACCTAAATGAATAAATGACTTTTGACTTTGAGTTTGAAAGTTTCTATAATATGTTAAATCAAGACAAGATCTATCTGCCCGAGCAAGTTTTATACAAATATATTCAACGGCTTATGCATGATTGAGTAGCAAACATTCAAACTACATCACAAACTTTCACATTTATAATGATAGAAGGATAATAAGATAAAAACCGCAAAATTATTCTAATATCACTAAAGATTTTAAAATAATATTTTATATTTAAACGTTTAATCTAGAGCCAGACTGAACTAAATTTGGAGCTAAATGAATTAAGCTGTCATAAACATAGATATTTACTACGTTAAACATTTCAAAAATTATTTGTATGCGTACCTTCACAAGCCGGTATCAAAGATCTGCGTTTGTCGGACCAAATACAAATACAAATAGATGAATACCAAATGAGGTCAAAGAGACTCTTAATGAAAATCGATACTGTTTTCACTCATTTTATTCAGTGTCCTTGTTGTTAAGGAAGTTATGGAGTTTCTTGTAGCTATAAATAACATCTTGTTTTTTTTTATCCTATAGATATATGATTTTTGCCTTGTTGATCTTGTAGTATCTTGTGGCCACACATCAAGTTAGACACCCTATATACGCATAACTACGCTACATACAAAATAGAGAATTATTGGAAAGGGACAGTGCATAGTGCTGTCGATGTAATGGTAAGGATAAAGCGTAACCAAAATATAACGCACTCTCGCACGATTCGCAGCGTTCAACTTCTAATAGTTCAAAGTCCAAACAGGCTAGGTTGATGTGTCGCTGTGTGTACAAGGCTAATGATGCAATACCGAGTATGATTCCTGGGTCGCGCTTAGTGTTACTTGGTTTTACTATTCGTGAGTGAATAAGGAATATCAGTATTAAATCTAAAGTACATACCTACATGGTCGCTATATCACAAAGGATTACGCAGAGGTGAATTATTTCCACAATTCGCTAGATATGCCTTTAGACCCCAAGTAAGCTGGAGCAAACACAATATTATTGCTGGACTCAGGAATCGAATTCCAGACCTTCATGAACAGCATTCGCACGCCCGCATCAAGGCTAATTGTGGCTAAAATTCTATTCACCTTTATTTAAAACTAGCTTTTGTGCGCGGCTCTGCCAACGGGTACCTACATCAATAAAGAGTAGCCTATGTCCTGCCCCAGGTTTTAAACTATACTTGTACCAAATTTCGTCTAAATCGGTTGAGTGGTTTAGCCTTGAAAAGGCAACAGACAGACACAGACAGAGATACTTTCGAATTTATAATATTAAGTAAGGAAGTAAGGATAAATATGTATAAGAATATCGTATACTAAAATCAACGATTTATCTTTATATCTACCTACAAAATCTATTCACACCACTAACCAAATTACACCCATCAAGTTCACGAACCTCATCAGATACGACCTTACCCATTTCCTTTAGCCGAACATAAAACATCAAACAACCCCTATTTATTGTCTTCCACCTGCCAACACCCTTCAAACATGACAAAGCCTCGGAACCTTTCCCTCTCAGCCATTTGCCATTCCGGTGTATGAATGGCATTGACCGGAAGTGGCGTGCTATTTGGCAAGATAGTGCCATTTGAGGGTTATATTCAAGGGTAATATTAAAAGGGTTTGTTTTTAAGTTGTTGGCTTAGTAGCTGATATTGGATTTTAATTTAAATAAGGTTGCCTTATTGGTACTTAAACAACATTTTCGCTTATGGTGCGTTACGTTACGTTTGAGGTTCCACTTTTATTTACTGGGTGGTGGATGTCTGAAGAATCTATATTTGCACGCCTGTAATGGCAGAATATGCTGTACAATATTTAATTTAAGAACTGTATATATTACCTGTATACAGGGTGATTTTGAAATCGTGTAATTCCTTTTAACCACGCATTCTACTGGTGATATAGAATAATCCTGACCATATTTTTATTTAATTAGAATTATTTTTTGAAAAATTATTGTTCCATTTTTTTTCGTGAAATGGTGTCAGATAGCCATATGTTAACCAACCGAGGCAATTTTTATTTTTACTAATTAAAATAAAAAAACATATTAATAATTAATGTCGTAAATAATAACGGGCGGTCCTTTTTATTGCCCCTTATTATTTACGACATCAGTTATTGTTATGTTATTATTTTTAAATTAGTAAAATATTAAGATTGTGTCAGGTGGTTAAAATATGACTATTTGAAATCATTTCATGAAAAAAATCTGTACTCTAATTTTACCGAAACCATTATTCTAATTAAGATAAAATATGGTCAGGGTTATTCTATATGACCAGTAGAATGCGTGGTTAAAAGGAATTACACGATTTCAAAATCACCCTGTATATATAACCTTTTCTTGGAAATACAGTTATTATTATTAAAATGTTATTTCGATTATCTGTTAGGCAATTTCTCTTAAGAGGGATGGAATCTGGCAGTATTGTGACCAATGGGACCATTGTTTGTCGATAGGTCACAGGACTTTAAATTCCGTGAAATCTAAACATTTGACTGATGACACGTACGTAGTACGGATTACCATATTTGATGGTGTATTATCGTAATCCATATTAATAATACCTACCTGTCCCGTCAGAGATACTCGATGCTACCGTATGCGTGATTGCTAAGAATGCATATAAAATAGCCTTAAAAACAAACTCAAACGAACACCGTACCTGGAATTCACAAGTCACGGAACATAATTATGTAAAAGTGCGATAAAATCCTTCAGTTAATTTCCTAATAAAAATGCGTAGTCTTTACCTTGTCCCTGGTACACGTATACGAGGATATACGTAAATTGGCTACATTATGAACACAAATTAAGACACTCGAAAGATATCCCAAAGGACATGAAAACCGTGAATAACCCCTAAATGTTACTTGTTACAATAAATTGTGTGGTGTCTGTTGCAGAGTGGAGGCGTCATGTTCTCCCCCCTGGGGCGGCTGCGCGTCGCGCAGGCAGTTAGAAAACAGGTGAATATTTATTGTTTTTATCTACCGAAAAGACACCTTATTCAGTAGGAAATGAGAGTTTAGTAGGACACCTTTTAATCGATTGTAAAGACTTTTGGTTGAAGCCGCTGGTGTTTTGATATCAACATCTCTATATATTCCTGTATATTAAAAAGTACTGGTTTAAGTAGACTTAAAAAGTTAAAAGCATTTGGTATTTTTAAGGTATTTTTGTGATCTGCACTAATAATGCATTGGTTAAAGTGGTCGCCTCGCCACTGAACACCACGGTGAGTGTTGTGGGTTCGAATCCTACACGGGACAGAAATTTGTGTGATCGGCAAATGATTGTTCGGAGTCTGGATGTTCTCTTTGTCAGTTGCTTGAATCTTTGTAAAATTCCCTGAGACACAGGAACTATTCATAGTGCGGGAGATGTCTTTAAAAATGGTAAAATCGAAAAAGTATGCCTAGTTTTCATTTGTACTATACAAATGAAAAATTGACTGTCGGGGTACTCCCCAACTGTCAAACTATTTTATGCAGCGTCAATAACCGAAAAGAGATCAACACAAGTCTTAAGTGCTGATTATCTTGTGATTTATGCATGATCAGTTATCGTAGGATCGGGTTTTGATGTATGCAACGTTCACGTTTATAAATGTTGCTGTTTTAGTAGTCATCTTTTTATATACCTCTGTGTAAGGTTAAAATGTATATGTTTCTTTTATTTCTAGATGAGCCAGCTCCCTGTCTTGGGTACAGAGGCGGCTCCTCTTCAAGCCCCTTTGTGCTACCAGCTGTTGTGCGCCCCACCTCTCGCACCACTGCCGACATGTGCGCCGTGTGAACTGCCGCCTCCACCGTATGCGGTCTACCCGTTGCCATTTGATAGTAAGTATTTTGTTAAACAATTTCGGCACCATCTATTCAGTGATTTAAACTCTAGTTACTGTAAAGCTGGCTCAGTTATAGAATTGGTCTGGTTAGTGTCAATGCGCCGGGTGGTTAATCCCGACAAAAACAGAAATTCGGGTTTTGACATCATTTTAGAGTCTTTAATTTTGAAAGTCTTCACAGCCGTTATCTAAAATGCCATCTACATGAATTACACTAGTATTCGAGGGATGATTTAAAATAAAAACAAATATACAAGACATATTTTTACTAAAAGTTGTCTTAACGTGCCTTTGCTCAAACAATCACTTTCCTACTGCACGTGTTCTGAAATCTGTTGAAATCTGCACCACGCTTTGATAAAAATTGTGATATACACATAATTTTAGTCTTAAGGTTACTTTTATTAATATATTTGCAATTAAACTCATAGTTTCACTCAAGTTTTTATCTTTCCAGCTACTCCAGCCATCTACGGGCCACCGACACAGTACGCCCTGGTCCCGGCTCCATACACCACGCCGTGCTGTGAGCCATCATGTTGCGCGCCCCTCGATAAGCAACCTCGAGTACCACCTCCGCCGCTGCACCCTGCATTCATCTACTAATCACGTGCGAAACAAATATATTGAAGTCATTGAAAGTTAGCCATCATATCACTGCTAAATAAGAACCTCCTAAATTCGGAGACAGGTACCATAAACCCAATCAAAATATTATTTAAAGTTGTAGAAAATGTTATCACTGACTAAGAAAATGATTAAATTAAGAGTTACCATTATTTAGTATCTTATAATGGTAAGTAAGGTTGTTAAAGATTTTCCTGACATGATCATTAGTGAAGAGACTTGATAAAAGATGACTGATATTGAGGGAAAAGATGATAAAGATATGTAACAGGATGAAGAATATGTCAAATGAAATAGAATTGCAAATCTCAACATGATGGGTTAAGTGCATTAAGTTTTCTTGGTTAATAATATCGGTCCAACTAAAAAATTTATTTTTTGAAACTACACTTGAAATAATCTTAATTATATGTAAACTCAGCTTCAATGCCTTTGATATATTTTAAATCTAACATCGATCACGAAGAAGATTCCTTTCTTCATACATTAAGCTTCTTCGTACTATGTTTCATCTTGATTGCTCAAGTCTTCCAATCCAGTTCACGCTCATCACTCTTCAAGTCATTACTCTGTTCTAAATTAACAATTCAAGAAGATTCTGTGACTATTCGATGTATGGTAAACTGGGATGGTGATGTGTGTTCAAATTAGTACTCGGGTTCGTTTATAGATTTCTGAATGTCTGCGGTCGCTTTTATTTATTAGTGAAATAAGATTAGCTTCGAACAGGTATATTTAAGAACCGTGGAATCACGTGCTATCATTAATATTATAGTGCTTATCATTGATGTATCAAATTGGTGTGTATGTTATCAGGAAAACGATAATGAAAAAGGAAATACAATAAATAAACACACTACTGTTTAAAATTATTCTAATGACAATGAACACACAAATACGGCTAAAGCACAAAAAGGTCATCTAAATATACTAAATGAAAATACATTTACAGTACAAGACATAAGTGTAACAAAAGATTTATTAGAACACTATGTATTTGTTTGTATTAATGAGGAGATTTATTTGGAAAATATGTTAGTTGAAGTATGTTCGTTAAATTTATAATGTTAATGAATATTGTTAGTTGACGGTACCCATTGGCGACGTCGATTTGATACATCTTTAGACATTACTATTGTCAGTATAGGAAAAATAAAAAGAGCAAGGGTGCGGATAGAGACACACATTAGCTTAGTATTAGTTTTTCCTATAGTAACTATTATACCAAGATCTAGTTCAATCGTATCAAATCTCTTATTTTAATCTGTAGTTCTAACTAAAGGTTCGTTGTATAATTGTCTATTCTTATCCGTACCCACTCAACGTGACTCACATTTAGTTCTAAATAAACGTGTGTAATAAGCACAACGAATTAAGCACAACATTGATTAGTTGCTAGGATTAGGTGACGTTACCTCTTATAAAAGACAGATTTGTTATCGCTTGTTATCCTTAAAAAGGATTTTCGGTTATCCTAAGTATAAGTATGTTTTTTGAAATCCCAATGTTGGTATATAAACGTCTTGATGCTGCAATAATTTCGATGATGATGTTGATGAAAATAATTTAGAATAAGTAAAGAAAATGGATATAATTTGCAGTAGTGCTGTATTACTTTAATATGTATATGTAATTGGCATTAGTAAGTTTGTTAAGCAAAATGTTAATGTTGTGAGCAAAGGCGTTGTCATATTTGCTAATTTAATAAGGGACCTGGTATGATAATAATAGTTGTTTAGAACCAGATCTTAGGTGCAATTTCAAGACGTTTATACACACAAAACGTAGAACAGAGAAGATAAATAAAATATTTTTTAATATTGTTCAGTTTTTACATGTTGCTGTTAAAATAAAACTGGGGTCCAAAATGTGATAGAGAAATGTGAACATTAAAATTGTTTCATGAATTTTAAAATTCACATATCTTAACCCGTTATTGTTATGTTGGGAATATAAGGAATAAACTCAGTTTTTATGCATAAACTAAAACATTCGTAGACATGTTCAGGTCGGCAAAAACATTTATATATATAACTGGCCTAGTTCATGTCTGAAAGGAAATAGATTGATAATATAAAATAAACTTATAACGCAAAGCAACTGAATAAAGACATTTTTACCTTACCTGAACGTGTTTCGAAGTATATTGACACCAAATTGTTTTTAAATGTATAAGCAACAGCTTGGAACTCTATTATCTACACAGTGATTAACAATAGACTTAACCAATCCTTAGAGAGAAGCAATGAAGTCGTCAAGTTTGTGATATGGGATAATTTCAATAATAATAGCAATAGTTTAATTTAGTAACATTAGATGTAGATTATTTTCAACCTTATTATATTTGTGACCAGTTGCATCAATAATTTTGATGTTATCTACTAAAATCGTAAAGAATTTAAATATTTTAAGCATAAGGTCTCTTGAACATTTGATACATTTCTAAAAAACGCGAGTGTTAGTCCTGTCGCGCTAGAATTCGATGTGTATGCATACATTAGACAATATTTTGTTGCTTAGTTTAATTATAGATTGGAGGTCCTTTTGCATACTCATCGTAACACTTAAGAATAAGGACACTCTAAGTGTGGGTATATAATTAGTCTGTTTGAAGTCTGTGCGTCATCGTAGTGACAAGGAAAATTTTGCACTAGTGTGCGTTTATTGTGTTCCAGTACTGGATCATCATTCAATAACGAATTTGACATTTTGACACATGCTTACTCCATTCTATAGTTATTCTAAGTATTTTGATGCAACCGGGTTCTCTTTTAGTACCAGATTAATAATAGGACCAAACAATAATTCCCTAAACTCAAGGAAAATATGCAATAAAGAATCGCGTTCTATATAGTTTAGTATATCAAAAATCTCTATACGTAAATTGTTGTAATAATATTAATCATTTTTATATTGTATTCTATCACTTAAATGGCTGCTAGTTGTGTGATGCTTAGTGAAGCAAACTGCTGAACATAAGACTAGTAGAATTCAAATCGTTTGGCATAATTATTTATAGTTATAAGGTCACATGGTTTGTTTGTTGTCAGATTAAGAGCATGCTTCAACGCTTGTGTGACTGTTACTTGTAACAGTTGTGTTTTGAGCATTGGGATTACCTAGCAGGCGTTCCCCAGCAAAGGAAAATGCTTACTGGATGCCAACAGACTTTAACAAAACTGGCCAATAGTGGCTGTCATTACCCCGTCGAATACGATCATTCGTGCTTTATGTACGTTATAATCAAACGCCGTTACTTCTTTTTTTGGATAATAAATATTTCTATCCAGTCTTCTATCAGCAGTTTGATTCATGCAAGCAATTTCGATGTGGTCTTCTGCCTTTAGATTTAAGGCTTTCGTCTCAATTACTATTGTACATCATAATATACGATTAGTATTACTGGAAATGCTGTCAATTTATCGTCTTGGATTTTTACAATATAACATATTTATCTCTAGATTTATAAGTCTAGTACTTAATGCGATGCTTCGCTCAAACTATCATTTATATCTTCCTGTACGCTTGTAACTTTAGTTCCTTGTATTTTCGTTACCTCAAAACTAATATACATATATGAGTAATTTTAATATCAACGTTCACAAAAAGTTTATTAGTAATAAGTTCATGCAAAGCATCAAATTCAAGAAAATAATTTTCACTTTCTGTTTTTTAGTTTGATGCTTTGCGTGAGCTAAATTTCTATTAAGATTTGGGGCGTTCAATATAGTTCATATCGAAGACAGTGAAAAAGTGACTTTATGGTCGTATAGTTTCTGAAATTGTACGCTAGGCGGCGGCATAGCTGCTACAACGATAGCAGTGAAAATTTTAACACTTGATGCGGATCATGAATAGCTTAGTGGGTAAAAGGATGATTCGAAAACGGCGTTAGGCTTGAAATTTTCACTTTCTGTTCTTAAATGTTAATTAATGTATTTTCAGTTTAAATCACGCAATGTTGTATTCAATCGGTGAGTTGTTAAATTAATGGTATATTAGTGAGTGGAATATGATCATCTTAATGTTAAGTCACTATGAAGATCAAAACAGGTCAACAAAGGTGTTATTGACTTTTCCTGTCAATCAAATCTTTCGAAGTAGAGTGACGAGTGATGCTACGCTAGCTATCAGTTCTGAAATCTAAATCGAGGGACAATGCTTGATGTTGACTGACTATGCCATAGAAAACAAATATTCAGGTATAAAAACTAGTATTGAAAGAAACAGCTGGTCGCTTTATCACTTGCATCAAAACGGTCATAATAATCACGTACATTTTAATGACGCACTATTTGTATTTCGAGTACAAGGAATCTATATCCAAGCTAAGGATATAGTCTAGAGTCTATCTTTATCACCTATTTATCATTGCTTGTATAGTTTTTAGCATTAATGTGGAATGTACTAAATCCGATAAAATGTAAATCAAAATGCTTAGAAAATTTAAGTGAGCGTAATTCAAAGTAAAATTTATATTATTATGATTGTGGTATTACCGAGAAGGCATAGATTAATGAGAAAAAAAAAAGTAACGCGTACTAAACGTATGACAATTTTCTTGCCTTTTTTATTAATTCTTAATTGCATTTCTCTGCAGGACGAACGTGTTAATGATAGTGATTTAGTTATTATAAAATTCATCATCAATTAAATCACGATGATAAACTCTGCATTGTATCTGATCAAGATCAAAGCTACTACAGCGATAATTAAAATTATCTCATGTTAATTCTTCTTTTGGCAACAGTAATAATGTCTGAATGGCAAAGCATAGATCTCAGATTCATTTAGTGTTACTAGATCACATAATATGGCAGCAGTCGGAGCATTGAAAATGGTGAGTTAATTACCGAGATCGTCCTCTATGACATCTATTATAAACATAAGTTTAAAATTAATTCAATACTTATCTTCACGCTCTGCTATAATTTCCGCATAAATAAGGAACGATGTCATGACAAACAAAGATTTAATATCTTTTTTCTTTATTTGGTCGAGTATTTAGTATCTTCTAATTAAAATTACCATCCGATCCATATTCCATATTCTATTCCATATTAATGCTGAAAACTATCACCAAAGTTACGTGGCCTAGTGATATACTGCCTAACATATCGGATATCGAATCAGTACGCTATAGTTAGTTTATTTTTTTTATGAACTGTATATAATCTCTCGCTAGGTGGTCGTTATTGTGTGGATGAATGTAATTTAGACAATATTAATGTAATTTTAGGTTAGGCAAATTGTGTATTTATTGAGATCGTCACTTATATTAGGGTCGGCTTACTGTGTGATTTTGTGTCTGGCGGGACTGACTTTGGTTATATGGTTATAGTAATGTTGTTACTTACGAAAATAATGATACTATTGGAGAAGATAAAAAAGTAATAGGAGTTACTCCTATAATACTATTGGATTAGTAAACTAAAAGAAATGTACATTACTAGTAATACATTCATGTCGATATTTAAATATACAATTGCAATTGAGATGTGCAAAAAGTGTAAGAGAGGCCAAAGATTATGGCATAGAAGGCAAAAAAGATGATTTTATAATCGCAGAATAAAATGATTTTAAGTCTCATGACATACAAGCTGCTAATCTTTCTGCTAGTGACGCTGCAATGACTGAGAAAACAATTTCATAAGTTGAAAAAATAAATAAAAAGTACCACAAGATCTAAAGCCAGTCCTGCTTCAGACGTATATCTGTCGCCATTTTGTGAACGGTAGCTATAATTAAATTTAGTCGGAAAGCTGTCAATAGTAGTAGAATTATTCACTTTATCACAGTCGGTACCATTATTCTGATAAAAAGCCACTGTTTACGATCCTAAAATGCTTCCATCATTTATTTCAGTAAACACATCATCGTAAAAAAGTTTTTGACCCGTGTTTCCTCCCAAAATATCAAAGGATATATTTTTTTACCCCTGTAATAATATTTGACCTGTACGAAAATTTGGAAGAATTTATTAATCCTCTAAGTATTGGAATGCCGAAGTTATTTATTGAGCGTACCTCTGACGAACAAACATTTTGCGTCAAAAATGTGAAGTATCTTAGCTCTGAAAATTTAGCGTCCAAAATACTTGAGATTTTCGTGAAATTTATTGTTATTGGCAGAGCCTACGATGAAAATAGATACTAGATACTTCTGGAAAATAATCCTGTATAGTATTTTTATTGTTTATATTTTTCTCATCATTGGGAGAGAAGGCCGAGTCCTTTTGCATCCGTGTCCACATCATTGAATCATTACATACAGGGACGAAGACAATACAATTGTTTTGGTTGTAGCTATTCGGTAGTGGGTTGTCCTCAGACGGATCGTTACGTCCACTTATCATTTGCTTTAGCGGAGTAGAGATGAATAGAGTTATCATATAATAAGCACAACTCCGTGGTGCAGATTTAGAACTTTAAATATCATATAAAATTATCAAATTGAAAGTTAAGCTGGTGTCTAATAGTTCTGAAGTCAATGCTTTAGTGAAGAGTGGCACAACTTAGATACTTTATTTTCTGCGTTTTAGGTATTAATTCGTACTTATTATCACTGCCACGTTGGTAATTTATTATGATATTGAATCCAAAATCTGCATAATTGAGTTTTAAATTTACTTCTATAGAAAGCTCTCGATGTTTACAAAAACTTGAAATATAAAAAAAAATAAAGTCGTAATATTTTCTCAAAATCCAGTGTCCGCAAAATATAATGCTTCATACTAAGTATAAAGTTACAACTAGTTCTCGTCTAAGAAAAGTCCAGAAACAAGGCATCTGTGAACATTTTGTTATTTTGTCCAATTTTCGAATTGTATATGCTGTTTGTTTTACACAGTGACGTTTTGATGGGGATATATTTTTGAATATAAATTTATAAATGCTAATATAACAACCAAAATTCGTGTAAGCTTGAATGATTTCATTAAATATTATTTGTTATCTAAATGTACAAACAAACATGGGCTAGATCCATTGACAGATTATAACAAATGGTCGAGAAAGGCTATTAAGAGCGCCGTAAATATCATGCTTGAACAGATATTACTTAGTATATTAGTGGGTGCTGCCTCTTGGTAGCGATTTACGACATACACGGAAAGTTATTGTGCAAGATCCTCAACTGAGAAAAGACTGAACGCTAAAGTTGACCTTGATAATGATCAATATAAACTAGTGAATATTAATTACAAAGTGGAATTTGTGATCCACGAAGAAACACTTCATTTTGATGATGTCTAACTTAAAGAAAGTGAAATGTTAAGTAAAAGTTTAAAGTTAAAAATTAACAAAGACATCGAGTTGAAAATTAACTCGTAGAAAACAATTTGGGAGACTAAATAATTAAAGAAATGGATAACATACATTGGGACTGAGAACCAAAATCACAACGTCACTGTTTAGACTAACACATTTTTGATAAAACCTTTACAAATTTGTAGTCCAACTTTTTTGTTACGATAGTTTTACCCTTTTTAGAAATACGTATAACGCGAAAATAAATGAATATTATTTGTTGAATATAGAAAATATTTCATAGCGATATTTTTATTGTTAACTACTTATAAGGTACCCTCTTAAAAGCTATGCATAATAGTGAAACGGCTTTTTATATATCGACCAGTGTTTAGTACGTATGGCACTTAATAATTATTTATAAATAGTGAATATAGAAAACTATTATTAAAGTCACGTATCAAGCTGTCTTTATACTGTACGTAGCAAAAATAACTATTATCTATCCTACTCTACACTATACATGTTAGAATGTGACTCTGTATATTTCCTATAATTATTAAGCGTGGACAAATTTTAATGTCGTTAATAATTTCTATGTTTAATAATAATAATAGAACTATCTTCAATAATTATTAACGATAAGTACGCGCGCTATCGTGATCATTATTCAATCATTACGCACATAAGTAAAATTAATAATATACGAATTAATTATAGGTAATAATAATAATTACACCATTGTATCATCGAATGTAATTGTTGATTGTTATATTATAATTATTATAATACAATTATTGTCTAGTTATTATGTATGTGATATTGTTATTGGAATAATAGATATTTTAATGCTAATAAAAGTAATTAATTCTATTATCCTTCTTGTTGACTTCTGTGTGTAATAGTTAACTTTAAAAATAAGACATTAGATATGTAAGTGAAGAATTTTAATGGTAATTTTCAAAACTGGTAACTATTGGTCGTAAAAATAAATAAATATCAACCCTATAAACTGCTTGATGTGTTCTTTATAGAAATAAATACACATTTGAACATACAGCCTTGTCATTAAAATCAGATTGTTATTTATTATAAAAATGGTGTTTTAAAATTATACAGGTGACATGAAGCAAGCGTTACTTAAACTAAATCTCGATGCAGTAATTTTCCACGATTCCTTTTCGAAATATTCAATAAATGTATTTTAAAACACCATACTATATCACTACATATACATAAATAAAAAAAAATTATGAAAAGAAATCTCTGTTAATTACACAGTCATTATTAAAACGAAATCATATAATATACATCAAATAAAATTTAACGATTTTACGGATACATTATTAAGAATATTTATTATAATTATTTGATAAGTCTTAATGTACCCGTAAAAGCAGTTTAATTTATTATTTATGTCCATCAATTTATGTTTAATATCACCAAACATCAGATTGCTTAACGTTGTATGATCTCAGACGAAAATATAAAATTATGGACGGTCTATTTTACCAAACTGAATTTCAAATGTACCTATTACGTATATGTTTTTATTTTACCTATATAAAGTAATTTAGAAGCTCTCATATCACTTGAAACTGCGAGTCACTGTGAGGGGGTAACATGAACTTCATTAATTGATAATGTCTTGTGCTTTTAGATTTTAGCCTGTCGAAACATATTGCAAAAATGGCGTGATTACAAACTACTATAATCTGACATAATATTTAATTCTGCAAACAAAAACAGAAAATATCTCCCGTAGAAGAAAGTTGCATGTTTTAATTATCAGAAATCCACATAATTATTATATTTCTCTTGCCACAGGTATTTTCCAACATCTATATTAAGAAAATACCTGGCCCTTTGGGAAGCTTACATGGAGACATAGGTCCAACGAGTATAATTTTAAGTTAAACATTTATAAACTAAAATTGTTTCACCGACATGGTCTTAGTAACAGTGGAATACAAAATGTCGTTCATGAGACCCCCTAATAGAGCTAAGTACAATAATTAAATATAATAATGAAGCAATAACGAATAATTTAATTATTAAGTCACGTATAATAAATCTAATTAATGTACAATTTGTGTGTTTTATTTCAACCATAATTTTCATCCTTTTAGAAATTAAAGACTATCATAGTGAGATTAGCCAGCGGTTGCGTTTATAGATGATCGTGAGGACCAACGTTCGAATCCTGATGGCTATTTTATCACAAAATTCTTAGTAGCAAAACGAAGTTTTGGAGTTTGATTGAAAAGCGCTCATTTTTACAACCTTGCTGGCCGATGAGATAGTCGCCCATCTGATACTAAACGATATTGCCGCTAATTGATGTTGGTTTTGTTGGCATTGCTTTTACAAATTCAATGCAATCATCATAAAAATAGCTGCGTTTATAATTTAATAACAAGTTGTCACTCCGGCACATAATAATTTTTAAAGTCATTATAAAAGAAGATGAATTTGCCAGCGAATGCATTTGAACCAGGTCAGATAAATGACTAGTACTTGTATTTACGAGTGAGCATGAATAACAGAATGAGAACAAATAAAGCACGATATTATATACATACCAGATCATAACAAGACGAAATACCTAGTATCTACTAACTCTTTAGGAAACAGGCCTGCAGTGTAGGGCAATATGTAATCTAATTACTAATTACTAACTGCGATTACATATAAGTAGTTAATAATCATAATAACTGATTACATGGAGTAATCGTAAAAGTAGTTAAACATTTTGATTACTAACTGCAAATTGTAGTTGCAATCACAATTACGTGATTACTTTTTATAACTACACACTTAATAAAATGTTGCTTATTAAAAAACAGCAATCACGCGCGCCGCTGCCGACCCGTGGTACAACTGCGAAGTAAAGTTACCCATGGTTCAACAGTTGTAACATTTTTTGTTTTGCTGTTTATGATTATGACCCGTAGTACAACGGTGGAATTATGTCCAACTAGTTGTACTACGAGGATAGGTACCTAAAATAATTTGTCTACAAAACAAATGAACGTCTACTAAACAAATGACTATCAGAAAGTGATGAGCCATCGATAGTGCTTACAAAAAACAGGTGCATGCGATTTACGACCTTATTGACAATTCATGAAAGACGCTTTTTTTGTATTCTATATAATACGTTAATAAAATGATAAATTCTGAGTAATGACAATAAGGTCGAAAATCACATGCACCCGTTTACAAGAACATACATGCACCTGCTTGCTCTACATAGTCGAGACGAACCACCAACCATGGTCACCTTGGTTGGCCTAGCACAAAAATTGCCGTATCAATCTCTATTCATTTACAACACTAGGCGTCTATAAAATAAATTCTAGCTGCGAGAGTTTCTATATAATCCACAGTAAGCGTACTATCGCTGAAAGGTCACAGAATACATCGTAGTTGCGAGAACCGGCGAACTAGCAAATCAAAAATCGCAAGCCATATACTGGAATTGGATGAAATTCGATCGAATGATTGGTACATCATTGGATCGAATTTCATCGTACAAAAGTCCTCTCCACCGATCGCCGCTGTTATTCAAAAATAGTGCGTGAAGCTATTGATATCTAAAAGCACAGAAATTTCAATAAGGATGATGGTTTCAAATAATGCACTACGTTGAATCCGAAAGAATAACTAACGCAAATAATACGCAACTTCGCTTATTTGCAAAGTTGAGTATATTGCAGAATACGGACATGTCACCTAGCATACGTAATAGGGATTCTGTAAGTGTAGTGTGTGACGGTACATGGACAAATAAAAATATGCGAAAATGAAGGTAGATTTTTCTGCCTCATAAACGGAGACATGACATCGCCGAACCAGACAGCTTCTGACCACCGCCAGTGCAATATGGTCGAAGCATCAAGCATAAAAAAGGTTAACATTGTGTATGATCAGTGATCACGTAAATACCCGCTAACAGCTGTACATATATCAATTATTTGTGTTCAGAATACGGAGTATAGTCACTTCTAAAATTATTATAGTGTGAATACCTACAGATCAACACTTACATTAGGCTTTGCATGTGTCTAGTGACTTTGTATAAGTTTTATAAATACAACGCCGCGACGATAAAACATTGAGAAAAATTATTAAGCTATAGGAAATTAAGATATAGGAAACGATTCGTAAAAAGTATAAATATAAAGTGTAAGCATAGTTACTCAGTTAGTGTGTTGAGGTCCTGAAATGTAGTGTGTCAAAGTACCACCAGTGCAATTGTTCACAAGTGAGGGTAGCTACCTAAACTCGGGTAGCTACCTAATCACGAACGCGCCGTTGCGCTCACACCAGTCAACCTGTGACAACGATGGATGCAAGCCAGTCGAAATGTCGGCGAATAAATAGGTAAGTATGTTAAATGTATACCTTTAAATTTTTCTAACGTAATTAACACCCGTTGTCATACTACATATATTAAAGTCTTAGAGTACTAGATATATTTTAAAATGTATTGTCTGGCCACCGGTGTGCCACTGCACAAACACTAATAATAACAATAACAATAAACTCCTCCAGACCGATTTCGGCCGCTGGCAGGAGATATTATACTGGCAGGAGATATTATAGTGCACAAGTGTGCGCAAACACAAGTGCACTCACTGCTCCCTAACTTTTATGATCCGATGGGACGGTAATCCGACACGACCGGAAAAAGATCAGGTGCAGGACGAACGTCTTTACGTGCTTTCCGAGGCTGAATCGTGGCGGCTTCGTCCAGTTAACTTTCGTTCCTCTGGAAAGGCGTGCATGGAACACGACGCGCCGCTGTCTCAGGTCTGGTTCTGCTCGAGTAACAGCCTGCCTTAGGTCTGTTGCCTCAGCCTAGCGCTCATGGGGGCCGGAGATCGAGCAGTGCCCTAACATAACGTAACCTACATTTACGCGAGCAAAACCTCAGTCAGAATCTAGTCTCCAATATAAATAAAAAAATGGTCATGAGGAAACAAAATGATCTTTATGCGTTAAAACCTAGTTTTAATTTGACCTCATACATTTTATACGAATTGCGACGTTATCTATGCATATAATAAAATTGTAACTAATCGATGTCTGCACATAGGAGATATATGAGAAAAATCAATTGAGGGGTCTTTGTGCTATAATGTTCGTCTGTCCTTATGTTTGCACATAAGTTCGTACGAAAATGAATGCGATTTTCACAGTTGTATTACCAGAGATCTTACTTTAAATGTGGTGCATGTTTTATTTTGATACGCTGCCTAGAAGTCGACTATTAATAAAGAAGGTTGTGCATTACCTATCGAATATATCTATCTGTAAGTATTATCAATTAATACATGGCTCTATAGTAAGTTTTTATATTATATGTATCTATATTATTAATAAGAAAAAGCTTATATTATATAATTATTACATACAAATAAAGCAAAATAACACCAACCATATTCGGGACTACGCACACGTCTCATTTAAATTCTAAGAAATTGCATAAATAAACCTTTTGGATACATAGTAAAAGAACAGTACATAAATATACAGTAACCTATCTTCATACAAACGGTCGGAACTCGAGTCATACCTACGCGCCTCGGCGTCGGCATGCGCTCGGCACGCAACCAGTCGCGAATGCTCCGCAGTGACAAACGGACGGTGTGTTGTTTTTTAAACAGTAACCGCGCGATTTTTTCCAAAAATAAGTACTTGTATAGCCTATTTATAGCCAAGTATACCGGGACTACAGTAAGATTAATTCGCAAACTTATTTAATTGTACCAGCGATGATTTCGTGGAATATATAGAAAAAATGGAAGAAATATTCCGAACTTCATTTAAAACTAAACATATAAATTGTAAAATAGCTGCAGGTATCTATAACCAAGTAAAAGATATTCCTTTTTCTCCTCCTTGTCCATATTTCCCAAAACAATTTTAATTAAGCTGTATATTCAAGTGCGGATTTTTTATACTTTAAAATATAATAATAAAGCATTCCGTAACGTCTCAGTCGAGGCACAAATATTTTTCAGTCGCAAATTTATAAGACCGATTTGTTATTAAGTCTTAAATCTAACAGAAACATGTTTTTTTAAAAAATTAAATCTACCCATCAAAAAACAACATGCATTTTTATTGAACACTTCCTATTCCATTCACAAAGTATTTTATTTGTTTAAATAAAATAAAAAATATTTATAATCACAAAAATAGGTAGAAACTCAAAGTAGGCAGATTTAATTAAAATGCTATTGGTGGGCAAGCCCTATCGCATGTTTACGTAACGCGCGGCTGTGGACATTTATTTCAAAGATACGGCCGAGTTACAATACTGTTAGATAGTATTACCGTGGTAAAAGTGATTACTATCAACACTAACAATTTGCGAAATATGGTTGTTGTTCAGAAAATGTACGATGCATATTTTAGGCAAACTATTGCCTAAAATATTATACAATTTTGGAATTGTAGTTAGTTGTGCAAATTTTTAAAAATATTTGCCTTAGTAGTGTCAATACTTTTATTCACCAAAATGAATGAAAGTGAACTGAAACTCAAAATCTTACATAATTTAGGGAAAATTAATAAATTTGGTTGATTTTTGTGTAAAAACTACAGGCATTATGGTTGTGATGGATAGTAGAGCTACTTAAGTTGCCAATACAAAAAAAAAACACAATGGTATTTGTAAAATTGTAGCAATGGTACTTAAAAATTTAATAAGGGGTGTCCATTTTTTAAGGATTTCGCTTCTTTTTCGTAATCGAACTCTCCAGCTTTTGGTGCCCGCTTATTGTTGAATTTTGGGACACGTTGTATGTAGATATGTGTGTACCTACTACGCAAGAAGTCGCAGGCTGAAGCTCTTATAATACTTTTATAATATCAGGTCTGTATTAAACTGTCCCACTGCTGGGCACGGGCCTCTTCTCAATGTAAGAAGGGTAAGTCCGAAGTTCACCACGCTGGCTCAGTGCGTGTTGGCAGCCTTCACATATCTCCAAGAACATTATAGAGAATTCTCAGACATACATGTTTACTCACAATGTTTTATTTTACCGTTAAAGCAAGCGATAATTAACTATTTAATACGCACATAACTTCGAAAAGTGTATATAAAAGTAGCTTTTGCTCTCGGCTTCGCTCGCGTAACATTAGGTTATGATAGAAATAGTATTAAAAAAAAATTGCTTGTGCTACTCGATTATAATACAGCTTTCTAATCTATACTAATATTATAAAGCTGAAGAGTTTGTTTGTTTGTTTGCTTGAACGCGCTAATCTCAGGTACTACTGGTCCTAATTGAAAAATTATTTTAGTGTTGGCTAGCCTATTTATCGAGGAAGGTTATAGGCTATATAACATCACGCTATAACCCACAGGAGCGGCGCAGTAATCATAAACGCGAGTGAAACCGCGGGCACATTTAGTGGTGAAATAATTTTTAAAATCGGTTCAGTAGTTTTTGTGTTATATCCTTACAAACAAACAAAAAAACGAACATATAAACCAGAGGCCCAAGACTTTTTTTCTCACAGACGACTTTCAACATTTAGCTGATTCCGTTGGACCCTCTGTAGCTACATTTCTACCATATTTCACGACTAAAATTAAAAAATTTGATCAAATCTTTACAAGCTGAATTTTTTTATTTAAATTCTTTTACTGAGCCTACCACGTTAGGCGCGGGTTGACTTTTTCTTTTTAACGAGTGGTATTCCACAAAATGATTTTCGTGGACTCCCGCTTACGAATTGAGAATAGATAATATGAATAACGGCCTACTACGACTGCTTCCCTTGTTTCAGTAGCTTTTAAAGCGGTGGTAGCTAATGATTAAAATAATGTTATCTTAATCATTAGCTACTACAAAATTGTTGTATTTCTTGTAGTTTTACATTGTAAGTAATCATGTGATTACTTACGAGGTAAATCTATTAGAAATATCTACAACAATTTTGCATAGCTGCCAATAATAGTTACTTTACTAGTCAATTGTAACCTCAAAGAAAATGATTGAATGCTATTCGTGCAATGGCGTAGAAGTTCAAATGGTCGTCTCGCCTCTGCCACTGCGCTAAGTATTATAGGTTCGATACCCACACGGGACAATAATATATGTGTGATCCAGAAATACCTGGTTGTTCCAAGTTTGGATGTTTAAATGTTTGTAAAGTGTCCTGCGACAAAGTATTATTAGTAAGTTTGGTACACACGGCTACACATCAAGTTAGACCCCTATATACGCATAACTACAATACATACAAAATAGAGATTTGTCGGAAAGGAACAGTGCATAGTGGTGTCGATGTAATGGTAAGGATAGATCGTAACAAAAACATAACGCACTCTATCGCACGATTCGCAGCGTTCAACTTTTATTTATTTATTTATTTATTTATTATAAGGTACACTTACAGCAATACATACAAATGTTACAATTATAAGCACTGTGGATAAAATCGTGGGTATATATGTTTGCCTATTAAAAGTATACACAGCATTCACGTTATATAGGCAACATTAAGAGTAAACTTAAACTAGATAAAAATATGAAAGAGAAATTTTATTAAAAGTGAGAGTAGTAAAAGTGAGCAATAGTAACAGTAGTCAACAATCGAGCAGTTTCAGCAAATCATTTCTAAATTTATTTTCTGACGTGTTAAATATATCTAAGTTAAACTTCGCGTTAAAACTATTGTAGGTTGTGCATATTCTAGCCAGGGGATAATGGAGACCAAGATTAGTACGAGCAGTGGGCGGGATGAAGGTTTTTGTGATAGCCTGTCTAGGGTAGCGACAGGGTACGTTTAAGTTAATAGAAGATAAGAATTCAGGGCATGTGATCTTATGGTTTAGGATTTTATGGAGAAACAGTAAGTCTATCAAAGTACGACGATTTTTGAGAGAGGTCATGCCAAAGAAAGACAATCGCATGTTGTATGGCACCCTATGATATATGCCGGAGGAAATATATGCTAAGTGTCTCGTGAAGGCACGTTGGATGCTCTCGATCCTTTGAGAAGAATAACTGTACACAGGGTTCCATGCTACAGATGCAAATTCCAGTCTGCTGCGTACAAGGCTATTGTAAAGAATAATTCGTGTCTGCTTATGTTGAAATCCCTGTAAATTCCGTTTAAGAAAGCCCAATATTTGAGCTGCTTTTTTTACAATGTTATCCACATGACAGGTAAATTTTAGTTTAGAATCTACGGTTACTCCCAGATCTTTTAATTCATTAACCCTAGCCAAAACTACACCATCCAGCAAATATTCCGAGTCTATTGCATGAATCTTTTTAGTTCTTATAGTGTAGTACTTCTAATAGTTCAAAGTCCAAACAGTCTAGGTTGACGCGTCGCTGCGTGTACTTTATTTTTAAAAAATATAAGAAATAACTGGTGTTGTAAAACATTAAGAGTAATCCTTACTAATATTTTAAATGCTAATGCAAGTTTATTCGTTTATTACTCTTTTACGTCTTAACTACTCGACAGATCATCATGAAATTTCCCAATCACTCTGTCACGGGAACAAAAAAGACATCGTATACATTTCATCGAAAAAACCACTGTTACTAACCTACATTTAGACAACAGAAACCGCGGGCAAAATCTAGTGATTAATATTAATGATAGGACTTGAAATTTGGCACATATAAAATAAGTTGATAGATCTTTGCTATGAATATCAACTTATATTCACTAACTCTATAATTATTATTCAAATTTCGCCCTTAAAGCCTTGCATCCCACCCAATTGGCTGGCGAAAGCATATTGCTTCATTCATTCTGATCTCATTATTTAAACAGATTACATATTCTCATACTATTACCAATGACCTCTTTCAGCATCAATTAGGCGTTAGGCCGTCTAGACAGCTTTCAGACACGCTTACGAAACCCTAACATGTTGATGCTCAGTAGTTAACCCATTAGGGAATTGAGGTCGAGCCCGGGAACTGGTTTAAGCGTTTCGCAGGTAAAATCAGGCAAAGGGTCACCATGTGACTTGTAGGTCAAGATAGTTTATAGACAGTTTACAGTATGTTTTAAATAAATGACCACGCCTGCGAATAAATCATGTGTCGTGGGGTACTTTGCAAACATTTAAATAACGGATATAAGGACGCGCGGACTCGTCACTACTCTTCAATTCAATTCGAAAATATTTATTTACTCGAAACATGGTACATTATATTAGTTACACACTAGAAAAATATCACATGTACACACTGCACCTTACTGCAGTGCACTGCTTCCTGCACTTACCTTAGAGCGTGCAAATCCTATCTATCCTAACTATACGCTTTCACGCCTTAACTACTCCACCGATCAACATGAAATTTTGCATATACGTTGTCACGGGTACAGAATAGGATATAGGGTACATTTCATCCAGAAAAAAAGAACTGTTGCAAATCTAACCTAACATAATCTACATTTACGCGAGCAAAGCCGCGGGCGAAAACTAGTGGTTTATACATTGAAATGTTGTGTTAACATACATAACTTTTATTTAAATATACATAGCTTTCACTTATCTTCTAGGTATTATTTTGCACTGTATTTTATAGTTCATAATAAAATGTAATTGTTGTCCGTTGTAGAGGTCGAAACCACAAAACTCGGTGCAGTTATAGTGACGAAGTAAGCACTAAACCACCACAGGAATTGGTATAGATGTATAGATGTTTATACCGATTTCTGATACGTGTCGAATCTATTTAGTAACTCATTACTACATATAAAAGTTATTGTAAGGGACGTTACGAGTATGTGTTATTTTAACATTAAATGTACATTGTGTTACAAGTGTGTAAGTCCTAATGTCATCATTATGGAAATCCTGCTCCATCATTATGCCTATCCTGATTTAATATTATAAATACGAATGTGAGTTTTTTATAACGCTTTCACGCCCTAGTATCATGACTGAAATAGGATATCTTATCTTATCTTATCTTGTGTGGGGGCCAGTCAGTACAGACCGGCGATACGATCCAGTGGGTTCTTTTGTGTTGACTTCCCCAATAACGACTACCATAGATGTTCATGGCAGCCGGGACCGACAGCTTAACGTGCTCTCCGAGGCACGGAACTGGTGATAATTGTCAATCGAAATAGGATAAGAAGTTAATAGTAGACTGCATTGCAATTGAAACTGAAATCACAAACTTTAAACAAATGAGTAATGATTGTTATATAAGACAGACGATGACGCTGCTTGCTTCGTCACTCCCCGCGCCCGCACCTCACACCCGCGGTCGCCATACGTAATGATTTTCTTAACAGTAAGTTCCATCTGTGCACTGATCCTAGACATAGCAACGCGATCTGACACATGTCTACCAAGTTCAGTGACCTGCTTTAGTCAGACAGCCTAAATCTAATATAATGATAAGCATTCCCTCGACAGGCTATAAGTATACTCGTATATTAGCTACAACCTTAAGGCCTTCACTCACGATACAATTTTGCTGATCTATTGAACAATTCTGAGCTACATCTAGCTGTGAGCCGGGGCTTTTAGTCGCTCCGATTCGATCATAGACAAACTAATCTAATAGACGTGAAATTATAGAATACAAATCGTTGAGGATTGTGAAAAACAATTTTCAGTCCGTTACGTTCTTACGTTTCAACAAATATTACAATTAAGCTATTATATAGGTACGGAGATAATTGTTGTTTATTTTGTTTTCTATTGGAAGGTTTATAATTTACAGCAGTCATGATTACGAGGAGCTGCCGCATACTGCTGTTATGCAATTGTAATGTCATGTTTGCTTAAATATAAAAACTTAGATACAAAAAATAACAATACTGCGATAAAATGCGCATACAGTAAAGTAATATTTATTTTTTGAAATTAAACTACTATATACGGATTTTATCGTGTTGTTTATTTATCACAGTATTACAAAATTTTGAAAATATTACGCTACTACTACTACTATTGATTTTATTTTACTAATTTATAAGCTAATAAAATTATTTAAACTATTAAATCTATTTATTTTTGGTTTACACTTTCCCCGACGTTTCGGTTGCTTTTCAGCAGCCATGGTCATGGGGAGACTAAGATGGTAGTTGTCTCAATATTCCAGTGTAGTTATTTCAAAGTACCCGAACATAATTTAGTTATTGGTGTTTCAATTTACGCAGAATGAACTCAAAGTATAATGAAGTCTAGCTGTGGTTTGTTTCTTCTTGTTTGTTTCAATGAATAACATTCGCGTAACAGAAGACAATATAATATTTATTTTTGTCATGATTTGTGTGTTGTATATTTGTAATGTTTTCTAGTCTAATTTGATACTTCAAATTAGACTGGAAAACATTTGAAAATTTTGGTAAATCAGTAGATTTACCAAAATTTTTGATCGCTTAGTAACTATAACGACAATGGTACATACATATAAATTAACTTTTGCGCTAATGGTCAGCAGAAAATGCCCGATATCCACTTCTAGTCTAATAGATTCTATAGGCTGTGGACTCGGTGGAGGAGTCTATGTTACCGAATTACCAACACGCTACACCCATTTTGACTATTCATTGGCTGCAATCCAGTTGTTGTGGAGCTTCTAAGCTTTTGGATGTGGTATGTCTATGTATTGTGTGTGTAGATTGATATTGTTTTATTGCATATACATACTTGCATGCTGTTTTTTATATGATTATTGTTCAATTCATTGATTATTGTATTGCCTGTAACCAGATATTCAATCACGTAGATGGCATTCGAATTATAATTGGATATTCTCATGTTTATAGAAAAATAGCATTAATATCGCCTTACGGCCAGCATAGTCCCTCCCTAAGAAGCTAGGAAGCTTTCAGCTAGGAACGTAACACAAGGGTCTATAAATGCAATAGTAATGTGCAGCGCAAAACTACTTCTTTCGAAAGTAACCTATGGTGGACGCTACCCATAAACCAATAAATTTGGAAAATATACAACCCGGCACGCTAAACAAATTAGGAGGGATACATGAAACCTCCACACTGGTTTCCTGTTAGATGAGAGTAACCTAACGGCCGAGCTGGCTCTTTGAAATATATAATATGTAGTTTTAAGTTTTGTTGCCTTATGTCGTTACATGTCCGATATACACAAATTTTTGGGTACAAAAACACAGGTTTATTAATAAGACAAATTAATGTACCCAGTTACGCAATAAATAAATCTATGTATATCTTCCGTGTAAACATACTTAAAGATAGTAACTGTAGGTAGGGGCTATCCCATACCTACAGTTACTACGTACCGTATCTACGTACGTGGCAAATACCGTGAACGGGCGTGGGAGGGCTGGCATTGCAATAAGAATATTCTATTATATACACTTAACACCATCTAGCCCAAACTAAGGAGAGTTTGTACTATGGGTTAGTACCCATAGTACAAGCTCTGCTAACAATGGATAAACATACATTATATACTTTTTTTTTGTAAATACATACATATTATACATAGAAACACCTTTTTTTTTTTTTTTGATTCCCAGGAAAAAATGCTTGATGCACTACCCGCCGGCTAGGGGACGGCACCGGCGGGGCGTGTGGGACTCACCAGCCTAGTGCTGGGATACCCACTAAAAAAACCTGGGGTGTTCCCTCTCCCACCCAATGGGGGGGGCCAGTTGGGAGTCTAAAAAGATTCATCCATAGCAGGCCCCCCCGTGTGGGTGCCGGCCGGGTCAATCGGACCCGACCTCCTTTCGTCCCCGGGGGAGAGCATTTCACTGCTCTCCCCTTTCGACGTTAGAAGGCGCGCGGGAACACCGCGCGCGCCCTCTATGGGTATACATAGAAACACCTAGACCAAGACAAACATCTATGTCCGTGCACACAAATGTTTGACTTGTGCGGGAATCGAACCTGTGACCTCAGGCGTGGCGGTCGGTTACACTAACCACTACGCCATCGAGGCTACTTATTCCATAATGTTACACATGACAGATTGGCTCCGATGTGAATTCCGGCTGTAATCGAAGGCTGTAAGTGAATGTTAGTCTACCTATCCCATTGCGTAATATGTACGTGTGACTATGTATGTACGACAGATTTTAATGACATAAAGACGGCCGTGAGTGAGTTGGTACAACCATTCCGTCATGATTACCGAAAATTGTCTTTCGTGCCGACTGAATGTCTTAATACAACGGGTATTTAAACATTCAGTCGGCACGTCTTTACTTACCTATACGCTAGAAAGCAGTTTGGTTATGCCACAGAAGCAGTGCTAACAAAGTCAAACCTATTATTGGCAGTTACTGCTAATCATCAGAAGCCAGCAGTCCGCTGCGTACCATTTGGAGCGCAGGCTTTTCAGCCATAACAAAAAGTTGAATCCATCGCAAAAGACTTCTATAATAACTTATATCCAATACAGCTTTATGGCACGCGTCAAACTTTAACCAGCAAAGCATATTTTCCAATAAGTAAACTTCATAACTCTTACCACAAGCCGTGCAAATCATAGTTAAGTACCATCAAAACACCATTGACTCAACTGTGGCACTCGTCCAATACCGCATCCATATATTTGATCCTCCCATGTCCAAGGCCCGTGTCGGCTCAAGCTTGGTGCAACTCCGCTATGTAAATTGTAAAAGAAATAATTTTAATTTATAATGGTCAACATGAGTTATAACCAGTTTTATTATCTTCTGTTTCATGATCCAAAGATGTTGGTTTATTTTTAGACGAGGCTTTTATGTCGTCTCCCTCTGGGACAATCGTGTCAACTGCTTTACACGATGTAAAGTGTTCTTTTAATTTTTTGTGTGTGTTGTTGGTTTGTTTTTTCTTGTTAGTTCTGTTTGCATAAGTTTGTTCTTTGTGGCGTATGAGTTTGATTTACGTGACGGCTGAAGTTTTATTGAAATTTTCTGTTAGGGAATTCTCAAAATTGTTTGAGTCTCACCTACATCTCTCATTGCTTTCGTTTTATCCCATCTTTTACGAAATTATTGCGTATACGGTGAATAAAAGTTCGAAGTTACAGTCATCTTTCTTTTCCATTTCTTTCCTTTAATTATATTTCTTTAAAAACATCAATGCACGTCTACCTCTGGTATGGCAAGTGATCACAGGGTACGGTAACAGGTTGCCATTAGGCAGACGATAGGCTTGTTTGCCATATATGTATCTTGTATAAAAAGTAATAAGGCATTTAAATATGTGTCTGTGTTTGGATTGGATTCCTACCTAAGCGATAAACTACAACACGTTGATATTAACGGAAGTAGATCTTCTGGATTACCAGTTACAATGGGCGTGCCACAGGGCTCAATTTTGGGACCCTTTCTGTTTTTAGTGTACGTAAATGACTTGCCGTTCTTTGTACACGATTTGTGTGACACTGTTTTATTCGCATATACACATCCCTTATTTTTAAAGTAGACTGAAAAGCACCAAATTTAAGTGCTGTAAACGATTCACTCACACAAGTCCTGGACTGGTGTACGATGAATAATTTACTACTAAACTCTAAAAAATCTAAATGTATCAAGTTTAAAGTGCCAAATGTAAAGAGTCCTAAAGTAAATATAAATTTAAATAATGAAATTATTACTTTAGTTCAATCTACAGTTTTTTTTAGGATTAACTTTAGATCATAAAGTTCAATGGGGCGCTTAAATATCGTGTCTTGCAGGGAAACTTAGATCATCCGCATACGCAATTCAGAAAGTGAGACAGCTCACTGATGTAGATACTGCAAGACTAGTATATTTTAGTTTTGTTCACAATGTCATGTCTTAAGGTATATTATTGTTGGGCAAAGCAGCTTACATTGAGACTATTTTTATTCTCCAAAAACGTGCAGTACGTAGCATTTATAATTTAGGTCCACGAGATTTCCTGAAAGAGCGATTTAAAGAAATAGGCATACTTACTGTTGCGTCGCAATATATATTTGCAAACATTATGTTTATTAAACATAATATACACCTATATAATAAGAATAGTGATATACATCATTTAAACACTAGAAATAGGCATAAGTTAGTAGGTCCGTATCATCGATTACATAAAATTCACAATACATTTGCGGGACTTGGTATACGTTTCTTTAATAAATTACCCATTAATATAATTAACATTACTTCAATTTAAAAGTGCCGTAGAAACTCAGCTAAGTCGGAAGGATTTATTATTCAGTCAACGACTACTTGAATGACAAAAACTCATGGAATTAGTTGCTTATTCTATACAGGATTAATGTTTTGTACTAGGTACTTATAAGTCAATTTAGTAATGTAGAGGTACCTCGTGATTATATGTGATGTTTTCAAGTAGCGTGCTTCCCATTTCAATTATTATTCAAAATAAAATTAAACATATGAATGCACAATCGCATTTAGCCACAGACTGCCTTTGCATTGTCACAAAGTGTAAGTGTATGCGCCTTCACTGTCTATTACAGATTAATATTAAATATTTCTACTAAATACTTATTATTTCATCTCGTTTATATTATTCAATAATTATTTATTTAAAATTATTGTTATAAGTTTTAGATTTATGTAGTCAGTAATATATGGCATAATGGCTGCAACACCTTCTTGATATGAGTTGCAAAATACTGAAATTATATTTAATTGGCGATTTATAAGAGTGGCCATGAGTTTCTTGGAGGTTTCTTCTCATAGGCTTAACCTTTTGCTTGAACCTAGCAACTAACCTAAATGTAGCTTCAGTAACTTAGTAAACTCACTAACCTAACTACTGATCCCTGCCGCCTCTTTTCGCCGTCGTCCTACGCGACAGAATTTTCATCCCCATCATTCAGATGTGTTGGCAGTCCACAACTGTGCGTTGTACAGAAATTTTCTGCCTCGCACAACTAAACTGTGGAATGAACTGTCGCCTGCGGTATTTCCGGACCAATACAACCTGCAAACCTTCAAGAAAAGAGCGTACTCCTTTTTAAAAGGCTGGCAACGCATTTGTAACTCCTCTGGTGTTGCGGGTGTCCATGGGTGGCGGTAATCGCTTACCATCAGGCGATCAGTCAGCTTGTTTGCTTCCATTCCATAAAAAAAAATATGAAAAATACCTGTATATTTTGATGTTCATAAGTGTTACTTTGTGACCTAAATGAATAAATAATTTTGACTTTGGCTTTAACTATGTGTCTGTCTATGAATACGTCGATGGGCTGGACTCCTAACACGTAGGATCAATCACGTCATATTTATCTGCATACTAGCTATCTCTCGGGAACAGTATTTCTTTTCACGATGAAAGGTACATTATGTCTTCTTCTCTATCCCGAGGTAGGTAAGATGTTTAACCGTAATAAACAAACAAATGCACATTCGCATCTATGTACATCTACGCTGCTCTTTATATTAACTAATATTAATATGTTAATATAAAAAGCAGCGTGGCATTTGAAAATGAGTCTTGCAGGTCGATAGGATCAACTCCTTATACACACGGCTACACATCAAGTTACACACCCTATATACGCATAACTACGCTACATACAAAATAGACAATTGTTGGAAAGGGACAGTGCATAGTGGTGTCAATATAATGGTAAGGATAAAGCGTAACAAAAATGTAACGCACTCTCTCGCACGATTCGCAGCGTTCACCTTCTAATAGTTCAAAGTCCAAACAGTCTAGGTTGATGTGTCGCTATGTGTACATAGGATGAATCGCGTAATATTTCTAATTTGTATTTGACGGCCTCTTAGATGAATTTGTAAAAAAATATTTTTTTGAATAAACAAAATGAATTGCTAGTTTAAGTATGTCATCTTTATATTTATATAGAGGGAACGAACTAAACTTGTGTGTATGGGTGGCGCAGTGCCTTAAATAGACGCCTTGCTACTGCCAAAAATAGTATGACCCACAAAACCCCAATTTGGTTATGGGTATTCCTTATTACCGTTCTTTTAATATTTACTAGTTTACCCGTGCAACTTCGTCTGCTTGACGTAAGAGAATTTTTCCCGTTTATGCAACATTTTTCATTGATGCTCAGCTTCTATTGGTCGCAGCGTGATGTTATAGCCTATAGCCTTTCTCGATAAATGGGCCATCCAACACTAAAATAATTATTGAATTCGAACCAGTAATTCTTGAGATTAGGGCGTTCAACCAAACAAACAAACTCTTTAGCTTTTTAATATTAGTATAGATATAGACTCATAAGATGAATCTGTGAGAATAAGCCAGGCTATTCCAGTTTGTGCGAAATCGCAAGTTTCCAATGTTGTAAGTATCATATAATATAGGCTGCTAATAATGCCTCCGAACTGCCACTAAAATTCTCTGATCTAAAAAGCAAATAACACTTATTTCGTTTCGAACCCAAAACTTCACTATAGGCTGAATGCAAGCTCATGCCACTAGACGGAAAAACACATTAGAGTATATATCTACACACTGAGAAGAGGTCATTGCCCAGGAGTGGGGCAGTTTAATTCAGAGCTGATATTAAACTAGAGTATGTCTAGAAAATAGAAATGAAAATAGACCCCAGCCCAAAGTTTATGTTACTCTTAGAACATATTTCTAACGTTGCAATACAACTACAAAAAACGCATTTCAATTCCTAAAAGGGTTGAGCATAGAAGCGTCCCATTCGACGCACTACTTGGAACAACGTTCGCTATAAATATACGTAGTTAAAAGTTGGCAATGCCTGGTTTTATTGTGACAAGCTGCCAGAGTAGCGGCTAACGGCTTACACAATAGACCATCTTCCCCTTTACAATAATTTGCCTTATAAATTACCCTTACAATAATCCTTTGGCCCATTCAAGAGTTATTACGTTGGTGCAGTCGTTTATCAATTCTTTTGGCAATGTGCACTGTCAGTGTTCATATGTACATGGCGTCAACGCCTCGATCTCGTAGGAGTGGCCAGAGGTGTATACATCCACAATTTGATTACTATGCCTTTAGGTTACACGTGAGGCAAGCCTATTGCCGTTCACTGGGCACCGTTAGTGAGAAATTTTAAGATAAATTAACCGAATTTTGCAGTGTTCAACCCGGAATCCATTCTTAGATAATAAAATTGGAGAAAATGTTTTATTATAAGGGTCATGTTCAAAAAAATTGTAATTTCGCAACGTCCAGCACAATTATTTGTTTACTACGACACAACTCATTATTTTTTTCTAACTAAAGCCATTATATGCCTATTTGTGTTTCATAACAATAGAAGAAACATAAAATAATAAACAGTATATTAAAAAAGAAAAGACAAATCTGCAATTGTGTAATTCCCGTTTCATACAAATAATCAATGTCCACATTCCTGGCGGTACTGCTAAAAATAAATTATTAATAAAACATGTGATGTTACAATACAAAATATATATTTTTTTAATAGAGCCATTTTTTATGTTTATCAATTCATAAAATAAATAATAAATACTTTAAATTATTCTTCAAATTTAATTAGTGAATGCGTGTCCTTATTTTACTCATATCTGTTATTCTTCTCTGTTTTGTGTTTGTTAATTCTTATTATGGTAATAAATAAAATTATTACACTGGCAACAATAGTAAACAAACTATCAAACTAAATGATGCAACAATTAATATTCGGCCATTTTGTTCAATGGAGCACCACGAGTCGTTGCGTTCCTTGTTAAAATTGGACATTTCAAAGTTTATATTGGAGTGACAATTTTTAAAATATCGGTAATTACTAAGTGTTGTATTATTTACGTTAGATTATCATAGTTATGAGACATTTGCTTCGAATAAATTAAGATTCGTGTAGCATGACATTTAGCATGGCACTCGATATGTTTTTAGGTTAGACACACGCAATTATTTCATATATGTTATTAAATCTGTCACATTTTTCTGTTACGTAACAGATATGAACGATAAAGGCCTGTTCACATAGCTCCATATATGTACATATATTATTTTACTTGCATATAATTATTGTATAACTGCAGGAATTAGATTATACTATTATCATTGTAGAACGCAAAGCTCAAGTTTCAAAGAAAGCTGATTTCAGATTCTACACATATATTTTCGGATGGACCTGTAACGCTATATAGGCAAAACATTTATTTTTGTTCAACACAATTAGTAAATAATTTGGTTTGTTTGGTACATGGAATTTCTTTGCAGCTTCTCATGGGAAGGGAGCAGCAGACGGCGTAGGTGGCAATATCAATCATCATAATAAAAGACTTTTGGACACAAAAGTAGTTTATGGAGCAGATGTTCTAGATGCAAGGTCTGCATACCTATATACTTAAAAAAATGAAACAAACGTAAAAGTTTACCTTGTTGACGAAAATAATATTAAAGACATTAAAGAAAAGTTTAGGCAATATTTGCCCTCTCTTAAGCCAGTTCCAAATACATTAACTACTAGCTGACCCGGCAAACGTTGTTTTGCCATATAAAAATGTTTTGACCAAAAGATAAAAAAAAAATAAAAAAAAAAATAGATGGTCGATTCTCAGACCTACTCAATATGCTCACAAAATTTTATGAGAATTGGTCAAGCCGTTTCGGAGGAGTACGGGAACGAACATTGTGACACGAGAATTTTATATAAGTATAAGATTCACCAAATTCAAACTGTCACTATTGATACAAATATAATCTTTTAAGATTTTAAGTTGTTTCTGTGCAAACGCTTACTATCAATGATTTTGTAGTTGTTATTTTTAACATAATTTGCTTCAAGAAATTTCACCTAAGAAGGTTAATTATTATTGACAAAATTTAAATAATTTTCCAAAATAAACCAAAAGAGTTTAAATCTGACAGTTATCAAAACGTATTAGCTTGTTTGTGCTTTTACAATCTTAATCTGACAAATATACCTACCTACTTATTATCTAACTGTGGTTTGATTGATTACAAAAACCCAATAAATGATTATAACTTAATTCGATGTTTTATTAGACAATAGTAATCTAGATAGAAACCCAACATTAGAAGAGGCCTATATCCATATATTATGATGATAATGAATTCGGATATAATTATTTTAATAAACTAAATGTAACTTATTATTTTTTAAAGATGTTTGTATAAAATTGCCCTAATAATTCCTTTCTGTTACTTTTCTGTTATGATCAAATAATTTTCTTATCTGTTTCATATCCGTAACTTACACTTTTTTTGAAAATGACCCATAACTAATGTCATTATAAAGCAAAGATGGCCTAGTGGGAAACAGTTGGATTTTTTATTGTTTTTTTTTATTTTGCTCGTCATAATGACTACACTCCGCCTGATGGTAAGCAGTCGTGTGGTCTAAGAGCAGTGGCCTCCACATCATCCTCATAGCAGCCGAGGCGATGTTGAGGTCTCTACTTTAACGGCCTAATAAGGTGCTTTTTCACGCCCCGCTTAAAAGACCCAGGATTGAAGCAAGAAGGAAACACGAGCCTTGGCAGAAAATTCCATACCTTGATCATTCGGCAGAGTTGTAGTCGACTCCACCGTGTAAGAATGGCATCTGAGTCCAGCACGCGTTGTTCTGGATAGGAAAGGGGAAGGCGGGATAAGGTGGAATAACTCATCAGAGCACTCCCCGTGGTATATTCTGTAGAAACATGCCAATAAGGCAATGTCCCTACTGCCACGCAGGGATCTCAAGTTTGATCCCAAGACACTATAATATAAAAAAATATGCGGGGCAGTCTTTGGGGATTGCCGATAGAAGTGAAAACTAAGTAACTAGCGTGCAGTGACGATGACGCGAGTTTCACGCTTTTTATTCACCCAAAAAGTACACATATATACACAGTATACATATAGCTCATGGAAAGCGTTCGGTGACGATGACGCGAGTTCCATGATTTTTGTTCACCCAAAAAGAGCTCAACGCACCTAAAGAAGTTTTCTTTTCAATAAGATACAATCAGACGTCGGAAGACGAGAGAAACGTCGTTCTCTTAATTTTCAAAATTATGTGTGTATTAAATAGTTAATTATAGTTTGCTGTAACCGTAAAAGCAATATCGTGAGAAAACCTGCACGTCTGAGAGTTCTCTACAATGTTAACGAAGATATGTGTAGTATGCCAACCCGCACAGGACCAGCGTGGTGGACTATGGCCTAAACCTTCTCACACTGAGAAGAGGCCGGTCCCCAGCAATGCGACCGTTCAATGCAGGGCTGATATTTTTACATACTGTATTTAATGTATTGTGATTATATTTTCTATTATCTTTTATACCTTATTTTTGCAAATAAATATTTTGATTCTGATTGTGAACATGAAATCTTATGGCCAGCAGACGTATTCAATACCACTGCGCTACCGAAATAGTCTGAGTTTAAGATATTTGTTTACTTATTTCTGTTTGCGTTTTTGCCAGTATGTATCGCACGGGAACGCATAACTGGATAGAAAGGATTCTATGTGTAAATTTTATCCTAGAGGATAAAATCTATCTGCGTGCCAAGGTTTATTCAAATCTGTTAAAAGTGTTTACGTGTCATTAAATTAATATCTTTAAAACTTTAAATATGCAAAGACTATGGATACGTATTTCTACAGGTAATACACATACTCTCATACATTCCAATACCATTTTCTCCTCCGTTTGTCAAGCGATTTTGGTTATTGTAATTAAGGCTGTTGCCTTATACGGTTTTATCGCTAATTTTTAAAATAAATTTGGGAACAGTTAGTTTTAGCCGTATCCGAAAGATGTCGTTAGTCCGCTCGTCTATCTGTCAGCAGGGTCTTTCATGAACCGTACCTAATAGGTAGAGAGCTGAAATTTCAAAGGAATGTGTATTTATATTGCCGCTATAACAAAACGTAATGAAAGTTACATAGTGTATCTTGTACAATGTTTTAATATATATGTATAGGTAAATCCATATATGTTTTCTTCAAATTTTCAGTAATAATTATAATCCAATGTCCATCACTGGGCACACTAGTTTAAATTAAACTACTTAACAAACTTTTTTGCTTTTAAGGAGCCTACATATTGTGCATTTGATGACGAGTTATCTTTATACGAAACTAAATTTTGCCCGCGGCCTCGCTCGTTGTAATGAAGATTTTGTCACTAAATTTCTTTCTCTCGGTAATAGTAGTTTTTCTGGATGAAAGGTTATCTAGGTGCTTTTCTGTACCCCTGACAACGTGTATGCGAAATTGCATGATGATCAGTGGAGTAACTAGTAAAAGATTGCAAACGTAACATACAAAACAGACATTTTTATATATGTATTATATCAGCAATGTATTAAACTGTCCCACTGCTGGGCATGAGCCTCTTCTCAGTGTGAGAAGGGTAGGCCATAGTCCTCCACGCTGGCCCAGTGCGGGTTGGCAGTCTTCACATATCTTCGAGAACATTATGGAGATACTCTCAGATATGCAAGTTTCCTCACGATGTTTTCTTTCAACGTTAAAGCGAGCTATAATTAAATATTTAATACACACGTAGCTTCGAAAAGTCAGAGATGCGCGCCTTGGGATCGAACTCGAGACCTCTGCGTGTCAGTCCAACGGTCTCCCACTAAGCTATCGCTGCTTTTTTTTATTAGTTAGACATCATACATACATACATACTCTCACCTCTCAGAAAGTAGTGAATAACACTAACTCAGCCCGTATTACGTGGTTGGCGAAACATATGTATGTACTCATAAGTATAATATTCATGCTGCATACCTTCGAAGATGTAAGCATAAGGCCATATTATTTGTCTGGGTTTTACTAAATAGATAAAAATCTGGATTTTGCTGAAACACTCCAGTCCTACTATAAAATAACCCCTGCCGTCAAAACTATAAAAGATCTCTGTCAACATGCGATTCCTTAAGCAGTTCTGGAGATATTAACCCTACAGAAAATGCAATTTAATCACCTTGTGTTGTATTTATGTGTTTTTTTTATTGCCATTGGTGGCTGACGAGCAAGCGCCCCACCTGATGGAAAATGGTAACCGCTGCTCATGGACTTCAGCGATGTCAGGACACAACAAAGCCGCTGCCTACCGTGAAAGAAGAGCTCTGTGTTCCTTGTGTTGTGTTGATGCGAGTAGGGTATTCATAATTCCTACAGGAGGCTTTTTTTTTCTTTTTTTTTATATCTGGTTTATTTAGAGGCTTTTACCTTATAAAGGTATGCCAGCCTCATCGTACCCTTAATTACATTTTCCTTACTTTTAATAATATACTTGCCTTATTACTATGAGGGAGAGGCAGACAGTGCTCCAGATACCATGTCATAAACACACCTTGCTGCCGGCGATAAAGGTTCTGACAAAATCCTTATAAAAACTCCAACGTCATATTTATTAATGTTAAATTTCCGCATCACTAACTCCCTCTCCCTTTGGCTCTTCTCACTTTCCATCAGTAGGTGCTATCATTAGGATTTGGTTCATAGGAGGTGCTATCATTGGGATTTGGTTACTAGTAGTTTTTGTTAAATGCAAGACGCATTTAGTGCTAGTAACGTTATGACTTCTTCTTTAAAGACAGCAATATACGATAGATATTTGTAGTTTTACAAACATATATAAGCTTATCTGTCACTATAATAGTATGAGGCAAACTGCCTCGGTGGCTCAGTGGAAGTGAATTAGAGTGCCATGCTTAAGGTCCCGGGTTTGTTTTGAGGGTATAGTCCAAAAATAAGTTATTGCGTGTTTTTGTCAAAAAATTCCAGCCTGGACTTAGGAAAATGGTGGTGTGCAATACCACCATTTTCCTAAGTCCAGGCTGGATTTTTTTAGCTGGAAGCGGCGTTCCGGAGAAAATATGTAAAACAATTCATGTTAATCGTCCCATCAGACTACGAGAGTGAGGGAATAAAGAAACCAGGTATGTACGTATTACATTTGTGTCCTATACATACATAGCTCCCGTGCAGATGAACAGTCTTAGTTAGGATAGGCTGCCGTAAACGAAATGTGGGTTTAAGTACATTATTAGAGCAGCGAGAGCTCAGTGGGGAGACCAACAGACTGCAATGCAGAGGGTCTCGGGTTCGAACCCACGTCGCGCACCTCTGACTTTCGGAAGTTATATGACTTTTCGAAATTATGTGCGTATTGATTGAAAATTATCACCTGCTCTCTCCTCGGAGAGCACGTTAAGCCGTCGGTCGCGACTGCCATGAACATCTATGGCAGTCGTTATTGGGGAAGTCGACACAAAAGATCCCACTGGGTCGAAGTGTCGCCGGTATGTACTGACTGGCCCCCTTACAAGATAAGATAAGATAAGTACATTATTAGTAAATACTCGTATACCTATTGTGAAAAAAAAATTAAACGTGTTTAGTATCATTATTATTTATTAGATGAGTAACGTAAAACGTAGACTAACAGACAGAAAACTCTAAATGTCATATAACTGCAATATTCAGCCATATCTTATACTATTTCGTAATGGATAACTGTTTTGTTTAAATCTCACGTCATAGGACTTTAGGCATTATCCTATGGTTGTAGTCGTGCTGCATCTAAAACGTTCGCAACTGAAAAAACACACTGCACGATCTAAGATTCAAACCCGGTACCTCATGATCGACTACAACCGAAAACACACATTTTTGCCCGGTACCCGGTAACAAGATAGTTGTCGAAACAAAAACCTTTTACATTGACAAGAATACTACCAAAATGCAAACACATCGTTTCACACGTTTCTTTAATCTAACATCGTAAAGTTTCTTCTAGTTACTAAAGCAAACATATCAAACATATTTTAACGACTGTTCCTCTGCTGACATAGGGCTTTTTTCAACATAAAAATATTAGTCATTTTTGAGACATTCATTTTAAGGGAAAATCATGAGGACATTAAGCAAAAATTTTGAAAATATCCTACACTACCTTAAAACGTACAATTTAACTATTTAAAATTATAAAACTATTTAGTTTTAAATTTACACTTGCCCTGAAGTTTCGGTTGCTTTTTAGCAGCCATGTTCACGGGGAGATTCCGAGAACATGACTGTTAAAAGCAGCGATTCAATATTTGTAAAATAAATTATTAATTAACGCGATAAAAAAAAAGCATAATATTCGCGTTAACGTAAGACAATATTAACGTATAAGAATGTTAAAACTGTCAAACCCTACTAACTACTAATCTGTGCTAAAGAAAAATAAAACCTAATACTAAGTAACAGTAATTAACAAACAATGAAAAGTCAAATGTGCCCGCCTTGAACTTGAACCAAAGACCATTCGTATAGCAGAACAATAACTCTACACCACTACACCGGATTTAAACGAAAAGCAAAAAAGAAATAAAATTTCTACCCAGTATTACACTTGTTCTTAATAGTAAAAGTTGCACATAAACAAACCCAAGTGTTTCATACATACCAAAACAAGAATGAACCCGCTACCCACAACAGTATAAACACCAGCGGGACTTAACGACAATGCACCTACTTGGACTATCGCCCAAAGGCCGGGCAACGCCATTTAAAAAAACGCATACGCAATGCGTATTTTATTAGAGATTCTATTCCACTAAGCAACAAAATAAAGATAAAAGTATACTAAATGTTAGTCCAGCGACATCTCTGGAGGACTGCACTCAACTACCTAACCCCCTCCCACCCGTCTCAACCCCCCTACCCTTCTATCAATCAGCACTGTAGCGCAAATGTGAAAAATCGAAAAAAACCGTCGCGAAATCCGGCTGTAGACTGGTTTAGAAAAGGATGACAGATACGTTGAATGTTGGTGGGAAGGAGAGGGTGAGAGGATAGTCTAAATTATTGTATTATACATAATAATATTCGGGTGGTTTAATGTATATGCTAGGTTTTCAGATTATGGATACATTGTGATGACTTCAATGTTATTAATAATGATAAAAAAAAAACTGAATGCATAAATCAGATGCTAGTATATCCTCCGGAAAAATTCAATCAATAATAAAATAAAAATGTTCCGTTATAAAATTAAATACTTAGTAGCGGTATTACTTCATTTTAAAACGTAAGTAAGTATTACGATTGAATTGTAGTTATCACATATTATATATTTTACTTGTTTTTTTTAATTATCTGCTTACCCTGTTTTTAAACAATAATTGAGAAAGGCAAAATAAACGTATTACAGGCTTTTCGTAAGTGTAAAGTCATAAAAATGTAAATAGAAAGCATATCACGCATATTTTTGTTCATTAATTTATTTAAGATTTATTTTATTTTCTATCTTAATTTACTTCATTTTTTTATATATATTTTTTTGTAAGTACTGTTTTTGAAGATGTTTTCACGGTTTTAAACATATTTGTGTTTAAAATTTCAGATGATGTTTAAATCTAGATAAAAATTGAACTAGAAGATTACATGTCACGTTAAAAACATCAGAAAACGCTACTCTGAAATAGTTACATATACTGCGGTACTATAATCGTATTGTCTCCATTTTCTTAGAGGACGCTTCGAACAAGCCCACTACACATCCCTGCAATCAGATTTCACAAAAAATCCAAAAGGAACCTTAACTTTCACTTCCAAAAGCTGAAGTTTGAATGGCAAGTTTCAGCAGTTAAGTCTTTTGGTGTTCTTATCTTGTTCGTCGCGACCCGACGGCGCGGACTCTCGAAGGAAATCTCACCACTTAATTTAGGGTTAAAATATACTTCACCCGGTTTTACGGGGTGCGGGCTAGAGGGGCGGCTTCAAGGTCACACGGGACTTGTCACATGTCAATGCACTTGTTCATAGTGTAACTAATAAGTGTGGCCGTATTAAAGGTTGGAGAAATGCATTTGATAGTCATGATAGTCTAAGAAAGACAATACATTTTTTTGAAATAGATTTGTTTTGGTATTTCATTGAAGGAGTCTAGACTACTTACTTTCACAAGATATTTACGGGCCCATGTAATAAACAACGGACCTGTGATTTTATCGGTCACAATGTTTCTTATATGAATTTTCTTTCAGGAACATTAACATTAAGTTTTAGATCTAAGAACCGAACCCCAGAATTCACTACCGACTTTAAACCTACCGCAGTTTTATGCCACTGTACCCAGGAACTGTGTTTTCTTATTCAGTATTTTAAAACCTTTTCTCTCTCAAATTCTTAAATCATCTTTAAATCACACACAACTTCAAAGAGATTTAAGTATCATACTTTTATGTCTTTGTATCTAATGTTCCATGTATATTTATTTAATATGGCACAAAAAATAAAACAGTGCATACAGTATAAAACTTAAACTATTAAACGAATTGGCTTAAAATATGATTCTTAAATCAATATATGTACACGTCATGATTATAACATAAATATCAAGATGATACTACTATGTTTTAATTTAAAATATATATTTGTTATCCTTTATGTTTATATATAACATAAAGGATATCAAACTTGTTCGTCTCGTCACATAACTTTGCGTACATGTTTGCGTGAGATTGTGAAGCCCTGGATTCTATTCCCAGGTAAATTGCTATTAAGATTTCATTTAAAAAAATGTAACAGTAGGAACCAGGACTCTGTGCATATTGTATAGCAGTATGCTCGCCATTAATTACATAGGACGTAAAACAATAGCTGAGGAAATGCAACACCTTTCTGGATCTTCGCCCGCCTCAATCCGCCCGCACTCGACTGACAAACAACCTAGTACTGTCCTACGGTAAAAAGAGTTTCGAAAGCTAGTTAAGGCGTTGCTGTGTTGTCAGCAGACGGCCAGTAGCCTTCATCTTTCGGTTTGACCGACCAGCTACTTCTTTTTAAAGGTTAAACAACGTATAACTCATGCTTTAACAAGCATCCATAGTAAATAAAATCCATCATGCTGCGCTTATGGAGACAGAACTATGAATACTTTACTATTAAAGTGACAATGACTCAAATTGCCACTTTAATAATTTAAATTACTGCCTCGGTGGACTAGCAATGGTGAATGCTGTCCCGGTTTTGAATCTCGCGTCAGCTAATAAAAAGTTGATGGTGTTGCAGCTTGTCAAACATGTTAATATAATAATAATATAATATTCTACTACATACACACAACATTATCTAGTCCAAACTAAGCAGAGCTTGTACTATGGGTACTAGACAATGGATAAACATACATATATACTTTTTTTTTGTAAATACATACATATTATACATAGAAACACCCAGACCAAGACAAACATCCATGTTCATGCACACAAATATTTGTCTTGTGCGGGAATCGAACCCGCGACCTCAGGTGTGGCAGTCGGTTACACTAACCACTACGCCATCGAGGCCGACAAGACAAAACATTTTCAATTAAGACATTGGTCTAACGCCTGATTTCTCTCTGATCGTATCGAATTGCCCTTCCATCGAACTATTTATTTACTAACTTGGATATCCAGTAGTTATTACATTAATACTTATTCTAACATAAAATACCAATACTACAAATTAATGTACAACTTCTTAAAGTGTCACTTCATCCACCGTTAAAGTATAGGGACGGCACGTAATAACTAAGACTTCATTATTTGAAAAAAAAAATGAACTTGTACTATAATAAACTTAGATAAAAAGAGTCATGTAAATATTGGCAAATATTCATGTATATATATTTACATTAATAGACCAGAATCTTAGAAAATTGACTATGAGAGATTGAGAATAGGAAGGGTACTTATGTTAGCGCACACACTTGTACCCTATAATAGCACCTACACAGATGGCCAGTCTCCATTAACATTGACAGCCGTGACCGAAATTCGATCTGGAGAACCTTACTTAGTATGAAACCTGCAAGTAAAACAATATTTATATGAGGCAATGGTGTGGGTATACTGCTCGTAAACCTACGACGTATGTTGAGGTAGCTGAGTCAGCATTTTGTATGGTGTTAGCATTTTATAGTTTTAAAACTCGATGTACAGACGAGCGGAACATTGTTGCGAACGAATTTTCTAGAATATTAATGTGTTATGTAGATTTTTGATGGTAACCTACTGATGATATAAATGTGAAGGTTTGTGAAGGTGTGATATTGTTTGTTACTTAATTACGCGTGTACCGTCTATTAGTTTTGGATGAAACTTAGCACAAAGATAGATCACGTCTTGGCTTATAGGATACGGTCGGTGTGCGTTTCTGTGGGATGAAGCAGCAGTGACTCGCGGGTGAACCAGCAGTTCAGAACTAGTATGTCATATTTTGGGAGAAGTAGAGTAGATCTATGTATTTCTTTCCTACAATCTTCTATAAGGTAGCATAAGTAGGTTCAATGCAATCTTATGTAGGAAAACACCCACTTCTGGTCTAATCGGATTTGACTGGATATCAGTTTTTATACGGAGCGTCTGCCACCTGACCTCAGCAACCCGAAAACTAACGATACCCTAAGGCTGAACCAGTGTCAGGATATTATAAGGCACTGACTTCCCAATAACGACTGCCATAGATGTTCATGGCAGACGGCTTAACGTGCTCTCCGAGGCACGGAGCAGGCGATAATTCAATCAATCAATACGCACATCATTTCGAAAAGTCATACAACATCCGAAAGTTAGAGGTTCGCGACGTGGGTTTAAACCCGAGACCCTCTGCATTGCAGTCTGTTGGTCTCCCCACTGAGCTATCTACCACTATGTCTTGATAATACTGACTGAATACTCTATGCAGTTAATATTGTCAAGCCGTTGTGGCAAAGTTTTAAATAATTATTTTTATTTATTTTTTATTTATTTTGCATTTACTTACTTTATTACGTTCAAATGGAATTATTTAATCATTTGACAAATATAATACCTTATTGTCGTTGACTTAATTATAAATATTGTGAAATGTCAGCGACGTGGAGTCCTTTATATGTTAGATTATTTTAATTGAACAATCAACTTCTACAATTGAACATACAACAAAATTTACAAATGTATGATTCATATCAATATTGCACACTGATGGTAAACCTCTCACCACCAACATTTAATATAATAATAATAATATTTATTCAATAATAATAATAATACAGTTTTGTTATTAGTCTAAAATAATATTATACTACAATAAATTATAACTATCCTTAATCTGTTACATGTTTTACTTAGGTATACTTTAATCGGCCGACATTGTGCATTCTAATTTAACTTCAAGCGCTGGGTTTTTATAAAGTGGTTGCCTGAACTAGGTTTAGACCTGTGTTTCAGTAATATTGTAGTATGCCCAAAGTGGTCAGACTGATGTATCTAATATTATCGCATATATGTATATGTATTAGCTCTGTATCTAATTAATCAATAACCATATAGTTTACTTTTTTTACTCGACACTGCCACTAAGCCATCTGTTGTAGATCCGAATATTATAAGAGATGAAAATTGTGTGTGATCTTCAAATAGTTGTTCTGTGAGTCCGTTGTAGGCATGCTTGTAAAGTATATGATAATAATAATATTCTACCACATATACACAACACCATCTAACCCAAACTAAGCAGAGCTTGTACTATGGGTACTAGACAATGGATAAACATACATATATTTTTTTTTGTAAATACATACATATTATACATAGAAACACCCAGACCAAGACAAATATCCATGTTCATGTGCACAAATATTTGTCTTCTGCGTGAATCAAACCCGCGATCTCAGGCGTGGCAGTCGGTTACACTAACCACTACGCCATCGTCGCCATCGATAAGTACCGTCTCATGGTACAATGACATAACATTGCGGTTACGTTTACTTCGAATAGTGATGTCTCGGCTTCGGTTCTTGTATCGAGCTAAATTGCTTAAATTGGCTGCATGGATGGCGTTGTGGTTTAAATGATCGCCTCGCCGCTGCCATTGCGCCAAGTGTTGTGGGTTCAAATCCCAAATGGGACAAAAAATTGTGTGGTCCACAAATGGTTGTTCCGAGTCGTGAATGTTTTTTGTGTCCGTTGTTCCAATGTTTATACAGGTTGTCGCAGAAGTCGACGTCAAGTCGGAATCAGGTAACAGGTTAAGTTATAATAGCTATCAGAAAATACAAAAATCTAAGTTACGTATTTTAAAAATTATAGGCCCTTTATCAAAAATACTACACTCTTTAACAGTCTTTTTACTCCTGTTACTTTTTGTTTTTTTTTTTTTTCTCGAATAACGCTTCTTTAGGCTCTCGAATTTTTTCGAATTTCGATTGCTATTGTAACTTAGCCTGTTACCTGATTCCGGCTTGACGTCAACTTCTGGGACACCCTGTATTGTGCCTTGCACCTCAGGCATTAATTAGTCCTGTGTCACAAGGAACTTAGACAACTCCCACACTAGTGTGCGAGAAATGTTTCCTTAACATATTGAGTCGCAGCGGCACACCGGTGGCCAGACAACAGATTCTTAATTACGTCTGGTATTCGAAGACAGATTAAATTAAAATATAAACTCGTATGCAATAATACGCCTCGTTATTCACGAGTGATGAAGCACTATTGTCGGCAAGCATACGGCAGAGAGAGATCACATGGCGAGGCGAACTGCACGAGTTATGCGCCACTGCTGTTCATTTTGTATTCATACGTTCGCATTATCATTTTTTATTATATATACGCGTCATAATTTATTGCTATAGAATAAATAAACATGCATTATGTTTTAAGAAGTCGTTGTATGCCGGACTGCTAGCACTTGTTAGTTGACAATTTATTCGAGGCAATGGATCTTTTTTATGTTAATTATAACTTTGATGGTATCGTGGGTTAAGTTTGCGTACGATTGTATGGTCTCTGGTTTGATTACCGAGTTAAATAAGGTGTTTTATGAGGTTTCTGTTAGGCATGTCTTGCTAGCAGCATGAAGTGAGTGTGTTTGGTAGATGGCAATATTCTCGTGCACTATTATGTAGAATCTAAAATATAGCAATGTGGATGTCATACGCTTCTGCTTATCCCTTTGGGGGTGTACTGATTGAAGTCAATGTTATAGTTAATTATATAAGCAGTGGAAGCCTAATGGAGACACTATTAGACTGTTTCGTAGAGGTTTGATCCTAAGACTTTCAAAATGATCTGACTATTAAATAATTTATTGTAATTGTCACCTTCACGTCCAATAAAAATATTGTCTGAAAATCTGCATTCATGAGATTAGTTTACTATGTTATATTGATACTAGTTATCTCTTAGAAATTGTACTTTTTCATAATGAAAGGTACAGAAAAGGATTGTAACCTTTTCTGTATCCCCTGATAACGTGTATGCGATATTCCATGATGGTCGGTCGAGTAGTTGAAGCGTAAAAGCGTAACAAACAGACTGACGTTCGCATTTATAATATTAATAGTTAGTATTATTTTTTTAAAGACAAGAGGTACTAATAAATAATAATAATATTAATATTCTATCACATACACACAACACCATCTAGCCCAAACTAAGCAGAGCTTGTACTATGGGTACTAGACAATGGATAAACATACATATATACTTTTTTTTTGTAAATACCTACATATTATACATAGAAACACCCAGACCAAGACAAACATCCATGTTAATGCACACAAATGTTTGACTTGTGCGGGAATTGAATCTGCGATCTCAGGCGCGGCAGTCGGTTACACTAACCACTACGCCATCGAGGCCGACTATAAATGGATGGAATTCTAAATTATTATTTGATTAGATAAAGGTAGCTGAATTTATCATTTTGATCCTTGGTTCCCGTTGGGTAAGCGTCAAGCAACGTCAACGAAAGTAACTACATTGGAGTTTTTAAAATATTTTAATATTATTTTATGAAAACAATATAGAACATGGTCGAGAGTTCGTTCGAGGGGCGTAGAGGTTTAAGTGGTCACAACACACTGGCAATAAATTTTGGAGGACCTGCGTTTATATACCACCTTTGACTTATAATATTCTGCGAAAGTCAACTACGAAATTATGTCAAAATAATTAAAATGCACTTTTTAATCATCAATTAACCGAACATCAGACACAGTAAAAGAAATTCTGTCTAAGTCTCGGGGCAAGCGCGTTGGCCCAGAAGATTAAAAAATTAAGATTCCAAACCAAAAAACCTAAAACAATTAAAAAGACTTACCTATGGTTTCTGAACTGAGAAAAGTAGCAAGTGTCAACTGAGTACTCTCAAATATTTTTACAGAATCAAATATCGTCAAACCGTTATCAACTGAGCATTTACTTAAGTATGACGTTCAAAAACCTACTCAAAATTGATTACAATTTAAGGAAACTTGATATAGAAACAAAAAATAAATGTTTAAGTAATACTTAAGTAGAGTTTAAGTAGTTCTCAACAAGTAATTCTTAATTCAGAAACCTTAGCATTTTATATAAATACTAGCTGTCCCGACAGACGTTGTCCTGTACACACGAAAACAAAACAAAAAGAACCATATCTAAACCATTCTTGAAACCACGTGAACACACACAATTTTTTTTATCAAAATCGGTCCAGCCGTTTAGGAGAAGTTTAATTACAAACACACGCACAGTAGATTTATATATATAAATATAGCTTTTACCCGCTGCTTCGCTCGCGTAAAAGTCAGCTAGGTAATGTCAGTAAAAGTAATTTAAAAAAATAAAATATAGCCTATGTTACTTGGTGATAAAATAAATCTCTAACGATGAAAGAATTTTTAAAATCGGTTATTTCGTTTTTGAGTTAAATCCTTACAAACAAACAAACAAAAATCAAATCTTTCCTCCTGAATTATTATAAAGAGGAAATATTAGATTTTTGTTTGTGTTCGAATTCTATATTAATATTAATTAGTATAGAAAAATGCTGGATCATTTAAAATCACGTTGCGTGAGACGTATAAGTAGCGAAAATGTGATTAGTGATTCACCTTAGCATCACCCTTTTGGGAAATACGAACGTAATTTATTTGACTGCACGGAGACGCATTGGTTAGAATGATTCACGATTGGTATGCATGCAGGTCTGCTTTGACTAACGGCTACAAATCCCTGAAGGGGTTGGCAGAGGTGTGTGATGCACATTGCAGCAATTATGGTTTAAAGTCACGTAACTGGGTGAGTCTATAGCTGTCTACCGATTTTGTAACAAAATATCTTATTAACATTTTACCTGACTTGAGGATAGAATTGTCTTCTGTTTACGCGAATGTTATTTATTGAAATTAAACTACTATAAACGGATTTTATCGCGTTGTTTATTTAACACTGTATTGCATAATTTTGAAACTGTTACACTACTACTACTACTACTATTGAATTTTAACTATTTTTACTTTTTGCATCAGTAAAGCGTGTTTACTTAACTGTTAAAATAAAATATTACAATCAAATGTAGTTTTGCATTGAAATTAAAGTACTATATACGGATTTTATCGCGTTGTTTATTTAACATTTTATAACATAATTTAGAAACAAAACGTCAGGGAAAATGTAAACCTAAATATAAATAGTTTTAATAGTTAGTCAAGTTTAATAGTAGTATAGTAGTGTAACAGTTTCTAAATTATGTAATAGTGTTAAATAAACGACGCTATAAAATCCGTATATAGTAGTTTAATTTCAATGAATAATATTCGGGTAAACAAAAGATAATATTTTGTAGTTTTGCAGTTAAAAGTGAAAAATACCATCTTCTTAAAAATCTGGTCAACGACGTATTAAATTAAAACCCATGTCAAAAGATTTGATTGGTTCTTGCTTATTTACTTAACTAATCACTGCAATTGATATGTGTTTGACCGTTTTGTAATTAGCATGTGTGTAAAGTATAGCCTTCTAAAAAATAAAAACAGTTTCGGAATTTATATAAAATGTATATATTGTAATAAGTCGAGCCAGGTTTTAGACTTATTTGAAGATAAACTGTTTATTTCTTATATTGCTCTCGTTTATACCGTTGGCTTGTATTGATCATGTAAATTGTTGGGATGCCAGACATTATTTAAAACTCATTGTGTCTGACCACCGTTAATGTGTCGCTGCTATTCAATGGGTTACTTTGCATATAAGTTTTAAAAGTCCGAGGTGGATGTTGGATCGAACTAAAGACTCTTAGGTCTTACGGTTCCACTATTGACTTAACGCTGCTTAATACGTTTAACGAGTGCAACATTTTTTTAAATGCCAGAATTCTCGAGTAATGTCTAGAAGGATGTGAAGACTGAACTGATCGATTTTATTACGCTTAGACGGATTTTAGCAAAAATGTTGTCTACTGCAACTTTACATAGGTAGCCTTACGATTATTATTATGAATATTGTGGCGCAGCGGTGGTATATGCAACTACTGTGCATGAGGTCTCGAATTCGAATCCCGGGTCGGGCCAACAAGAAGTTATTGGGTTTTTCTGTTAAGAAATCTCAATACGAGCTCGGAGTTAGGAAGTTGGCAGTGTTAGACATCTCCGTGCCTCGGAAAGCACGTAAAGCCGCAATATTCCTACTGTAGTGTTTCGTTCGGTGAGTGAGAGTACCGGAGGTCCAATCACCTTCTTGCCCCCTTCCTGCTCCTTATCCTTCCCACTTTCTTTTCGGCAACGCGCAAGTGATGCCTCTGGTGTTGCAGGCGTCCATAGGCTACGGTGACCACTTACCATCAGGGGGGTCGTATGCAAGTTTGCCACATAAGTAATATAAAAAAAAAGTTGGGGAACAGAGAGTGCACTTGTGTTTGCGCACTCACTTGTGCACTATAATATCTCCTGCGCTGATGGCCAGTCTCCGTTAAGATTGGCCACCGTGACCGAAATTCGGTCTGGAGGACATTATCATTATAAATGTAAAAGCTTGTAAAACGTTCAATTGTGTTATGGTTTATCACAATAATCAATCACGTGTGGTTAATACATGATTGAGTTAAAAAATTTACAAATTTGGGCAAATGTTAGCTCATAAGTAGATTAACTTCTGAATTAAAACATAGAAAACTTTTTATCCTGGTATGCGTTACTTTAAGAATTCTCTCAGTCAAAGCCGCTGACAGAATTTGTTCATAATTTAATTATAATGATAAAAACCTAGTTATTATTGGACTGCTATACCCTTCTCGCACTGAGAAGATGCTCGTGCTCAGTCAGACAGTTTATATATATGACGGCCTCGATGGCGTAGTGGTTAGTAACCGACTGCCAAGCCTGAGATCGCGGGTTCAATTCCCGCACAAGTCAAACATTTGTGTGCATAAACATGGATGTTTGTCTTGGTCTGGGTGTTTCTATGTAAAATATGTATGTACTTACAAAAAAAAACAGTATATATGTATGTTTATCCATTGTCTAGTACCCATAGTACAAGCTCTGCTTAGTTTGGGCTAGATGGTGTTGTTTGTATGTTATAGAATATTATAAAATAAAAAAGAATATTATTTATAAAATACATAGGCCAGATATTATAATTATATAGTAAACAAAAAACAGTTGAGATGAAGCTGCAAGCCGAAAAAAGTTTTACTACAATTCTAACAGTAAAAAACATCATTTATATATGCACATTTTAGACTGCTTTACGCACCTAAAATGGTAATAAATGTGGAGTAAAATAAACCCCATGCATTGCATGCTTAACATCCATGCAGTTTACATACATTATGAGTTATCATCAACCGTAGACTTTCATGATAGCTCTCTCATGTCAGTTTTATTCGTCGCACTAAATCCTTAAAAGAGTTATATGTTAGTGCTTTAGATAATATTGTATGCATATGGGTTAGTTTAAGTGTCACATAGACGAGAGTTCTGCGGACCATTTGATGGTCAACGTGATATAGGAATTGACAAAAGCCCTTTTGGCTTACAATACAAATAACTTTTTTTTAAATTGATAACTAGAGTACGGAGTTTCCATTCATGGTTTTTTATTTTATTTTTTTTGTTGCCCGAAATCTACATAATTTTATAATTTTTAGAGCTGATGTCTGAATTACATATATTTGTCTGTTTAGTTTAGCAGTTCTAATTGAAGATTCATTGTATTGTGGCATTATATGCGTCTACTATGCATGATGTTTCGGATGCAATACCCTTCCCGAAAAGTGTTATTAGGTTTTGCGATAACATAAAACTCTTCAACTATGATGATGATGTCACAGTCTTGAACTATGCCCTATGTATATTAAGCTCGCCTTCTATTACATGGGTTCTAAAAACATACATAGGTTTATATTAAATATGTGTGTGGTTTATATTAAATGTGTAAACATCACATGCCTGTATTCCTCATCCCAAGTATTAGGCAGTTACAATTAACATAGTTTATATATATTTTTGACATTTACTTAAATCAACAAATACAGATATCAAGATTACAAACAAACTATGTTGTGCTTTTGCGTATATAAACATTGACTCTTAAGTAGATTCGTTTAGTAGCTTTAACTAGATTCCGATTGTACTGTTTTATTCCAAGGAGAGCGAATCTTGGGTGCACGTATACGACTTATATTCAAATGGTTCTATTCGCATGTTTACAAAATTTAGAGATTATTAGGGATCTATTAATATTGCTTGTTGCAAGAAATATCCATACTCGGAACAACTATTTATGAATCAGTATATTTTGTACTGGACAGGGATCGTAATGCATAACTCTTGCTGTGTACGTGTAGTAGCGATGTGACTAATAATACCAACCAGTCTGAGGAGGTCTTTAAATACTAAGGCTTAATTGCATCAACAACTTAATAATGTCCTTCAGACCGAATTTTGGTCACGGCGGCCGGTCTTAACGGAGACTGGCCATCGGCGCAGTAGATATTATAGTGTCCAAGTGTGTGAGATAACACAAGTGCACTCTCTGTTCCCTAACTCTCTTGATCCGATGGAACGATAATCCGACATGACTGGAGAGAGATCAGGCGCAGGACCAACGTCTTTACGTGCTTGCCGAGGCACGGGGGTGTTTACCACCGCCAACTTCTTAACTCAAAGCTGCTATTGAAATTTCTTAACAGAAAACCCAATAACTTTCTGCTGGCCTGACCTGAGATTCGAACCCGAGACCTCATGCACAGCAGTACACATAATTCACTACCGCTGTGCCACGCAGGCGGCTAAAACCAACTACTTATAAAGATGCCAATGCTACCCGAGCTGTCTTATCTGCGGTTGAGGTAGTTTAAGGTTGTGTCCTACCGAAACGGGAAATACAGCCGAAACGATAAATTTAGACACATAATCAGTTTCAGCCGAGAATAGATTACGTGGCCAAAACTAGCCGAAACCGATACCGAATGTTAGGTCAATCATTATTTTAAGGATTGCAATTTTTAATAATATTTAAATAATGTAATTTAGAACTATAACGTTAACCCCTTAACTTCGGCCGTTTAGACTTAAATCTAGAGTTTATAAAATCGACTTTATTTCAAGTTATATATAATAAAAGACTGTTTGAAAAATAACTGCTGTTTTTAGGTTGAATCCCTCACAGAACAAAAAAATTTGATCAGGGAATGGTTGTTCCGATTCTGGCCGTTTGTTGTGTCTATTGTTTGAATGTTTGTAAAGTCAAAAGGAAATTATACGCGGGAGATGTGTTTAAAATAAAGACATTTTATAAAAATATATGTGTTATGAGAAACCTCCGGTAATCTTATGTTGATTTCCTATAATAGAGCGTTACTTCCCCGAGGAAGCCAGCTCATTCATACCTTTTACAAATGAGAGCCAAAGCGGCGCAACGATATCTTACATTCGTAATATATATAAATAACGGCTGGTCCGAATCACACAATATACTGCTTATACCTATAATAACTTAAAACCTTCTATAACGTCGGGAAAATTTTGAATATAAGTTACTAGTTTCTAAATTGCTGCGTTCGCGTTAATCCTCGAAGCATACACACCGGGACAAAATGAAATGCTACTACGTGTTAATCCAAGATATGGTCTGTGTGTGGTAAATTTCGTCCGAATCGGTATACCAGTTTACGTGTGTTAGAGATACAAATATAATATAATAATAATAATATCCATACCATCTAGCCCAAACTAAGCAGAGCTTGTACTATGGGTACTAGACAATAGATAAACAGACAATATACTTATTTTTTGTAAATTTATGCATATTATACATAGAAACACCCAGACCAAGAGAAACATCCATGTTCACAAATGTTTGACTTGTGTGGGAGTCGAACCCGCGACCTTAGGCGTGGCAGTCGGTTATACTAACCACTACGCCATCGAAGCCGATATCAAAACTTTTACTAATTTTCTATTTAAAAAAGATATCTCCAGCTCTGGAAATAATTATTGTGTCGCAGGGATCTTCACAAACATTCAAACAACGGACATAAAGACTTGTACAACTGCTTGCTTGCATCATAATATTTTTTCTTGGAGATCGAACTCATATATCGTTTTCTTAGCCGAGATGTGTTGCATGTGTCCTATTTAAATATTTATTAGGTACAATGAGCAACAAATAATGCCAATAGTGCGGAAAAGATGATTAAATAAAATTTGCTACGAATATACTACGCTGCGTAGCAATCTTGTAGATGGTCTACGACGTAGCTCTACCCAAAATATTATGTAATTATTTTGACTTAACTCTCAAATAGCCTTGTTGATGGCGCGGCGTTAGTGCACATTTATGTTTACAGCTAATCGTTGTGTCTCGTATTCGCCTCCCAGGTAGAGCAACATTTAATACAGCAATTTTCCTTACCAGTCACTCTGAAAATGTAACCGACAGTTTTTCATTCACATTTAATCAGCTATGATTAAGTTCTATATTATCCAGGGCAATTTTCAGACTGCATGTCACTACAGAGAATTTCCTAATCCTCAATATTACCATGATCAACCCTGGTATCAACCGCGATCCAACGAGGCTGTCATGCTCGATATTATCTGCATATAAACTACAAGTGCGTGATTTAACATACCGAGTCTATTTTCCTGGTACGTCTGTGTTCATAAGCATATGTCGTGTCGTAGCATCTTACTCCAATACTGTAATTATACAAACGACTTACCCGAATATATATTATACTAGATTTTGCCCGTGTCTTCGCTCGCGTTAATCATTACTTTTTTTCTGGATGATAGGATATGCGAAATTTCATGGTGATCGGTTGAGTAGTTAAGACGTGAAAGCGTTACCAACAAACTTAGATTCGCATTTAATAATGAGGATCAATGAAAAAATTACCTCTTAGGTATATGTTTAATAAAAAAATAAGGCTTATCATCTGCCTCACCACTTCAGCCTTAGCCATGTAACGGTAATGAATACAACTAACCGTGAAAACGTGCTTGAAGTCTCCTATTCGTTTCCCACACTATATATTCGTGCTTAATATGTCACATTTTCCTTGTTATAATATAATAATAACTAGCGGTCGCTAAGTGGTCGAAATTCGCCCATAATTTATTTAAAATTTGATCGTTATTAAGGTTTTATTGTCTATATAATCACATTTTATTTAGTCACCTATTATGTATGTAACCACAGCTACGAAGCATTCTACGAAATCAACCGAAAAATTCCGAAATACTACGAACGCGATTCGACTACTTGTGTCAAATGCATGGTTGAGTGCGTGTAGTGTTTTTTCATTAATTTAATGTATTTCTAATGCATATTTTATAAAAATATTAGGATTCGCCCCTCCTTCTTCGTATAAACTTTAACTGTGCCAAATTTCATACTCCTCCATTCACATAATTTTCGTAAAAAGGGTTACAAAGTTTTTGCTTCACGTATTAATAATAATAATAATCACTTATTTTGGGTAGCATAGACGCGTAGATAAGGGCTTAAGGTATATAGTTCAAACTAGAACCATTGACACGAAGAAGAAGAAGAAGAAGGGCTTAAGGTGCCACGTAACAGTTGGAGAGTCTATTATCCGTTATCTAGAGATATTTATTTAAAAGGAAATCCAATAATAATATGTTTAATCCGATACTGCATTCACAGCAATCCCTTTTATCACCTTTAAGTCACCGAGGCATTCTATTAACTAGGTATGTTAATAATATCAGCCCTTTATTAAGCTAGCCCACTGCTGGACATGGGCCTTTTCTTAGTATGAGAAGGGTTAGGCTATAGTCCACAACGCTGGCCCAGGGCGGGTTGACAGACTTCATATATGTATCTTCGAGAACATTACAGAGAGTTCTCCATAATATGTCGATCAAACATAGTGAGCAAAACTTACATGTTTAAAGTTCTCAGACATGCAGGTTTCCTTACGATGTTTTCCTTCGCCGAGAGCGAGGGATAATTAACCATTTAATACGCATATAGCTTCAAAAAGTCAGAGATGCGTACTTTGAGATTGAACTTGAGACTTCTACGTGTCAGTCCAACCGTTTCCCACTAGGTTCTCGCTGCTTATTTGCCAATAGGTACATTAGGTCAAATGAAAAAAGAAACTGATTAAAGTTGTTCTTAGAGACGAAGATACTATATTAGAAGTATTATATCTTAATTTCAAAGGAAGGATTTATAAACCAATAATAATAACAATTCGGTTTTAAACTAACTCTGAACCATAACTACATCTTACTGTTACACGATTTACGATATAAATTTTAGCTAACACGGATGGCGCAGTAATTTAAATGGTCATCTCGCCACTTATTGGGAGAGCCGAGGTGACGCTGAGTGATTACAAACAGGGCGTTTTTGTATGATTAGTCGTTAGCAATGCTGGCTCTAAATAACCTTTATATCATTTCAGTGTTTTCAGGTGCGATGTTTTACATAGATCCCTGGCAGAGTGACATTGATTTTGGTTTTATAAAAATCCGTACTGCGGTGCGATTGTAAATGCTATGGTGAAATGTGGTGTAACACATATTTGCTTATTGATAGGCATGGAACTTTGTGTGTGTATATATATGTAATTGATATTGAGATGTAACTATTAACGAGAGTCTACTAGCAACCTACCTTAGATGTGATAGAACCACTTGTAAAGATTTTGAAGGAGTTAAAATAAAATACTTCACAAGCGTCACCAAGCTAAATCAAACGAGATATCAGGTCGAGACCTTATAAAAATTTACGCAAATCAAGCTGCCAATTCGTTTAAGTATCAAGTTACATTAATAAACATCTTAATTAATATTATGAAGAATATGAACTCATTTTCGGATAGCTCAAACATCACACCATCGGTTTAATTTATGACAGCTGAGGCATCGTCATAAGACGAAGAGAACGTGTTTTTTTCGTCTCATCTCAACTAGTCATAATTTAACAAGAAAACGTGCCGACTGACAAAATGAAACATCTATATTCATGGACTATAATCTTCTAATATACGATGTCTCAAGTCTGTCGATAGACGAAACACGAAAAAACACAAATGATCTGATTAAATCCTTTTGAGCGGAAATTTTCTTTGACTAAATTGCATTCGACGGCCGGCCTAACGTTGGAGTCAAGGAGTCGGCCAATGAAGGCTGATGCGATTACCGCCTGACTCATAGCCAAAAAAGAGTACGATGCGGCATTCCAATTGCAGCTGTGTGTAGTATTTTCTCCCGATTATCAGGGAGCGTTTGAAGGATGCAACTGGGGTTGGGCGCCGGTTGCGGGGTGCGGGGGGGACCGTGCGCCGCCCAGTCGAGCCGTAGCCGCCGCGCGCGATGCACGCCAATGGCGCTTTAGAACAAACCAAATGAGTACTCCGCGGAACCTAACGCGAAATCCGTTCATCACGAGACGACCGGCCTGTTACTGTTAACTGTGATCATTTTGTTTTAGTTTAAATAAATTTATCAACTAGTATAAGACTCTCTGGGACTGTACCGGTTTGTGGCTAATGTGAGTTCAGATCTTGAGGCGGCGTGTGTCTGCGGATCACGTGCCCTAGATTTCGGGGTGTCGTCGCCGGAACGCTCAAATGCTGCATTTTTACGTTTATTTACAATCAGGCAATGCTTATGTAGTAATAGACGTGTAGCCTAGTGCTTAATATGTAGTTCATAGACGTACACTTAGTTACTGTCATTAAATTGTATCATCTCGTAAAATTTTGATGTCATCTGTATTGAACGCATGCGATCTCGCAAAGCATTTGTCATTTTGAGTGTGTATTAGTTGCTATGTATAATCAGCATCATGCGATTAATGATTGTAATCAATAAATCATCTAAATACACGATTTTTGTCATGTTTTTAGTATCTTTTAGTATCACCCCTTGGCCATTTACCCAAGACTAGCCTTTTCCACTGAGTGTCTTTGCGTATATTTATGTGGTGTAGCCATTAGCAATGTAGTTTGAACCCTATGTCTAGATGTTAAAGTCTAGATTCGAGAGTGCAACTCTGAATAGAAACATTAAACCGAATGTCTGTAAATTCACCATCTTATTTCTTCATTTTTAGTTAGCTCCTCCGCATTGCTTCGCTAGTGGCTATGTACATTTCAATATGTGTAGTATTTGGAGTGTCTAGTTTGTGCAATTTGAAGTTGAGTAATGTTGTAGTGTCGGAGTAATGTGTGCGTTGGCACGTGGTTACCTGGAGGTAAATAATTGCTGCCACGTGGCTCTGTGCTCAATTAACCCGCCCCACGGGGTCGGCACGCACACTTTCACTAATACAAAACCTACACAACTAACTGTTGTTATAAATACAACCATTTATATACGTCATAATTAATTTCGATATTGGAAAACAATTTTTGCAACCGATATTTTTTTTTAAATCACTTTTGTGTTTGATTTCTATTGAAAACTTAAATATTGTTTTCGGCTATGGATCTAATTAAGGGATATCGTCATATAAAAATGTGGACATAATTATGTCATCGACTTAAACATTTTCCAAAACTGGAACATGTGAGAAAATTTTAATTAAAACAAGCATACACGTCAAATCTACAAAAAAAAAATTAAGCTTCTATGACTATAAGTTTTATATACATAGATGAATTAATATTCTGTTCAGATCATTTGGTAGAACACATTAGATACGTGGTGTGTGTGCGTCTGTGCGTGAGGGTGTTTGTGTCTGGCGGGGTGAGAGCGCGGGGTGGCGCGAGGACTAGGAGAGGTGCGGTAGGGTGTCTCGGCGGAGCGGGGAGAGGGCTGCGGCCCGGCACATGGGCGATCGATGCGGGGCGCGTTGCCCGCGTATCATTTGCGTGCGACAGCCCGACGTTACCCCTCGCCCCGGATGCCTTTGATGACCTACAGAATCCTGCCTACACCCTCAGACAAGACTGGCCGTCTGTTGATAGTTATGCCACTATAATATGTATTATATTACATAGTAGGTAACACGTGAGAGTCACATGGACGGCATTGTATTTTATTGGAAGGTTACTTCTCGTATTCGGTACTCAATTAGCTATTAGGTTTTATTTATTTAATTGCATTGGGTTATTCTGTTTATCATCTTTTGGGGTTCTCATCTTTCGTTTATCTGACACTCAACTCATTTTATGACGCGGTCTAAATTTATTAATCAATCAGTCTACAATTTGGAGATTAAAATGTTCTTTAATGAGTTTCACATAAGTTTATGCCTATCTAAATATTCTATTAAATTAAAAGAAACAGCTTGATTTTAGCTTTTAGAGTAAAATAAAATTTTAGGGTAATCGGTATTAACCGGCGGTTATTAAACCTAATGTTTCTGATAATAGAATCTTAATAATTAGGTGTATAACTTAACTATAAAAGCTCATTAATGATTCTAGTAACGTTCAGTTTAAAGTAATTAATCAGTAATCATGGTATTTTAATGATTTTATTATACTTACTTCTAAAAACATTATACATATTTGTCCCATTTCATTAATTCATTAAATTTAAGTGTCCCTCAAGGGACGCTTTTAGGCCCGCAATAGTTACAAAAAATTGTAGTCCTGATTTAAATTGTATTTTGATTCTCATAACTTATTGTTCTATGCAAAAGTAGTATAATATATCTATCAACTTACCGAGGCTTGCCAATTCCGATCAATGTCTTTTGGCGAATCTGTTATTGTGTCCAAAGCCTTGAAAGCTTCGGCCTAGACTGTAAAATGGTCTTGAGCTAATATAAAATTGATTCATTGCGTCAATATATTTCCATACTTTATTGGATTCTTACCTATGTTACATGGGTAAGAAAGTAATGATATAAAATTATGTAAGTAGGATGAATCTAGATCTAAAAATATTTTGTTAGCTTCTTAGGTATATATTGAAGATAGTATAGATTTCGTTAATACATTATAATAGTAGTAATAGCTCTCTGAATATGAAAATTTCAATTTAAATTATTGTTGAAATTATAGTTCCATTACTATCAGCTATGCTAGACATGCCTTGATGACTACGTGTATCGGACCAGACAGGCAGAGTTTAAAGATTTCCACAGGCTACGTGCTGACTTATTTTATATTCTTTATTTAATTTCAATACATTATACACGGTCATTGCTTTAGCGTATTAAGCTAATTATTATTCCAAAGTTTTCTCCTTTATATACCTGAAAAGAAGGAAGAAATATTAACGATGATGTATAATCATTGTCAATATTTCTGCTTTCATTTCTGCCACTAGTTCAAAGTATGTTAGAAATTAAACAATAAAAAACAAAATCTTTAAAATATGTCGGAGGAGTTAATTTGAGTCATAGTGTGACGGTAATAAACGCTGCTTCGGGCCGTTAAGTATATTAAGGTCTTGGCTACAGAACCAACGTTGGACTATTTTAATTGGGGTTTTCATAAATCCTCGGCGTTTTATGGCTTCCCACTATTAGTTCAAGCTGCAGTGATGTTGCTTACTGAAGATTTTAGAAACTAAACTGATTTTATGGATTATGATCTTATATAATTTCTTGTTTTATGATAGTAAAATTTATCATAGCTATATTTTCTGATATATAAATTCATACCAACATTTTGTCGGCTATATTTTCGTTATATGTATGATGAAGCATGATTAAAGCCGTTTATCAGACTTACATAAGTTCAGATGGAAAGATGCTACTGAAAAATATATATTCAAAAAAGGAATGTAATTTAAATATAAAAGTACTCAATAATATTTTGCCTTACTGTATTGGTATTGGACCATTCAAAACCTCCTGGGCTTAGTTAGATTCAGAGGATTTCCCATTTACGTACTTGAACCGTCGAGAAGTTTCCATAATTACTAACATAGATCTTATTGCAGTTAATTTAGATTTTTTATAAATTTAACTTTTTTGTGAGACTAATGACATAAGGGTGAGCCCATTTGCAACGGACAATCTTGAGATGTCGAGGTCGATTTCAGTGTCTGACAAAGTGTTATTGAGTTTTCGGCCAAATCATTTTCCAAAGCGGCTCATAGTTGTCCGTAATGTGTCGGCTAAACCCTAATATAGATTCTTTCCATTAGTTGGTGTCTAGATATGGGTGATAAAATCCTTCGTTACTTTTCATTAGCATTTCTATGATCGAAGTATCTTGAGATCTTACTGTGTCTATGAGAGAGGACGGCGTTTTGGTTAAATCAGCTGGATGAAACGAAACATTGTCATTTAATCGTTCAGAGTTTGGTCCGTTGCTTCGATGTAAATTAATTTTATATTAAACGATACCCAATGAGTGGTTTGCTTAAAAATATAAAATATAGAGCAACTTTTATAATTATTAAAACTGCTGTCGTCTAGATTAGCAAAAGCGAGAGAATTTATGAAGAAAGTAACGGTGACCTTTTAGAAACGACTGAAAATTACAATATTGCGGTACTTTACGACTAGAATATGTAAGTAGGATGATGCAACTATTGTAATAGTTGCATCATCCTACTTACATATTATATTATTCAGTAGCATATGATGTATCATATGCTACTGAATAATATATTCGAGTAAATGAATGATGAGTTACAATTTTAACGGTTTGGGATTCAGTAGATAAGTTTCTTGATATTGATCAAATATCGAGGTTTGAGGATTTTAGTTGCTACGAACCTATTTATATATTCCTTTCATTTAACTAAGTCTAAATTTCGCATTTATAATATTAATTAGGATTGTTAACGAGGCATATCAATACTTGCCTCAATTGTTACGCGCTCTCTATAGACTGTGGTTTCGAGTTTAAGTCCAAGTCTCTGATTTTTCGAAGTTAAATGCGTATAAAATAGTTAAATATCGTTCGCATTAATAGCGAAGGAAGACCTTGTAAGGAAACCTGCATATCTGAGAGTTCTTCATAATGTTCTCAAAGATATGTGAAGTCTGCTAGCCCACGCTGGGCTAGCGTGGTGGACTATGCCTTAATCCTAGTCACACTGAGAAGAGGTCTATGTCCAGCAGTGAGACAGATTATATAAAGGGCTGATATTATAAGAACAATTAAATTCATGCTAACCACAAGAACATAATATTACGTTAATTATCTGCATTTTCAATTCAGTCTTCTGCAATTTCGAAGTATTCCTAATCGTACTTTACCTTACCTCATACAAAAAACCTGCTTGATATATCGCTGTCTGCTATAAATTGGTCGCGCGGCTGGCGCAGTAATTTAAGTGGTGACCGCACCCGTGAAAATTTTGATTTATCCATACATAATTGTTCCAAGTCTAGGATTCCCTCTAGATTGAATGCTTGTTAGTACCCTACGATAAAGGTTTTATTCCTAGCGAGGAAGCACTTTACTCGGAATGGTATTAAGAATGATTTAAGTAGTCGTCTCACAACTGCTACTAAGCTGGAATCGAACTTACAAGTTCATCTCCACATGAGACAAAAATTTGTATGATCCATAAACAGTTTTTTATTTTTTTTATTTTTTCTACCACATACACACAACACCATCTAGCCCAAACTAAGCAGAGCTTGTACTATGGGTACTAGACAATGGATAAACATACATATATACCTTTCTTTTTCTAAATACATACATATTATACATAGAAACACCCAGACCAAGACAAACATCCATGTTCATGCACACAAATGTTTGACTTGTGCGGGAATCGAACCCGCGACCTTAGGCGTGGCAGTCGGTTACACTAACCACTACGCCATCAGGTTCCGAGTCTGGATGATCTTTGTGTCCGTTGCATTTTTGTAAAGTCCCCCGCGATACAAGTATCATTCCTAGTGCGTGAGTTTTCTTTTTAAGCTATTAAGTCGCAGCGATACATCTATGGCCAGTCACAATAAATTTTTAATTTTGTCTGGTATTCTAGAATGTGACTAAAAAGTAGTTATAGAAGCAAATAATGTGTAATTTTAATATTTGTTACGTGTTTCGTTGAATATATTAATAAACATAAAGTAATATAATATGGTGAGGTCTAGACACATCTGATGTCCGCAATCATTGTGTCTAATAAAAAATGTTTTATTATAACATACGTCCGCGGTTCCGTTCGCGTGTTCTGTCGTTAAAAGTATTTTATTTTGTTTGGTGAAGTTACAGTGGATTATACAACATTAAATATGAATATAACTGGAAAGCATTTAAAACTTTTCACATATACCGCGTGCATGGAATCTGTGGTTGTATTTAAAGGATATGTAGTAGCCATTAGCGAAGAATGAAAATAATTTAAAAGACCAGAATTTGGTTTATGCGATTGCTGAGTAGGATGAGGTTCACGGGTTCAATTCCTAGCTCGGTGTTCTTGGGATCTTCTGTTAAGAAATTTTGCAACACGGAGTTTGGATATGTACTTGGTGATTAGCATAGGCTTGTCCTCTATTTCGTTCGATCTACAGACTCCGATCAGACTGGTGAATTGTGGTATCTGCCTACCCTTTTGGGGTTGTAGGCGTGAGACTATTTATGTGGATAGTTTATAAGCCATTTTTTGAACCAAAACCGATATATTGTTTTTCTTACCATGAAACGTAAATATCAAAGTTTTGGGTCGACTATTCGTTCCGTGAAACACATTTATCCCGAAATTCGCCTTGAATGTTGGTACGCAACCTCTTGATTGTCCTTTCATGAAGTAGTCCGAACAACGGAGTAATGTCATTTTGAAAGAAAGAAATATGCAGAAACTTCACTGTAAATTAAGCATCGTTTGCCTCGTGGCATAAGTTGGCGATTATGTTTGCGTGCAATGGCCTCTCGTCAGATTTTATAATCGAGCAAAGTGTTATTGGGATTTTTCTCTTATTCAATTCTCTATAGTAGCGCAGAATCTGGAAATGTGCTCAGTAGACGGCAATAGGTTTTCTATTTTACGTAGCACTAGCAAATATAAATGACGAAAATAACTATGGAGGCAATACAGGTTCATCATTCAGGTAGGCCAGAGTCTATGTATGCATGCAATTCTAGAAGAGCATTTTTTTTTTATGAAATTCCTCATACTATATCAAATGATTAACTATTCTATTTGATACTAGCTTAACCGGACCACGCTTCGCTGTGACCATTCTAAAATCTTTAGATTTCGTTTCTCTGAGATTTTCAGGCACAAAGTATATAAAAACACAAACAAACGGGAGCCGAATTTTATGTTTACAGAAGATTCCAGAACTGTTTGTTTTATGAAGTATTGACTGTTTCTTTTAGATATGATCGCTTGTGACGTATGTGTCACAAAAAACTATTTAAAATGACTTCACGCCGTGTAAACTAATATAGTCGCCCTAAACGTAACTAATTGCAATAAGTAGGCCTTCGTAAGTACCTTCCGTGACAAGTGATTAGAAACTCACGGCACACTATGTCGCAATCACCAAACAGTAACATTTTACAAAACACCATTTACGTAAACGTTACAAAGTAACAATATCATATTAGACTAATTAAAAAGCAAATTTTTTTGTCATAAAGTAACAAAAACGTTTTTATTATAAATTGCACGACAATTTCGTAATCATTAATTCAAACAAACAGTTAACAAAATATGTATGCAGTGCACGCTATAAGAGAATGGCTTCTTATCAACAATAAACATTATATTAGATATGTAGCTTAAAATTGAGCATTTTTAGGAAACTTGTATAGAGTACTGGTTAGTGAGAGTCTATGACAATACATAGAAACCCATATCTATGTATTGAACAAATATAACTTAAAAGTAATTTAATATAATATAATAATAATAATATTCTATCACATACACACAACACCATCTAGCCCAAACTAAGTAGAGCTTGTACTATGGATACTAGATCTAGTAATCGATAAACATACATACATTTTTTTGTAAATACTTGCATATTATACATAGAAACACCCAGCCCAAGACAAACATCCATGTTCATGCACACAAATGTTCGACTTGTGCGGGAATCGAACCCGCGACCTCAGGCGTGGCAGTCGGTTACACTAACCACTACGCCGCCGACTGCTAAATATCATTCAGGAATAATATTTATAATAGTGTCTTTCTTTTTTGCAATCTCTATTTATTGAAGAATGAATTAAGTCTGACAGCAGTACCTGAATGGGAATTTAGAATGAGTTTCTTGTTTAGCAAATAAGACAAGCAAAGAAAAAGGCTACGATATAATCGATCGTGAGATCATAGGTTTGATTTAAGATTTGGGCAAAGTATTGTTGTTTCCTTTTGTGTCGAGATTCGTAGTTATAGTTTCAGGTTTTAAAACTGTGCTCAGTAAACATCAAAAGACGATATCTACCCGAGTTGGACATTGAACCAGGGGCTGGCGATCACATGCAGCCGTCTTAGTCAAATAACAAATCGGTTTAAAAGAAAATTTTGTTGAGATGTTAGGAAATATCAAATATTAAAGCTAATATTATGGTAGAAGGAGAGCTGTAATCGATCAAACGCGGGTTGGCAGACTTCACACACTTTCGGGAACATTAACGAGAATTCTCGGGTTACGCGATCTTTCTCTGACCTCTGACTTTTAGTAGTATTGTTGAGTTATGACTATGAAAAGTCAAAGTTCATTTGTTTAGGCTTGATCTTACACCACCGTTGTGAGATGTTAGGGTTCTGTCACTGGACTGTTATTTGTTTGGATAAAAAGTGATTGTTACATTATCACTTGTAATTTAAATAATAAACTTAATTATTCAACATTTGAAAGTGACACAATATGTCTATAGATATAACACCCGTATCACGAAATAATAAATCGTCAGCCTTACTTAACATTTCTCTAACTAAAACTTAGTTATTTCTTATCTGAATAACTCTTAAGTTCAATGATTAACATTTTTTTACTTATAAACCACTCTTAACGGTCTCGAAGCTGACTTTGTATCGTTGACGCAGCTGTAATGAATGTAATTACTGTGCCGTTATCGGGTTGTATTCCCGGGTCGAGCATAATATTATAATGTTATTCTGTCAGGATATTAGCAGTCAAGTGATTCCAAGATATAGAAGGCAGAGCAGAGTTGTATAGTATAATAATATTATAAATAAAAGTGCTTTTAGTATTTTCAAGTTCTTATATTTTTAAGGTTTAAAGAATATTATTCTCAAAAAAGTGAACAATAATAAAACATAATTAAACATTGATTACAAGTTGCCATGTACATAAGTAATGAAATGCTCAATCAACGAATACAGTTTCTCTTTATACGTACTTCAAAAGCTTCCTCGAATTCGTGCTTTCTAGTTATTAAATACGAAGCCTCGAAATAACTTTCTTAAGAGGCCTTTTTGACATTTCGCGGAATACCTTCACTAAATACATATAATTAAAGGCAAAGGAAATTCTATTAGTCTTGAAAAGAGGGTTTTCTCTGAATAAAGGTTCAAGTTATATTCGTAAATTAATTTAGTTCAAATTAAATATATTATTACAAGAGAATTGTGAATAGGTATTTTGGAAGCACTTTTGCTGCTTGCTTAATAATTTATATCTACTAATATACTTGAGGTAGGATAGTCGACTTTATTATATAAAACTCAAGTCAAACTCAAAAATCATTTATTAATTTATGTGACACACAATAAGTCAAAGTCTATTAGATACTGAGTTTACTAAGTAACTGAAACTATGTTCAGGTTAGCCTTTGAGAAGATACCTGCAAAAACTCGGTCTCTTTTTTAAATCGCCATGTTTGAAATATCATTGTTTCAAAACAGTAATATAATTTTTCTCTCCACAAAATTATAATTAGAAGGTACATGGAACTGGTAACATGGTACATATTTAATATTTTGAGATGCTTGTGGCACCAGGGTCCCACTATCGTGTTGATTTATGGTTCCATTGCATACATTTGTTGCACGTTATATAACTAGTATAAATAGTATATAATGAGTATATAGACCAAATAAAGTTACAATGATTTATATGATGGGATAGTTGAGCCGATTTTAATTAACTATTGGTAATCATTTTTGTCGGTATTGAGGGTACGCCCGTTATTTGCCAGATATGTTGATTATTACAAAGCTACATTACCAATATTGAGAAGCAAATATAGTAGCATTTGTGAAATTGTCTTACGTTTATGCGAATGTTATACATTTAAATTAAGCTTAACATCCATGATTGCTGTAAAACCAACCGAAGCGTCTGAAAAAGTATATAAGCCGGTATAAAATCCGTATAAAACAGTTTAATTTCAATATGATTGTGGTCAGAATAGAGGAATATCTGCCTAGAATATACATATTAATTATATAGAATAAGAAGATATTTTCTTTCTCCTAATCGTTATAATATCTCGTACTGAGACGATAGGGTCTACGTGTCTATTCTAATAATACTTTATATTTTTCTATGTACCCTACTGCGTGAATAATAATAATAATATTCTATATAATAATATAATATTCTATCACATACACACAGCACCATCTAGCCCAAACTAAGCAGAGCTTGTACCATGGGTACTAGACAATGGATAAACATACATATATATATGTACCTATACTTTTTTTGTGTTAATACATACATAATATACATAGGAACACCCAGACCAAGACAAACATCCATGTTCATGCACACAAAAAAATGTTTGACTTATGCGGGAATCGATCTCGCGACCTCAGGCGTGGCAGCCAGTTACACTAACCACTACGCCATCAATCGGGCAATATTCAAGTAATTATCAATGTTGCAAATAGTTCGATTCGCTTGATGATTGGAATAATTCGATCTTAATCGATAAGAACATATCGTTAATATAGACTCTATCGATCTAAAAGATAAGTAAATCGGATGAAAAGAAAGAATTGGAAAGTTAGGCGTGTGAGATATTTGATGCAAATCTACTTTCTTATCCCGACATTTCGCTCTCCCGGTATATTGAACCGTTTATTTATCAACGTGTGTATCAAGCTAACCGAAACGTGAGTTACGATGTTATCTGCTGACGACACTTGTTATATCGTCGTTATTATATGTTTTGTTACATGTCACTCGTTTTATTGGTTATGTCTGGGGAGACCGTGTGCATATATATACATACTTTTTATACTATAGGTATAGGTGGCATACAAGCATACGGCTTGTCTGGTACGGTTAACGTAGTCTATAACAGCTTGCAATGTCAGATATATCACTTGCACGTTATTGAAGCTGGAAGCAGTAAAGATCTGTATCATACGGTAGTGAGTATGACTGCTGTGTCTGAGGTCTTCAGTTCGATTCCCGGGTCAAGAAAAGTGTTATTCGGTTTCAGCGTCAATAAATTCTTAGTTCTTTTTCTTGTCCAATAATATCATATTAAATGAAAGACAGAAATAGCCTGAAACTGAAGCTTTTATCTAAAATGGGATTGCCGCTTATTAATTGTAACTTAAAACCAATGTCGAAATGTAATTGTAATTCAGAGACAAACAATGTTTTTTGCGAGCATGCCGCTATATATTATATATATATAGGTTTTTAGAGGGTTAGCAATGGACATATGATGTTCAATGTGCAAGCATTATAAGCTACGGTAACCGCTTACCATCGGACGGGCCGGGGTTAATTCCGAACATACCGGTTTATAAAAACATATTATATAATCCCTGTTCTTTTCTTAAGGTAAGGATACTAGAGTAAAATTTAGGCCACTACATTTAACGTAATGGAAGTCAAGTCAAATATAAATAATAGTTCCTATAAAACTCACATAATTTCAGACTTAAATAGATGCTGTCACTTTTTTAACAATATCGTTGAAAAGGGACAAGGCTATCAAACCAAGCGATTAGACAGCTTAACTGTCACCAAATTTTGATTCTTAATTAGATACTGCCTCTTTTTTTACTATAATATTGAATAGAGACAGACAAATTTAAACAATAAATTCCATTTTGTGGTAAGATCAAAATCGTTTGATCGTCTACCATTTTAATCGCATATAGTTTTCCTCGTCTGCCTGACCTACTAGGAAGCTGTCGTGAGCCGCGATCATTGATCCGAAAATTATGAGTCTAGACAAAATAATCAGGCCAGGCTAGATAACGACTGTCTACCATCGTCTGTGTTTGTACTCATAAGGTTCCGCCGACATTTATTAATCTGTTATTATAATAATACAAATCAATCATGAAATAAAAAGAAAAGCAAAAATAAGCAGATTTTTTTACGTAGACAAGCCAGTTGATTTGGTTTGGCAAGGCAGAATGGATTAATTCCTTCGCCTATATAAAAATAAGTTGATTTTTTTAACATCTCTTTGGTGGGCTGACCAATTGATTTGCTTTGGCAAGGCAGAGTGGATTAATTACTTTGCCTATATTGTTGTTTTACGTTTTCGAATGTTAGTTTTCAAACTAAATTACTTTTACGCGAGAGTAACGTCAATAATGAATTGATGAGGGTAGTTTGAAATAAACTTCATATTCGGTTGAAAGTCGGGTGTCGGCTGAGTGATTGTGATGTTATTATTTTACTTTCAAGTGTTTCTCAGTAATAGTATTCCAATTATGTGGCACCTATAACATATCTATCTTCAGGACCCGAGTAGATAGGGTTTCGGGGGGGAGAACTACGGGTCTCCCCCTTTGGACCAGGGTACTGCGGGGTCAGGAAGCCCACTGCGCCTCGAAAGGCGTGTTCTATCGACCGCTGACTAGAATGCGCGGTGCCTGACATTGGAGTTGGACTCGCAGGGGTATGTGGTTGGCCGCTGAGGTCGACATGTTCGTTTGCTCGGCAAGCACGTTGCGTTCGAGCGTCGGACTCAGACGCGGCCAGTGCGAACCAGTCGATCGCATGAGGCACGGAGTTGCCTTTAGCGAAGTGGCAGTGTGGTTTCACTACCGCAACGCATCTCGGGAGCTTGCCTGCTCAGCAAGTAAGAGTCATAGCTGGAGTGACTCGGGCCACACCCGGCTTGTAGGCCTTTTTGGGTAGGCATACGGATGTATGTCGGCAAGTGAGCGTGCCTTACACAGCTCCGGTACCATACTGGAGATATGGGAGGCGGCTTCTCCGTCGGCTTCAGCGAGGTTATCGTTAGCAACTCCTTTGAGTTGCGAGTAGTGAGCGGCTTTATTGCTCCGGTACCTATCTGGAGAATAGGTAGTGTCACTTGGGCACGAGGTAGCTCGCTTACGAGAACCGGAACTCTGAGGTTAGGGTGGAGAGTCGGGATTTAGGGACAAGACCTGTCTATAACTGGTCCCGGAAGGTGCTCTTGGGCACTGGAAGGTACAGCGGCTCCTCTATTATAGCCTAATCGGTTGGTGTAGGGGAACGCTATATCATAAACTGGGATAGTTGTAGAGGAAGGGGATGATTATAAGTAGATGTAACCTCTTCCCTTCTGAAGATTTCACAAGTAAGTGTACGCGACTTACGGATAATTTTGTTCACGCATTTGATAAAATATGTTCGGTGCCTCTGAATAACTAATGAATTCAACCACTTTTATATATAATTTGCTACTACGGTATAGACGTAATGTACAGAACATTATATATGTAGAATTAGTTACGGCAATATATTTACTTACGCATTACGTAATAAATGAGTTCTAAGTTATATTTGTTAACAAAATGAACTGTCATATAAGTGGTACAATAGCCGTAAATAACATTTTATTTAAGTAGGTACTTTTAGTATCTTATGGAAGCGACGGCCGAGTGGGACCCCGTTCAGATGCTACGATGTAGTCTCAAGCTCGATCCTAATGCACGCACACCTGATTTTTGAGGTTATGTTCGTATCAAATAGTTTTTTTTTTAAATTTATTTAGAAACAGACAATATTGTGGAACTTTAGAACTAGGAAAAAAATTATGTTGCAAATCTTATACATGCACTCTTGTACAATCGAACATTGTGAATGCCTACGCTAGAAAAATCTGTGTTGTAGGACATCTACTACTTTGCATTTCACTTACAGAGACATGTAAACTTTTATGGTAGCCGGTTAGCAAAATCTATAGCATATAAGCAACTGATTACAAAAGATTACTTAAGAATAAATAATGATCGCTTGCTTTAACTTAAATTGTTTTAACTATAATATTCTCAAATTAAGGCAATGAAAAATCGACATTTACTTAAGTGAAAATCCAATATTTAAAAACTAGTTCATTCACACGGCTTACCTTACGTCTATCCCTCAGTAACGCAAATTGGGATAAACTGTATCCCATTTTTTAATCCCGGCTATGATCTATCTGTGTGTAAAGTTTTACTCAAATTGGTTTTCACACACAAGTACACAAGCTTAATATCTACTTCGTAAAACCTAGGTCGATTTCGTACCTTAATTTTTATAATTGAATCTAAAACCTTACAATTCTAGGCAAGCGGTTTCAACTCGACTAAGAAGGCAGTAACTTTATCCAACGCACTTTACATTTTTTCCTTTAAACCCTGTAACGGGAGATGTTGTCGCGATCCACTGGTTTCCAAAGTTTCCCAAAGTTACAAACTCGATGTAAAGTTTTTTCAAAGTCAACAAACTGGAATATGGAATACCTTTTCGAATAAATTTATGTTCGGACAGGTGATAGTGTGATAGTCGAAGATAGTTGGACCGTTCGTCTGTCATATTTCCATAAATTAGAGGTTTTAGTGCTTGGGAGGGTGAGCCTTACAGATTGAAGTGCATTTTTGTGTTATGTCAGAAAAGTGTTGTGTGATATTATTTCAGAGTCGTAAAATAAATGTAAAGTGCGTTATTTTAGAAAATACCAGTAGTACCAGTGGGGACACTAATAGACTGCAATGCAGAGGGTCTCGGGTTCGAACCCACGTCGAGCACCTCTGACTTTCGGCAGTTATATGACTTTTCGAAATTATGTGCGTATTGATTGACAATTATCGCCTGCTCCGTGCCCCGGAGAACACGTTAAGCCGTCGGTCCCGGCTGCCATGAACATCTATGGCAGTCTTTATTGGGATGTCAGTACCCCCTAATATCCTGACACTGGTCTAGCCTTAGGGTATCGTTAGCCTTCGGGTTGCGGAGGTCAGGGGGCAGCCGCTCCGTGTAAAAACTGATATCTAGTCAAATCCGGTTAGTCTAGAAAAGCCGACCCCAAGTGACTTCGTAGTAATAAAGGCTAAGGAGAAGAAAAAGTCCATATAATATATCGCTGAAGGTGTAAATAGAGATAGTAGTACGTTTCGCCAGCTATTAGATTCGACGTAAAAAGCGGTTCATCAACGTCTACAGGCTACAATTATTGCAAACTCCACATTACTACTTCCATTTCTCATTCTCCATAGAGCAAATTCCTAATTATAGCTTTCACAGATCCGAGTATGTAACCCTAGACTGGCGTAGCGGTTTAGACGGCCGCCTCGCCGCTTGACACTGCGCCGAGTGTTGTGGGTTCGATCCCCACACGAGACAACACTTTGTGTGATTCATAAATTGTTGTTTCGAGTCTGGGTGTTCATTGTGTCCGTTAGTTGTATGTTTGTAAAGTCCCCCGCGACACAGGATTTAGTCCTAATGCGGGAGTTGTCTTCTTAAAAAAAAAAAAAAAAAAAAATTATACCCACCACCGACCCGAGAGATTCTTTGTAATTAATAGGTACATAGCTTTTATTATCGCAATTACATTTATGTATTAGAAGTAGCAATCGCTTATGAGAGCAATAGACTGCCAGATCAGAGTCGAATTTAAATGTATCTCTCAAAAATGTCTGCAATTTCACACTTGCGCTGACAAGTGAAATATGGTCTTACCCCTCTTTTGTAGATAAGATTTACTTGTTCAGCAATGGGACACATAACAAGCAGACAGTATTACTATTTATAATATACTGACTGCCTGGTTGATCCCATAGCATAACTTTACGTGCGATCGTGAGGACCAGCTTTTAATCGCTGTGTCGGTCGGTGTTAGTAGGTGGTTTTGTTAGAAAAATCAGTTGCAGCGTGTAGTTTAGAAATCTACACCGTATACGGCAATATGCTCGACACCTATTGCGCGGTAAATATAACTAACGAAGTGTGAGTTTAAGGCTATCTGACCATTGAAGCAGAGCGAGGCTGCGGAGCGAAGGAACGGAGAAATATTAACCAATAGGATTGCATAAAATCTCCGCTTCGCTCCAGTATGCAATCCTATTGGTTAATATTTCTCCGTTGCTTTGCTCCGCAGCGCCCCGCTTCAATGGACAGGCAGCCTAATACACTTCTGCCTACTCCTCGTAAACATACAAACTCTCGTATCTAAAATATAGATAATCTCACATCCTCAATCTAAACAGTAAGTACCTGTAGCCTTGAACCGTGACGTCTCAAGTTCGATCCTGGGCGTGTACCGACTTTTTCGTAAACATAATGCTTGTAATTTATTGCTTGAGATACACTGGCGGCAGAAAAACATCGGTGTTCTGTGATAAGTCTTATATAGCTGATACGTTCGTATACCTTATGTAGTAGCAATGCTTATATACCATTGGAAAAGTAAATATATATGTAGATAAAGACAGGGTTGTTTACTGAAGGGGTGGATGGTTTTAGATGGCAAACAAGGGAATAAGATAATCTATGAAACAAGACTTGAACCTGCAATCGGCAAACCTTGTCGGAACTTTGCTAACCAAGCTATTCATGATTTTACATCAGGGTGCTGCCGAGTTTTTCATCTAAGGTGATGCTTCCTTCTATTGTAATATAAATTCTATCTTAGTATGTAAATTTTGATAAAATAAACCTTAAAACTAATTAGTTTTAAGATTTAATTTAAAATCTTACCTGATATAATTATGTCGGGTTTTGACATTCAAAGTGATACTTTGTGACCTAGATGAATAAAATATAGTTTCTGATTTCGACTTTGGGTATGGTAGCGTTTACCGAAATCAATGATCTATTGCAATACCACGGCTATTATACACAATGTTGGGCAAAATGAATTTGGTATTGTCTTTTAAAAAAATTTCATTGGCTCAAATTTTACAAATGTGCCTTGTAGTGAAGTTAATTTGCTCATCCTCTATTACATACATAGAGCCTATAATACATGTAGCAATATCAGGGTAAATTAATATACCTATCTGCCTTTTCGAGCATACAATTTTAATCTAACTTAGGGATCGCGAAATCAATTTTAAAAATCCTCGGACTAAAAGTAAGTTTCAACAAACATTAAAATGAACTCGTAAAATGGAAACCACCTCGTAAACATAATCGTAAATATTTTTATTAGACAAATAGGCTACAGTATAATCTTTATATATATAAATCTTCTGTGCGTGTGTTAGTAATTAAACTTCTCTTAACGGCTGGACCGATTTTGATGAAATTTTTTGTGTGTTTTCTAGTGGATTCGAGAATGCTTTAGATTTGGCTTTTAATTTTTTTGAATTTATACATGATAAAGTCTTTCGGGACAGCTAGTATATAATAAAAGTCGTATAGTAGACACAGTTATCAAAATATCACTCACTAGACAATGACATTTATTGCAAAAACAGTGTTACATATATGTTTTATAGTATGTTATGTTATTAAAAGTACTTTTTCTAGATGAAAGGTACCCTATGTTCTATCCTGTACCCCTGACAACGTGTATGCGAAATATCATAATGATCGGCCGAGTAGTTAAGGCGTGAAAACTTAACAAACAAACTCGCTTTCGCATTAATAATATTAAAATAAAATAAAAATAAAATAATAAAATTTATTCGTCTATAAGAAGTACAATAGTGGACTTAAATCAAATATAAATTAAATCTTAATATTTAATAATAAGTTAATGCCTTAAGAAATTAGTTTACAACCAAAATAATAGTCATAGTTATGGTAAGAAAGGATACTTTAACACATTTACGTTATTATAACCTACTTGCCTGAACTAGGTTAGACATATGTTTCGATCACTCGACTATCTATTTTAAAAGTGGACATTTATTTGAGTAATTTCTTGGAACATTAAATATGTTTTTCTTGCTACGTAACTGGTTTCGTAGGAAGAAAAAAAATCTTTGAACGTAACTATTTTCGTAGCAAGAGTAAGTTATATGTGTATATTTAAGTTTAAGGCTTGATGGGACTGACATATCCTAAACAGATAAAAGACTACCTAAACAGATAAAAGACTAAACAATAAAAGATTCAAAAAAAAAATCTTCACACATAACTGGTTACGTAGTGTTGGTTTCGTAGGCAGCCGAAGGGATTAATCTAACTAAATAATATCTATAAACTTAAGCTAAAACTGCTTGTACACAAGCAACTTTGTCATACAATAAAATGCTTAGGTGCCTAAAATATAATTACATTATTTTAATATTTGTAACAAATTCTCTGTGTCTGCATAATCAAGTTTACCTAATGGAATACTAGTTAGGGTGTAAGTCTTTACATCAGCGTAGCCTAGTGGAAGACGTTGGACTGCCACGCAGAGGTCTCGAGTTCGGTTCGAAGCATCGCTAGCAATATGTAAACCTAATACGATATACAAGTGTTTTATGTTTGTTTATCGAAGATTTAAATCATAGATATGCTTTCAAATTACTTAGATTGTAGGGATAAATGTCCGTTCTAGTAAGAGTAAGCTCATACTTAAGATAGAGAACGATAGTGTACAATTTTCAATATGAGTGAGCGTGACAATACTATATTTATAATTCAGATGTCATGTTGGCATTGTGTGTCAGATGACAATTTTAACGTAAAATAATTGTCGTATAAAAAAAACTACATAGATATTGCCCGCGGCTTCATTCGCGTTATTCTAGATCATGACAATAAATTTATATCTAACAGCTAAGAACATTTCCTAGATGTAAGGTATTCTATGTCATTTTCTGTGCGCCTGACTATTCGTATGCGAAATTTTATGATGATCAGTCGAGTAGTTAAGGCGTGAAAGTGTAACAAACAAATACACATTCGCATTTATAATATTAGTTAGGGTGTAAATGTGAGTTTGTTTCTTAGGCTTAACTTCTCGACCGATCATCATGAAATTTCATAGGGGACCTAGGGTACCTTTCATCCAGAAAAAAAGTGCTGTTATTAATCTAACACAGATGTTACCAGACCTTTTTCTCATAGACCACATTCAAAAATTTAGGTGGTTCCCGTGGACCTTCTGCAGCTACATTTCTACCATATTTAATGAGTAAAATTAAAAAATTTGATCATGTCTCTACGGGCAGCATTTTCTTTTTTTAAATTATCCTTACTAAACCTACCAAGGTAGGCGGGATGACCTTATTTTTTTAGAAATTCTCGTGTCTTCAGCGAGTACTCCTTAAAATAATTTTCGTGGATCCCCCCCGCTTACGAATTGTGAACCCCCATTTTTTGTCACGCCAACGTAGACCCCCGTCGAAGCTCCTGTGGACCCCTGGGGTCCACCTGACCACTTTGGGAACTACTGATCTAACATAACCTAACGTACGCGAGCAAAGCCACGAGCAATATTTAATTTACAATATATGTTAGGATACTGTCAGAATGTCAGAACACATGTTAAGTGATCAATCCCAAAGCGCATTCTTCTAGCGATTTCATTAAATTATGTCCGACTTCAATTACGCATTGATTTGTCGATAATATACCGCCGTGATTCAGCGTCGTCTCTGTGAACCGCGGATTCAGCAGTATTCGCTTCTACTTTCGTTTTGTTTAAGGTGCCGAGTGCGAGTTGTTTTTACGTTAACGCGATCGAAACGTTTACCGCGTTTGGCTCACTGATTAGTTAAGAGCTTGGAGCGGACCAATCGGAGCGCCGAACGTCATAAACGTGTCGATCGCGTTAATGTCAAACAAATTCGCACTCGGCACTCTGATTCTATTAAGAATTGTTATATGTTTGATATAAAGAAGACGGTAGAAAAATTTAATGAGAGAACAGATGTTCTAAAAGTATACAATTCTTTTTTTAACTCTACATAACAAACTATTTGTTAGGTAGAGTTAAAAAATATTAAGACGTGTTTTTTAAATAAAACATCGGATTGATTACCTTTATACCATTAAATATTTAGCTTAGTCACAATGACTACAAGGTTTTTGCTTTAAAATACATAATAATATTATGTATATGCAATTGCTATTATAAAACAAATCAAAATTGCAGTATGACATGATTGTGATTCTGGGATTTTGTAATCATCTTTGTTTTTCATCCAAAATCAAATCTAACTCAAATTTATTTATACGAAGACAAACGAAAACAACCGAAGGGTATTATAATGACATTATACTGCCCTTTGGCAATGCAATATACAAAAAATAAAAGTGTTTTATTATCTTTAGCTTTTGATACAATACGTCATCGCTCCAAAACTAAAGCAATAAATTTCTCTAACAAATAAGCAACTAAACAAAACAAAATATTTTATCTAAACAGTTTATTCACCAAAGAAATCATTCAATTTTCTTTATATGAATTTATCAACTATGTATTTTCTTTTGATCTCATATTCTAACATACAATTGCTTTAGTTATACCACGAGAATATACAAAAATATTTTTTACTAAACAATGTCACGTTCCATTTGACTCGAGTGACATTGAATGACATATACTATAGGATAATTGAAACAATATACTGCGCTCTAATAGAGGCATTTATCCCAAACTTTGTATGACTTAGACGACTTTTCACACTTCGATGCTCGTATTTTTTGATAAAACATTTTTGCTGAAACCTCTTATTGGTTCCATTGCTGCTGTCAACAAAATATTAATGACTCCTTCGTGCTTTGGCTCTACAAATATCAAATAATAAAGAGCATTCTTACTAGTTCTTATCTATTTGAAATTAACATTCGTAACTTAAATTTACTACATTATTACTTTTTCAACTTGATTGATTTGGATCTCGGAGGTGATAGGGAGTTCGGCGGGCATAGATTCACTTGTTCATTGGCTTAGAACGTCTTTTCTTTAAAACGTTTCTTCTATTGTCATATGATCAACATTTTCCTTCTTGGTATTTCTTTTGTGTATTATTTATCAAACCCTTATAGCACACTTATCAATTCTTATTGCTAAATCTATAAACAATAAGTTTCAATAATTGCACTTAATTTTGTTTTCTAATTTGTTAAGCAAGGATGTTAAATTCTTAATTCTCTACACTTCTGATTAAATTTGTTTCGGGTTTAAGACATTTTAACTTACATAAGTACTTCATGATATCATAACTTAGCGATTTCTATAGTCACCATTACTGGACCTATACATATACTCTAAACTGTATCATATATATGTTGTGAATTAACCAAATAAATAAATATGTTTATAGGACGTATTCTATACAGGTGTGATGTATGGTGGTTCGTTCGTATAAAGATCTGTCGTGCCTGTCGTAAACATTTAAATATTTTCTCAGTACTCGCATTCATTTATGTAATTATTGTCTGATGTACCATCTTTGCTTCCAGTCAGTGCTGAAGGTTAGCGACTTAATATTTCTTGTGCAGTCGTTGTAGATTTTATTTCTTTTTTGGATATTTGCTTAAATGGCTTTTGTCTTTGAATATATTACTACTTAATATCTTTTTTAATGTGTATTCTTTCGACCCCTGATGTTTTATTGCATGTGAAGACAATGTATGGGTTGTACCTACTTCACATAATTTATTTTTTTGAATGCCTTTTTATTTTTATTGTTTATGGACTTGCACATAAATTTGATAGATGGCTGTATGGCTCGGTCTACGAACTTATCTTGATTAAATATTTTACTATTTTAATTTATATTTTAGTGACGTCGAATAATATTAAATAATGTTGGAATAAATTTACTTTGACGCTGCATGAATTAGAAAAATATTTTTTTATATAGATATGTCTTTAATATATTCATAAACTCAAAATTATGACCTTATAGTTTCTTATATTTACCTAATCATATTTATAATCAACACAATTATCATTACAAACCCAGGATCTTACATAACACTGCCTTAATAGTAATGTCACTCAATCTGTACATTTGGGAATTAAATACAGATAAGAATTTGACATAAGCTACATACAAATGATGTCCCATTCCTATTGCTATTAAGGAAACTACATATAAAGGTGCTCTTCCATTGACTCTGGATGGAGTGGAGCGGAGATGAGCAGTGAAAAGTAGCAAGTGTTTCCGTAAGCGGAGCGGAGCAATGTGTAGCGGGGCGGAATGGAGCTACAATGATCTTGTAATCCGATGTCTTTTACTATGATTTCCCATGCCAATCTTTGGTTTCATTGCATTTGCATGTTGTCAGTCGTGTATTCCATAAACATGGAAATATTTTGTCACTTTCAATTAGTTTCTCATCCATTTTTATTCATATACACTGTCGATAACGTGTGAAGTGACGTAATAACGCTAACTAAACTAAAATGCTGCGTACGAGTCCTTTCCTGACAAGTCTACACTACCCGCCGCGCCGCACCGTCCCGCTACCCTCCGCTTCGTGCGCTCCGCTCGGCACCACAGCCTGCTCGACTCCGTTCTGTCCGGCTCGGAGCCGCATGTTCATATATTTTATTTGAAAATCCGCTCCGCTCCACTTGCACTGTTTCCACTGATGCGGAGTGGAGATATCGAGCACTGTGATTGGCCGGTTTACGGTCCGCTCCTCTCCACTTCGCGCAGCTCCACGTCAATGGAAACGCACCCTAATCTCTTATTAGGAACCTCCGTGAGTAGTCGACTTATAAAATTTAACAGTGCTATATTAATCAAACTGACCTTTTAACTCGGGAACTCACTTCAACTTCAACTTCTTAACTAATATTTAAAATTCGAATGTAAATTTGTTTGTTACGATTTCAGGCCTTATTTATTCGATCACCATAAAGTTTCGCATACACGTTGCTAGGAGAACAAAAAAGGACATAGGTTAGGTACCTTTTACCAGAAGAAAGTACAGTTACTAACCTAACTGAACCTACAATTACGCGAGCGAAGGCGCGAGTAAAATCTGTTAGTACTATTTGTATGTATGCCACTGTGTCCTAAGTCAGGTCTATACACAAATCATTCGCCCCACTCTTTACGTAATAAAGCAACTTCTCTTCAGCCCACCACAATAGCGTAAAATATTCATGATATGATGTTTACCCGTTCAGTGTCCATAACGGCGCAGTAACTTCGACTGGCGTACTGGTGCCATGGCTCCGTACTGACAACTTATATACTGTGGTCCGAAGCACATTAAATCTGCAATAATGCAGCGCAATTGCTGCGCTGAGTCGGTTTGATCTTGCAAACTGGTAGGGCTGCCACAAATTTTACTGTAATTTTTCTTGTGTATAAGGTTCTGCTGACTTTATCTGGTTAAATTTTTGGGATTGTATTCTTGGAGAAAAACAGTAGATGTAAAAATTGCAATGTATTTTCCTGTTTAATTTTTTGGGATGTTTTTCGGAGGAAAAATTATTATATGTGTGTCACACTTATATTTCGTTAAGTGTGTTTCTGTTTCACTTAATAAAGGCAGATTATATTCCCGTCAACAAGGCATAGTGTAGTTTTCGTATTCTTAAGGTATGTCTATGTAGAGAGGAATCTAATAACTTTGTACGACTCGGGAAGTAAACGCGGGATTTCATGATCAGTAGTTATAGTTAGGCTTGTGTTGGTTCAATAATAAGAGGAATTAAACACGTGTGCAAATAAATAGCATTATGCTGTGTATAAATAATTGGCCAAGTGTCTATTCCAGAATTACAAGTATCTACGCAAATATGATCTAGGTATCCATGATTATCTTTCTTACTAATTTGTAAGTGTGTGGGTGAGCTGCAAGTTTGTGTGAAATGTTGCGTATAACATGAAATCATGACTGGCCAGAATTATGGCTCTTCCAAAAAGAATATTACGAACATAAAAGCGACAGTAAAAAGTTTGCAACACATTGCAAGTACACACAAAGGCCACAGATTCAGAATTTATTGTAAGAAACTTGTGATGACAGTCAGTTTTTTTAATAATGAACCACACTCGAAGATATTTTGCACATTAGTAATAACTTTTTGAGCATATTGTATGTTGAGCAAGAGTGTAAATTATAAACGAGCGAAAAGTTTTTGAAGTTATTGTAGTATGAAGTTTCAACGTTTTTTATAATTATTATTTTTAATATCTCATATATTTGGTGCTTCCTTGGTCAGGAATCGTTTTCAAACGTGCTTTTCAATTGTTCAAGTGGTCGTACGCGCGGAGGGCAACTGGTTGCAAAAGTGAGTTGTTAATAATGTTTTAGCTAATTATGTATAGTAATCACATTCTGTAAATTGTGGACTGTACATTGTATAAATCAGTAAATCTTAAGAAAAATTAATTAGCGGCTAACGCAGCGTAATGTAATTAAATCTCCAGACACTTAACAATGTGATACGAATTATATAAATAATTAAGATCAATTTAATAATATAATATAAATACGGTTGTTACATGAAATAATAAATTTTAATTGAATATATATATTTAATTAATTTAAAATTTTTAGTAATGAATTTTATGTATGTGTACATACACATACGTACAATTAATTATTTAAATCATATTATAAATGAAAATATTAACGTAACATATTATAACAGAAAGAAAGTTTGCGAAAATGATGCGGTTAAAAATATTCGCCACCAAGTTTATAACAAAACATCGCTAGTTTGTTTAAAATAATAGTTAAACATACAAAGTATACTGACATACACAAGCATAAATTAATAATCGCCCTGGTTGTTTTTATAAACCGTAGTTAGTGCTTGGCACGGACCTCCGCTGTGAATCAGAATTTTTAACCGCCATAATCTATCATGCGTAGACTTTATTTTCATTTTATAATGATATGTATAAACATATAAAATAAAACTTAAAATATCATAGAAATTCATTTCAAAACGTAAAACTCAATCGAAGTAATATTAAGATATATAAGAAAATTTTATAAATTAAAATGCTACAAACTTAAAATGTGTTTGACAACCCTAGCGCATTTATCTCTGTGTGCGTGATATACATGCATTCGTGTCTATGTGTGAGTAAAGTTCCTCCCTCTCTCACCCCGCTCGCTCTCCCTTCGCCTTGGCACGCTCTTATATAGGATTTATACAATACTTTAGCACTATACGTACAAGTATTTGGCCGATTTGGCGGCATTGCAGTGGTGTAATGGGTTTGAGTACTTTTCCACTATTTTCCGTTTCTCGTGAATTTGTTAAAGATTAGTAATATAATGTTGCTTCACGCTTCAATGTGAGTTACTTAGGCGTTAGAAAATTAGGAACGATTTACTTCATTAGGCTTGTAGCATAAGTTTGCGCTAATTTTTAGAGGCACTCATGGGAACCCGAGTTCATGTTTTGGGCTAAAAAGTGTTATTGGGTACAGAGACTCGAAATGTTTCTGGTAATTGGCAATAGGCTTGCCTCCTGTTACGTGGGATTTTATATAACTGGCAAACTGTGGATGTAATTCATCTGTACCTACTCATTTCGGTATAGAGGCGTGCGTTTATGTGTTGATAATAATATATAATAATACGAGGAATGATACCTTAGTGAGGAGACCAACAGACTGCAATGCAGAGGGTCTCGGGTTCGAATCCACGTCGCGCACTTGTGACTTTACTGACTCTGACACTTTTTGGAAGTTATATGACTTTTCGAAATTATGTGCGTATTGATTGACAATTATCGCCTGCTCCGTGCCCCGGAGAGCACGTTAAGCCGTCGGTCCCGGCTGCCATGAACATCTATGGCAGTCTTTATTGGGAAGTCAGTGCCCTATAATATCTTGACACTGGTCTAGCCTTAGGGTATCGTTAGCCTTCGGGTTGCGGAGATCAGGTGGCAGCCGCTCCGTGTAAAAACTGATATCCAGTCAAATCCGGTTAGACTAAAAGCCGACCCCAAGTGACTTGGGAATAATAAAGGCTAGGAAGAAGAATAATGTATAATAATATAATATTCTATTACATATAATTAGACAACATCATTCAGCTCTAACTAAGCAGAGCTTGTACTATGGATACTAGACACTGGACAAACAAACATGAGAATGAAAATATACTTTTTTTTAAATACTTACATATTATACGTAGAAACACCCAGACCAAGACAAACATCCATGTTCATGCACACAAATGTTTGACTTGTGCGGGAATCGAACCCGCGACCTCAGTCGTGGCAGTCGCTTATACTAACCACTACGCCATCGAGGTCACCAAATAATATCAGGCCTGTATATAAAATTGCCCCACTACCGTTAAAGCGAGCGATAATTAATTATTTAATAGGTTCATAACTTCGAAAAAAGTGCTCTGAAGAGTTGTTCGTCCTTATCCCGCCCTCCCCTTTCCTATCCAGAACAACACGTGCTGCGCTCAGATGCCATCCTTACACGGTAGAGTTAACTAGAGTGCGTGCGGACAAGTTTGGGTCTTCATACCTCTGCCGAACATCAAAGCATGGAATTCTCTGCCAAGGCACGTATTTCCTTCTTCCTTCAATCCTAGGTCCTTTAAGCGGGGCGTGAAAAAGCACCTTCTCAGGACGTCAAAGTAGTGATCTTAACTTTGCCTCGGCTGCTATGAGGACGGTGTGGAGGCCACTGCTCTTAGACCACACGTCTGCTTACCATCAGGCATAGAGTGGTCATGGTAAAGAGCAAAAAAAAAATCAGAGATGCGTGCCTTGGGGTATTGCGTACTTCCACTGGGCTATTGCTGCTTAAATACCAAACGTAATAGTAAAGCTATTTGATCTAGCCGCCGGTGTGCCACTGCAATTCAATAAGTTAAAGCGAGTGATAATTAACAATTTTTTTGTATTGTTTAGAATGTAATAAATATTAATATAGATATTTTCCTAATAACAGAAAAAGAAAGTTATTAATATAGGAATTGTTAAAATGACAATAATTATAAAATGGTAGAGTTTGTTAATTAGCCTCATATATCATCAAACCAGCTTTTACCCGCAGTTTCGCACTTTTGGCTCTGAATATTAACACTAACATGCATTTTTGGACGCCATGTAATCTGTGCTCGGTATACAGCAATCGGTCTATATAGCGTGAGACTTAAAACAGAAGATGTGAGCATGAGGTCTTGAGGAGCATGAAGTCTTGAGTGTGATTCCCGGGTCGGATCTGCAAAAAGTAATGGGATTTTCTAATAAGAAATTCTTAATAACAGCTCGGAGATAGGAAGTTAGCAGCGTCTTACAGCCCCGTGAACTATGAACGTAAAGCTGATGTGTCGTGTGTCTGATCTCACTGCGGGCATGTCGGATTGACATTCGACCTCAATGTGCATTGGTTTTTGCGCACACAACTGGGTACTATAATATCTTTTGCATCGCAGTCTCCCTTATGACTGGCTCCCGTGATTGAAATTCTATCTGGTCTAGAGGATTATTTGTATGCGGGAAGACACTTACATTTTATTTATATGTAATAGATTGAAAATAACTTGCTTATCTGACGTTATCCCTATGTCAAACAGAGCAGTGCATACACTAAAACAACGGACACAGAAACAATCAACTAATTCAGATCTGGTTGTTTTTGTGTCCTGTTTAATGTTTGCAAAGCTTACTGACATAAATAGTTGTATATCTATAAAACTTTCTGTATCAGTCTCAACCCAGCAAAGTGACCATCTTTACCGCTGGACCGTCCGCGCAAATTAATAACGTAACTAAACTTGAAACTAACATCAATATTACCCACCTAAGATCAAAATGAGGATAAACTATATGCTTATCACAAAGTACGACCTCTTAAACTCAAGATAACATTTTACGCGTTAACAAATCATGATATTAACCTACTTATCACAGCTCAGCTGAGCACCTTGTGTTCCCCAACCATGAGACAATTAACCCACTTTTTTTCCTACAAAATTGAGTGTTATTTTCGTACACTGCACTGTGTATAAATATACAGAAATTTGGAATAATCATGCAACGTTTTCCTTCGGAATGCACACAGCCATTTGTTTTTGTTTTTTGTCATCCGAGCGTACATTTCCATTTGGGAATATTCATGTATTTTTTAAAGTATATGCACTAAGGAGAATTTATCTTCAGTTGCCGGTCACATCTTTGTCCGTGATATCTTTCTAGACTACTAATCTATAATCATTACGCTTATGCATTTGCGTTAAATATATACTTATATTATAAAGCTGAAGAGTTTGTTTGTTTGTTTGAACGCGATAATCTCAGAAACTACTGGTTCGAATTGAAAAATTCTTATAGTTTTGGATAGCCTATTTATCAAGGAAGGCTGAAGGCTATATAACATCATGTTACAACCCACAGGGACGGCGCAGTAACCATAAACGCGGGTGAAACTGCGGTCATAGCTAGTGATTTATATGCAAATAAAACCGAGTATCAATGCGACCATGCTAGGTATTTAGACAACTTTTTGAAAGGGTAAAAAGGGTATATAGCCTGCTCGCTTTAATCTCCGTTTTCTGGTACATGCTTCTCTGTCTTCTGGGATATACGAGTATGAATGAGGCAATGGTTTTGATTACCATGTTAACCTTGTCAATTTACTGAGTGTAGTTAGTTTGATACGCTTGAGGCGCACATTAGTGTAATCGATAGATATATCTAAGTCTGTGTATATTGTTGTAAGGCAAGTCTTCTTGTGCGTGTGCCTATCGATAATTTCGGAGATATTGACAGAATTTGTACGCCCCTGATATTACCAATAAGCTTTGTCCTCTCATTAGATATAATTATCAAAACTGCTTGCTATCTATGCTAAGGAGAAAAACCTTCAAACTACCTCCATACCAAATTACATCAAATTCGTTTGAGTTTAACCAAAGTGTAAAGTCATGATAAACCAAAAGAATTTCATTCTTATTAATAATATTAGCCTGGATATACTCGTATTATATTAACAAAGGAAAATGGTAGTGCGTATATTCGCGTCTTCTGTCAAAAGAGCCACCTTGTTCTTTTCAATTATAAAGGAACGAACAAATATACTTGAGTAATTATATTTAGACGGTTTAGAGCCATAACCGAGGCCATTTCTAGGGCTAAATAATAAAAACATCTGCCACCCGATCTTGCACTCTGGTTCTACAGTTGCCTATACGGCCGCTACAAACTCAATTTTTCTTTTTCCTTTAGTGGGTTATTATAGAGCTATTCTCACTAAGCGCGTGTGAGCTACCCCTCACAGAATACCGGCGTGAAGTAACGGTACCCGTACTGTTGCGTTTCGTATCGGTGAGTGAGAGAGACGGAGGCCCAGTTACCCGGATCCTTTTCCTATCCTTTCCTTTGTCCTTTCCCTCCTTCATTCCTTTTTAAAGGGCTGGCAACGCACTTGTAACTCCTTTGGGATTGCGGGTGTCCATGGGTGGCGGTAATCGCTTACCATCAGGCGATCCGCCTGCTTTTTGCCAACGTAGGCCATAAAAAAAAAGTATTATCCAAACACCTGCACTCTGCACGATCTGATAAATGCCGCCGTAGAACGTAACGTGGCCTTTTACTGGGTTTACCCATAAAGGATAAGTGTTGATAACATGACACGAAAATAAGGAGACGTGTGATTATTGATTCGTTAGTAACTTAAGCAAGTTTATTAGGTAAGCTATTTAGTATATACGTGGTTGATCGTGACTCTTGTTTAAACAAAATATTCCCAAACGAACGTACACATACCTACGGGTCAAACTCAGAACGTCTTTAACTTAAAGCCGGTAAAAAGACTGAATTAATTTGGAGGTTAGAGTAAACTTTTGGACCAACTTCAGTTTTAAAAGTTGACGCTCTCATAGTTTTTGCTGACGGAAGCCATCGCTATATATTACCTAAGCTTAAAATCTGGGTCAAACTCTCAAGCGGAGCTCATTAAGGATCTTTATTTTTATACATCCATCATGTTTACAATTATTTTCTTCTTTTAAAAGGCAGTCATTGCCGAGGGGAGACACTTAAGACTGCCTCGCAGGGGCATATCGAATTCAAACCCGTGTCTCGTATTTTTAATTTTTCAATGTTATGTGCGTATCATTACCATACGTAATACATAGTCTCACGCGCCCTAACTAATATTATAAATACGAATGTGAGTTTGTTTATTTGTGACGCTTTCACGTCTTATATACTCGAAGTATCATCATGAAGTTTCGCATACACGTTGTCAGGGGCATATTAAAGGAGATAGGGAACCTTTTATCCAGAAAAAAGTTTACTGTTATTGAGCAAAGCACGAGAAAAAGCTAGTATATCTATAAAGAAATAAGCAGAAATATGTATAATACACCTCTGTGTACTCAGTCAGGGATATATACGTAGGACACATAAACAGTTATAAATCTAACCGATGTCCCGTAGCTTGATGTCCCTTCTAGTCCACCCCTGTTGTCGCTACCGGGATTACTTAGGATTCACCGTGGCATATAAATATAAAAATAATTAAATATTTTATTAAGGTTCTTTTTACATTAGCAATGTGCGCTATTTAATTTAAATTCTAATGAATATAAGTAGAAATTTATTTGTTACAATTACTTAAATTATTTGTTACAACATATGTATATACAACTATTTCTATTTACAAACGTATTAAAAAAGATAACATAATTACAAAACCACCAATAATTATAATACTAAATATTTACAAAATGGTTTAGGCATCGTAGAATTCTTCAGCATCGCTGTCAACTGGTAACCTGCCCAGAAGACTGACAGCATTGCCACGTTGAATGGCAATGCTGATTCCTTGGGCCAAGAAAAGACCAGCCTTCTGATCTCGCGAAACGTCGATCAGGCGTTTTGCGATCTCCCTGTACAAAATACGAGCGCCCGGACCCCATGAACCTAGGGTTTCTACTCCAAACGGCGCAAAATTTAATTTCCGACTAAATTATTTATTAATAATTCTAATGCATAGTCATATAGTCTATATATACTTACTAATCTGCATCTTTAACCACGTAAAGTAGCTACCGCGTTATGCACAACCTTATTCGAATATATTCAAATAAAATTACACGCATTACTATCATACACACCTATCTTATCTTATCTTGTGTGGGGGCCAGTCAGTACAGACCGGCGACACTTCGACCCAGTGGGATCTTTTGTGTCGACTTCCCCAATAACGACTGCCATAGATGTTCATGGCAGTCGGGACCGACGACTTAACGTGCTCTCCGAGGCACGGAGCAGGCGATAATTGTCAATCAATACGCACATAATTTTGAAAAGTCATATAACTTACGAAAGTCAGAGGTGCGCGACGTGGGTTCAAACCCGAGACCCTCTGCATTGCAGTCTGTTGGTCTCCCCACTGAGCTATCGCTGCTCTTACATACACACCTAAGTACTTAACAATTTGTGCTGTCAAATGGCAAAATGAAATAAAACTCCAAATCTTTACGTGCTCTGAGGAACTATGTTGAGCCGTACCCATTTTTATTATAAAAGTTGGAGTTTCCTTGCATGTTTTCCTTAAGCATTCATAGGCCGCCATAAAACGAGTACAAATTTAATATAATATGGCTGAACGCCTATAACGGGAACGCATCCCTGGTACTACATAGTTGACTGTCGATGCTTATAAGTTTTAGTACCATTGAGATATTTTGTCTGTGTCGTTCATGAAAGGTTTTTCTTTTAAGGCAACATTTTAGCTATATTTAGTAAAGATTTGATTGAGTGACAGTGTATTTAACCTAGGTAAACGGCTAGAAATCAGCATTTTTGTAATAAATAGCCTATATAATTCTTTATATTCTAATTACTTAATTTTCAATAATAATTGGATAAACGGTTTAGCCACAATAAGTTACATATAGGAAGGCAGTTATGTTTATAAATTTAGAATTGATTAATTAAAATCATAAAACGTTACACATTCGGTAATCCATCTACCTGTTAATCATAAAAACTTGGTGGTAAACATCATAAAAAAAAGTTTGCACTTACATATATTACATATAATTCCCAAGTTTCTAATAGGTAACACACCTCAACACAGGAAGTGGACAATATTCAACTTTTTAAATACACAGCATCTATTGTCTTATGTTTACGCGAATGTTATACATTGAAATTAAACACTTTACACGGATTTTATCGCGTTGTTTATTTTACTTTAAACACTGGTATTACATAATTTTGAAAACTCTAACACTACTATTATTGAAACACGAAAATGCTCAACGGGAGCATTTTCGTGTTGTAGATGTGTTTTACAGTGCTATGCTTGATGGGATAGAGCAATGGGGCAGCGACAAGCGGGATTGTCCAACGTGACACCTGCTTCTGTTAAACCTCGAACATATATGCTGATTTTTGGGGCAAAGTGTAAACTCAAATATAAATTGTTTTAATCAAAAATATATAGATTAAATAGTAGTAAAATTTCAATAATAGTAGTGTTAGAGTTTTCAAAATTATGTAATACCAGTGTTTAAAGTAAAATAAACAACGCGATAAAATCCGTATAAAGTGTTTAATTTCAACACAGCATCTAGCATAAAATAACAGTAGCCGTGTTTTTTGTCAGTCGCGCAGCATAGGTCCTTTTACCATGTCACGGTCGTATATGTGCTGAATGCTCTACCAATAGTGGTTTTTAAAAAAAAGCAGGCAGAAAGAGTGTTCAAGACATCTAAGTCAGGCTGGCCGTAGACTTGTCTAAAATCGCGGGTCATGGAAAGACGGTGCATCTTATTCGAAACTTGTAAATATGTGGCATGATGCTCACTTTGTCAATTTGTTTTATTAGTAGGTTCTCTCAATGTTAGAGATGCCTTATATATCATGGTTACCTAGTAAGTACTTGTATTTTGTATGAGTTTTATATTTTCCAAAATTATGGTTGTTTATTTGTCTAAAGCTATAATTACCATCCAACGGTTTGCCGAACATACTAGGGCACTCGTAAATATAGAAAAAGTAATAAAAACCATATTTTGGCGGTCACATTGGTACCAAAAACGATAAAAAATTGTTGAAAAGTGGGGCAGTAGGACTGCAATAATGTGTGGTGCCAGAAATGGTAGCTATCTCACCAATTGCTGCAACATAAATCAAACTAGACTAACTAAAAGTGTTTATTTTACTAAATATGTCACATATCTTTTTTGAAATCATCTTCAGTTTAAAATAAATAAAGATTGCCATAGAAAAGTAATTTTGGTAGAAGATTCGTTTAAGACAGAGTTGGTTAAAAACATAACTCTTCGACTAAAAAAGAAACTACATCGCTTTTGCGGAGCGAAGACATGGTTAGTAGAGTTTTGCGTCCAAAAATAATTCTTTTTAGTCTGTATGCACTTGGTGTCCGAAGTTTGTAAAGATAATACATAGAAGGATTATCCTCCATTTTGTTGGCGGCTTCCCGCGTAAATTGTTCTTACGAAAAGAAATATACAATAATTGCAATAAGTAGCAAAAGTATGACTGCGATTGTGCACGCAGCTATAATTCAGTTATCATAACGTAAACATCAGATATTCGACCTTAATCAAGAGAATTTAAGACTCAATTTCTCTCGCATCTTCGCAGGAGGCTATTTTATTGATGCCCATTTTTGACAGCAGGTGGCAGTACCACCACAAAGCACATTTTATAACCAATTACGCATTCTACCACCCCTCAAATCATGCCAATGTTAAATTATACTAAAAAAAAACATCAAAGGTTATAAAAGAAGAATTTTTATCAACTTTACCATATTAGAAATATATTTTTTCTTGTTTTACGAGCTTGTTTTACGACTGGGAGGTTTACGATATTTTTATATATTCTTACCCCAGTTATAGCTAGAATAATGATAGCTGTTATCAGTGGGTTTATTATTGTTACTTGTATTATTATGTTCGATTGTGGACGTACCAAGGGGAAGTAGTATAGTCTAATATTTTTATTATTAGCGGCATACGGCACGTAACGTGTTTGTCATGACAGACAGACATATTTCTATTATGTTGGTGTATTTTTCATATGTTTTCTTCGTAATTTCACGTTTATATTTATGAGTATAATCTTTATCTCTATTCTGCAGAATAGTGCATATGTTATTTTAGCCTTCTTTCTTTCTGTTTTGTTCTGGACATGTACTAGGATTTAATGTTCATAGGACGCAGGTTTTTGTACCGCACATATTCTGGTTTCTTATGTTATTAGCATACAGATTTTCTTAAAAGTACTTATATTTGAATGTGGATTTAACATGTTAGTTCTTGATTTAGATCCCACGACACGCACTCAAGTTTTATGTTAAGAAATTATCGTTCGCTTTAACTGTGAAGGTAAATATATTTAAGCAATCTGCATTTCTATGAGTTCTCTTTAATATCTTCGGAGATGTGTGGAGTCCGCCAGACCGTATTAAGCTGGCATGCTAGACTGTGGTCTTACAATTCAATTCTTTTATTCAGTAGAGTCCGTAGCGGAGAGACACATTTTATAAAAAAGGACCTTCTTGCTTTTAATTATTTTAGATATATTTTGTTTACAAACTAGATAATATGAACGAGTGCGTGCAACAATGACTAAGATCAAGTTGGATCAACTTAATCCGTCATACCGCATGGTTTATCCATACATGTTATAAATGTAATATATGTAAACCAACTAATAATATAATAATATATTGTACTACATACACACATCACCATCTAGCCCAAACTAAGCAGAGCTTGTACTATGGGTACTAGACAATGGATATACATACATAAATACTTTTTTTTTTGTAAATACATAAATATTATACATAGAAACACCCAGAGCAAGTCAAACATCCATGTTCATGCACACAAATGTTTGACTTGTGCGGGAATCGAACCCGTGACCTCAGGCGTGGCAGTCGGTTACGCTGACCACTACGCCATCGATAATGGTTTATCCATGCAGCATGTGGGATCAGGTAATCTGGGTTTACCTACATATATAAACGTAACAAACAAACGAGAGTGATCGTCACATTTATAATATTAACTAATTTGGGTAGAATCACTAAAAAGCGGTTTTACATTATTGCGGCTTTTAACAGTATATAAAATGAAATCTATGGATTTCAATGCAATGTATGCCGCAGTACATTCTTTTGTAATCCACATCCCTAAATGACAGTTATATAAGTAAAATAATAAAATATTTCAAAGTAAGAACACGTGTACAGCTAATTGTTGCCTAATCTATAATTTCGTGTCGATTAGTTATGTTTTGAATAATAGACCTCTGCCATTGAGTAACTGACAAACTTGATATTCCAAACATCTGCTCTTTTAATATTTTAAGGATATACAGGTGTGGTAGATATTATAGCCATATATACTAGGTATGTGTATGTATAACTGCCTCGTTGGTCCAGTGGTAGTGTATACGACTGCGGATCATGAGGTCTCGGGTTCGATTCCCGGGTCGGGCTTGGAAACGTTACTAAGACTTTACTAAGATTCTAAGAATTTCTGTCAAGAAGCTCTTAATAATTATCCCAGAGTTAGGAAGTTGGCGGTGTGTCACCCCCGTGCATCGGAAAGCACGTTAAATAGTGAGCTATCATGAACATCTATGGCAGTCGTAACTGGGAAGTCAGCGCCCTCAAATATCCTGACGACTGTTGTAACCATAGAATGATGTTATTCTTCTGGGATATGGAGGTTAGATGGCAGTCGCTCCGTGTAAAAACTGATATTCAGGTAAATCTCGTTATACCAGAAATAAGCGGACCCTGGCATAAGCTGAGATTAATAATCGCTAGGAAGAAGAAGATATACTAGTTAAATCTCTCTATGCGTCTAAAATACTCATAATTAATTTTAAACAGCCTGTAAAAATATGATTTATTTGACATATAGGTCGTTGACTTTTAGGTTGTAGATGTCACTATAGGAAAACACTTCATTGTAGGAAATTTTTATTAATATCAAAACGTGGAATAGAACAATGATGATACAGTGATATCTTTATCTGATCAATTAACTCATAAAATTAAACTATTATTACTCACGGGAGTGCTATCATATCCGAAATTATCCAGTATATTGCGTTAAAAGAGGTAATAAGCATGAATTATTATTTATTCAATTATTCCTGAAGTAATTTTTCTGTACTGCGGGCAACTTCACAAACATTCAAACGACTTACGCAAAGAACATCTTGACTCTAGTATAAAGCTATTTGTACATCTCACAATTTTTCCATGCAGGATTCGAACCCACATCATTCGGCGTTTTAGCAGTGGCAAAGCGACCGCTTAGAACACTATGCCATACATGCAAATATATTAACCGTATCTAGAATCGTGTATCATCTTAAAAAATAATTTGATTACAAAGATTTGAATTGCTGTCCAAAAAATCTTATTCTTTTGAGCACTCAATACTGTTTATCGTCAATACTTTATAACCCTTTAATACATTTAAATCTTTATTAATAGATTATTTGTTAGATGCCGTATACTGCTGATGTTCTGACTATTGCATATTCATTAATGCTAGGCGTTTTACTATTTCTTGCAGCACAACCATTTGTATGGTTTATAAAGAGTTGTTTTCTTTTGAGTTTTTCTGAGTTTGGGCGTAATATGTGTATGATAAGTTGCCTCGTTAATCTCTGAGTATGTTTGCGTCAGTCAGGCTAAATATTATTGGGTTTTTCTGATTAAATTTTCTAATAATAACGCTCCCGTCAAAAGGGCTCGTTTCGAAGAACCTACAACATGGTCGGCAAAATGTTCGTGTGAAACTTATACTGCCTAAAATTTTCTGCTTAAAAATGTTTATTAGCACGACGATATATATAAGAAATGAATTCGGTAAAAGCAAAAGGCTCACCTGGCTTTATATGGGGTAACAATAAAACAGGCGAAATGCGTATGTCATACGCCTCTACGTTATTGTAATCCAGGCGTTTCTGGCTATAGGTAAAATAAACTAAAGATGGGATAAGAGGTATTGGAGAGGCATACAATATGTGAGCCTCGTAACTCTCACGGGTCAAACGCAGTGACTGTATTCACACAAATATATGTCTCAGTAACTAAAGATGGATACTGAATAATATAAAAATTCCGCTGCCGTATGTTTGTGTCCACAAAACTTGAAAAGTAGTGGATTGATTGAGTAGAAATATTTCACACAATGTTGCATTTCTATATAACAATGTCTTTATTTACTTTTCATCCCAAAGTTTTGATGGAAACTAGCAATTAAATATATCAGACTGAGCCACTGCCAAGCTTGGCCGGGCTTAGCTAGTAACTACATGTAACAGAATCGGTAGTCATATAAAAGCGTACATAGAACGCTATGTATACTTTAACGTCGAAAATCTTAGACACATAAATATTATATTATATTCACTGGTACTGGTATGGGTAGAGGTAGGGCGGCTACAATTTGCCAACCGTTATAGAAGTTCAAAATCAAATCACTCAGTAACACCTTGCTCGTACCCGGTAATTAAAGGCAGCCCTAAATTTTAGCGCAGATTTATGCTTAGAGACACATGTGAGGCAATAAGAAGATGACTAGAAATCAATTTGGAAAATAAAAGTATATCTTCTATGACCGCAATTATTTAAGTCACGCGGTATATCTCCTATGCATCATAAAACTCGATATATTTTTGCAGTATAGTATAATTGATAATTAATTTACTACTACTTTTTATCATCGCACCGCTCGCCATCGGCAGGGATGTCATTCTCACACCTTACAAGCTAATTGGTGCCGCACTAAACGGTTCCAAAGGAATTTTCTCCCGCGGACGTTCAGGTTGTGGAATGAACTCCCTGCCCAGGTTTTCCCACAAGACTACAGTATGGGGTTCTTCAAAAAGGGCGTTAAAAGGTTTTTACAAGGTCGGCAACGCGCAAGTGATGCCTCTGGTATTGCAGGCGTCGATAGGCTACAGTAACCATTTACCATCAGGTGGGCCGTACGCTTGTTTGCGACTTTAGTAGTATAAAAAAAAAAAAAATATTTCATAACATGTGTTTATTTGCAAATTTTATATTATGATTATATTGTATGCCCAAGTGGTGGCATACAGCTGATCTATAATGTAATTTTGAAACATCCTCTGTATCATGATGCAGAATAAAACAATTTGAATTTGAATACTTGATAAATAACATAAGCAAATTACACACATACAACATTTCTTACACGCGTCACATCTAAAACAAGAACCTACCTTATATAAAGATACGCACCGCTGACCCGTCTAAAAGAACCCAAAAACCGCTATTAAAACGAAAGCATTCTCCAGACTTAGATACATTTAGAGGTCCCAAAAACATGTAAGTAAAAACTTTTGGAAACACATCATTAAAGAACACACCCAAACAGAAGTTTTCATAGCCTATTTCTCGGATGAGTCGCGCCAGGACCTCCTACCCCCCTTCCCCCGGCCCTGTCTCCGTCACCCCCTGCCGCCGAGACCAGGCGGCGCCTTCCAAGGCTGTCTCGCGTCTGAGGTTAAAGACTGGCCAGTGTAGATTGATTAGGTTTATAGGTCCCGGTTTTTTACACTGATTAAAATTCTGGCTTGATTTGAGCCATAAATTTATTTGAACATACATAGAATTTTCGATAATATTATGCATTAAAATCGTCCAGGTTTTTAGAAGTCTTACAATGTTGTAGCGTTCAATTGCACGCTGATATTAGATGCTATTTCATTCTAGTATATTCTTATAGACACTGTTTACGATTGCTAATTGTAAATGTTCTATATATTTAAGTTAAACAATTTTAATCTTAACGTCTTCAAGTATTAGGTTGTGCATAAAAAATATAACAATTTTACGCCTTAATGGTGCAGCGGCAGTTAACGCAATTGCTGCGCGTAAGGTATTAGGTTCCGTTCCTGAGTTGGGCAAAGTATTATTAGGATTTTTAGTAATATTTTTCTAAAATCTGCACGTCATCGTAAACAGCGGCAGTTAACGCAATTGCTGCGCGTAAGGTATTAGGTTTCGTTCCTGAGTTGGGCAAAGTATTATTAGGATTTTTAGTAATATTTTTTCCAAAATCAATACGTCATCGTAAACAGCGGCAGTTAACGCATTTGCTGCGCGTAAGGTATTAAGTTCTGTTCCTGAGTTGGGCAAAGTATTATTAGGATTTTTAGTAATATTTTTCCAAAATCAGCACATCATCGAAAATTGTGCTCGGAAGACGGTAATATCACGGTACCAAAAAACAAAACTGACGAAATGTGAGCGTAACATACTTTAGTTAATCTCTTCGGGGATGTAAGTGTGAGGTTATGTATGCATAACAATTTAACTAGCCATGAAGTATAATAGTAAAGAAATTTATTCTAATTGCTGTTAATGTGAATGATGCATGGCAACTTTTACGACGGTTTTTTAAACATTCAGAGGAAGTATAATACACAGTTTAAAAACATTCGGAATCTATTTTTTTATTATATGGTATAACTAACAGTAACGCGTTATATATCAAACAAAATATTATCATAATAAATAAATGTCGATGTGCACTCACAACATAACTACGAATTATATAATGAACATGATGTGTATGTGATAATGATGAGCGTGACTACAATTCAATTAAATGCATTCATACAGTTTTGAATGAGTCTTAAAATACTGAAATTATAATAACGATTTAAAAAAGTTTCTTGTATGTATCTTCTAATATGCGTAACTTTTGCCTGAACCAACCTAAATATTTAATAAACTAAATTCAGTAACATCACTAAACTCACTAGCTCATAAACTTTGGCGTTCATAGGTGTTACTTTGTGACTTAAATGAAGAAATGATTTTTGACTTTGACTTTGATTTATAAACAGTTATATAATTATAATATAACTGCTTATAAAATATATTGGCAAGTAAATAATATATGTTGATATCTATATAATAATACGTGAAGCAAAAACTTTGTACCCATTTTTACGAAAATTGTGCGGACGGAGGAGTGTGGAATTTGGCACAGTTAAAGTTTATATGGAGAAGGAGGGGCGAATCCTAATATTTTTATAAAATATGCATTAGAAATACATTAAATTAATGGAAAACACTACATGCACACAACCATGCATTTGACACACGCAGTCGAATCGCGTTCGTAGTATTTCGACATGTCCGTCTGACGTAGTACAATTTTTTGTAACTATGGTTACCTATTCCTTATTTATATGTAATAGAGAGATAAATTTGACTAGTAAAGTTATTGATACAAAAAATTACACTGTTTCGAAATTTGCAAGCAGACTTGACAATGTTAGCTCATGAGTGTGAAATGGTTTTGGTGGTAGAGACTAATTTTAATATTACGAATGTCAAAGTTTGTGAAGATATTTTTGACGGTTTGGATATTTATTACTCAATCACGGATTTGAAAGAAACTTGGCACAGAGATGGACGATGTCCTGGATTGAAGCAGAATACTTTGTATCTGGTATATGTTCTCGTGGGAAGTCTTAAGTAAATGTTCAAATGGTTGAATTACAATGTTCATGTAAGATAAGGCGTTCCTTAATTCGTGGGCGTTTAAACACACATCTGGAGGCTTTGCTAACATTTATTGCGTGGGTAGAACTCATTATACTGATATTTAATACCCTGTGTGTATACTAAACATGAACGTTTTAGTTATGACAAAGTCCTAAGTCAATATCCTCTATATAAACCACTATTTATTGCCCACTATTTATTGCCAACTATCTATTGCCCACTATCTATTGTCCAAACTATGTTATCACCGAGTAACACAGGCTATATTTTATTTTAATATTGCTATTACTTACATAACCTAACCTTCTTTTACGCAAAGCCGCGGGCAAAAGGTAGCCTATAATCATATTATAAAGAATAGTATTTTTGTTTGTAATAAATTCTGAAACTATTGAACCGATTTCGACAAATCTTTCAACATTGGTAAGCTATATTATTTAGAATTAGCATAGGGTATACAACTTACGCTATGACCCACGGTAGCATCGCAGTAATCATAAAAGTGGGTTAAACCACGGGAGACAGCTAGTATTTTATCTTTATATATATATATATATATATATATATATAAATCTTCTGTACGTGTGTTTGTAATTAAACTCCTCCTAAAAGGCTGGACTGATTTTGATGAAATTTTTTGTGTATGTTCAAGTGGATTCGAGTATGATTTAGATTTGTTTTTCTTTTTCTTTTTTTCGTGTGTTCAGGACATCGTCTGTCGGGACAGCTAGTGAAATATAACATTGAAATATTACACGTCAACTTTCATGAAAAATCGGTTGGTTAGTGTAACGTATCAGTACCGCTTTTAATATCAATAAAAAAAAGTAATACGGGAAATGCAATGTAAACAAGCAACGATAGCCGAGTGGGAGATCGTTGGACTGCCACGCAGAGGTCTCGAATGCGATTCCAAGGCTGTGACTTTAAAGTTGCGTGCGTATTATTAATTAATTATCGCTTGCTTCAACAACAAAAACATAATCGTGAGTAAAGCTGCATATCAGAGAGTTCTCTTTAATGTGCTTGTAGATATGTAATTCTGTCAATCAGCACCGGACTGGACTATAGTCTAAACCTGCCCAAACTAAGAAGAGGTCCATGCGCAGCATTGGGATAGTTTATACAGTGTGTATAATAAACCTTGTCTGAACTATTAAGGTCTTGTTTCTCTCTTAATAAACATGATAAGAAGAAAATAATAAAAGAAATCTATATCATCGTAAAACGTCTTCATAATATTATTAAGTACAATATTGATCAGCATTTTGACCCTTAAATTACTGAAATTTCGCACAGTCTAGCAACACTCCACTAAATTTGACAAGGACGCGGAGCGTGGCATCCTTTTGGCGGCATTTTCTAAGGCGTAATTAGGCAGGCGCGGCGTAGCGCGGCGCGGTATCGGTGTACCTTTATGAACTTTAGTGATACCTAGGTATTATGATTAATAAATTGTCGGTGTTGCCATGGGTAATCTATTAACATATTATTTTAAATAAATTAAATTTACTGGGGTAATTTTTTTGATCGATTTTTATAACAGGTTGTCACTTACCTACTCATAATAAGCTACTATATAACACCTTTAAGGATTGGACTGGGTATATTATATACACTGTATACAGGACCAATATTATTATTATTATACTTACAAACATAGTCTCACGCTTACATTCTCCAAGTAGTAAACAGAGATGTATTACATCCTATGCAACCGATTATCTGTAAACAATATTTACTCGATTATAAGTAACCCGATTCTGTTTCTCGAGTTATCACATCACTGACTTTTAAGAAATGTATATTTCATGTGACTTAACTTCGTCGCAGCGACTGCTACAAGAAGTCGTTATCAATATTTTATTGCGTACTTAACTCCAAACAATATAATAATTTATTTTTTGGTTATCAATTTCTGTATTTTTCGGCGTGGCAGCGCGTATTGGAAAAATATCCGGCTTTTCTACACTTTATGACGCTTTTACAAGGTTACGTACTTGTGATTTGTGGACCTGTCATTTCAATCAAACTATAATATATATTACAGAAAAGGCTGAAGAGAGAATTAGAAAGCGTTTTCCTGTTATTCCGTTCACTTTTTTGTTTATAATAATCTCATTGCAATACATTTCATACAATCAACTCACCTTATTTAAAAACATTGATATGATAACTTTCCAATCCGTATATACATCTTCTTTTTAAACAAATTCAAAAAAGGATTTCTCTTTTCGATGCGCATATGTTTATATATTCCATATTCAACTTGATATTAGCAGATTATGGGTAAACGATGACATCATAGAGCTAATAAATATAAACAAATTTAAAAAACGAATTCTAATGTAGCATAACTATATTGGCATAATATTTTTTTTGGTATAATAATACTTTGCCATAATTGTTTATGGCATACAGCAAATCTGATGAGGTCCCGTTTCCCAAACTTGCTTGACAACCCGGCAAATAGGTCCTTTAGAATACCGCAGGGTGGCCCTTGGGCCGCCCCAAGCGGCTAGTCGTGACATTATATAATTTAAAAATTATGCGTTACCTGATAAACCTGCATATAATTAGGATAAACAAAAGTATGCCATATTACATTATGTCTTAAAATTTTATGCAAATCGATAGGGCACCATTTTTTAGTTCCATATTCAACTTGACATTATAAACGATGACGTCACAGGGCTAAAAAAATATCAAGAGTGTAAAGACAGTGAATAATATGTAGCACTGCTTTACACGCGTAGATGATGCAAGTTGTAGACTATGAGTCACGGTGGTATTGTTTACAACTTACTACAACCTCTTTGAAGGTCACCTCAGACTATCGACAATACCTACTCTAATATAATGTCGAGTCTTTGATAATATTTACTGCTTCTTAGTATTTTAGTCGTATCGGGACTTTTTGTTTGACTATGACTCGACTGTTACTGATCAGTTACCATGGCCTATGCATGATTGCATCAACACTCTGACTTTATCCGCAGGGAGTTTGCTAATAAATGATAATTATTCTTTATCGTAGCGATAGCCTAGTGGGAAACCGATGGACTGCTATTCAGAGGTCTCGAGTTCGATCCCAAGGCGCGCATCTCTGACTTTTCGCAGTTATATGCGTATTAAATAGTTAATTATCGCTTGCTTTAGCGGTGAAGGAAAACATCGTGAGGAAACCTGCATATCTAAGAGTTCTCAATAATATTCTCAAAGATATGTGAAGTCTGCCAATCCGCACTGGGCAACGTGGTGGAGTTCTTCTCACAGTGAGAAGAGGCCCGTGCCCAGCAGTGGGACAGTTTAATACAGGGCTGATATTATTATTATTTATCATTTATTTGCAAACTATGCGTTTATTTACACTTAAATATTGTTTAACTAGATTTTGCCCGCGGCTACACTCGCATATATTAGGTTAGTAACAGTACTTTTTTCTGAATGAAAGGTTACATAAATCCTTTTTTGTTCTCCTGACAACGGTTATGCGAAATTTCATGATGATCGGTCAAGTAGTTAAGACATGAAAGCGTAACAATCAAACTCACATTTGCATTTATAACATTAGTTAGGATAATTAAGTACTACAAAATAAGTGTCTACAGTTGTTTTAAATTTGAAGGCTCACCACTACAGTATAAATGTATTTCTAGCTAGTTCATTAAGACAGGTATACTGGCATGAAACAATGTGTTGTTATGTTTTTAATGGATCAGCTTAACCCTTTGCATTGCATGATTTATATAACGGAAGACGGGTTATAACTGAACGCAATCATACTCAGAATTAACATTCCTTTTTGAAAGGCTTGACTTTTTGATCAGGTTGCTCTAGCTGTGGTTATAAGCAGACAATACTGAACAGGGTAGCGTTAATTTTCCCTTTTGTTTTTATATAAAACACAACGCCTCTCTCGCAGCTCCATTCCAAGGCTCGGACATCTGAAGTTTCTAGGTTATGTTCGTATTAAATTGGTAATTATCGCTCGCTTTAACGGGGAAGGAAAACATCGTTTCGAACTCTGATTGTTTCCTATAATGTTCTCGAAGATATGTGAATTCTACCAACTCGCACTGGGCCAGTGTATTAGACCATGGCCTAACGCATCTCACACTGAGAAGAGGCCCGTGCCCAGCAGTGGGACAATTTATATACAGAGCTGATATTATTGATGTATTATGTTAGTATGAAATTCGTAACTAAACTCGACATACATAACATGGTCCACGCAAGCTTGCTAAAGACGCGGTTGACATATTCCAAGCAATCCGTACATGTCAATGATAACTTCACACGCGGTACATATATAACATTTGTATTGTCGAGCTGATGATACCTTCGATCGTCGCCGTCTGTCACTTATTAATATCTGATCATTATTTTCGTCTATGGTACTAGCATAGCGTGTAATATTTCATGTACTGCGCTAAACTTCATACGGCTAGTGATCCCAATTGCAAATGGCAACGTGTGATTTCCAGCACATGTAATACGACCAGTGTTGTGAATACTCGTGTAACATTGGAAGCAAGCTATTAAAGCATTCGTTCCTTCACGTTAATTTCAAAACTAGCTCCATATAAGCTACCGTCGTCTCGTCGTCACTGTTCGTGGCAACACGCTTGCTTTTGTTAATTAATAAAATGAGGCAAGATTTCTGTTTTAATTCCTCGATCATGAAAAATGTCTGCTTCCAACTCTGTTCTTTAAGAAAAGAGTAAACCTCGAAAACAAATCTGCGAGATTCCAAGCAAAATCGCTGCAAAAAAATACAAGTAAAACAAGTCACAATCAAAAACATCGTATCTCATCCTTTTATCTACGATTTTATTCAAGCGTCTATTTGCCCGTCGGCAAACATACCCTTATTACAAACTTCAATATTACAAGAACGCTTCAACAAGATATGTACTGTAATCTTCATAAATAACCTCACTCACTCCCTTCAAACATTATATTAACAATATATAATAAATTACTAAGGAATGGACCTTTGAAATATTTTGATATTTTGACCACGTGCTCTTACAGATGGTGATGCAATATCGACTTTATGTTTGAAAGAGTAGAGTTGCTATTTGAATGTAGGTAATATTGGTGGATTTGAGTCAAGGGTTGTGTGGGTATTACGTCATAATGTCGAGGAAAGGGCCGGGAAAGCGCATGTTTATTAACATAATACTACAAGCTGGTTTTTTAGGGAAGTTCGAACGTATGTAGAGTGGAACTAAGGGTACGTGAATGCTACTAATATTTCTATTAAAGACATCGTTCAAGTTTGTACTTGTATGCAGGGCAAACATAAGCTCGGAAATATACACATACATAAGTATTTTACATCCGCGAAGGGATAGGCTGAACTAAATATCATGCACATCCAGCATGCTATGTTTTTTAGATCTTGAGAAGTGAGCCATTTGCTGTCTACCGCAGATCAAGGCTATGTGCGGCTAAAAATGACAACCAGGCAAACTGGTAAATGGATCAGTAGATTTAAATTTTGTGTGTGAGTGTGAATGACTGAGATAAAGTCTCTACAAATTCTCACTATTGGAGAATTTTGTCCAACGTTGGTGGAGGTGATGGGCAGTTCTAATATTCTCGTTATTCGATATCGGGAGACCTTGCGCGTGACATTCAGTGATACATGTGTAAGCAAATGACAATCCATTAATTAATTTATATAAAATCATAAGCCCATAAGTTATACGACGCTCACGTAGGGAAGACATTTTGAAAGTACTAAGACGTCGGTTGTAACTACTGCGAGGTGATAACCTATGTGTTGTATATGCTAAATGTCTAGTAAAAGCTCGTTGCAATTTTTCTATCTGTTGAGAATGAACGGCATACCACGGATTCCATACTACACAAGCATATTCCAGCCGGCTACGTATTGATCTTGGGCTTGTACGAATGCTATGATGCCTATACGTCTGGCTGTATTTAATATTTGTTCAAGCTAAATACTTAAATGTCATAAGATATAAATCAAGTCTCCTACAATAATCATTAATATTTACACCTGTTTTTAAGTTTTATAATATAAAATTGGTTGAATAAGTCAAATTCAAAAAATATTTTTTAAATTCAGGTCACATATTTAGATTTCATAAATCCACGTCAATGTTTATAATATATTTCCATAAGACTACAACCACAGAAAATAATATTCTAAATTATTCATAAAAATACTTACCAATACTTTATATGTTCAATAGATTACTCTATTATTAAAACTTGTGTAAAAATCATTATTATAAACGTTTTGTAAATTACATTAATCAAAAAAGACGTAAATATGCAAGATAGCAGGTACAATTTTCGTAGAGAGACCGAACATGCTTCTAGACAGATCAAGGAGAAATCTCATAATTTAATATATGATATCTCAGTTACCTTTTTAACATCTAAGGTACCTGACAAGCATACGGCCCGGTCTCGTCAGCCATTACCGCAACCTATGATCGGGCTGCGATACTAAGAGTGACTCTCACATATTGTCAACCTTCAGAAACGAATTAATAAGGGGATGATATGAAGAAAATATGAGGTGTCTGCGCCTCTGCAACTCTTCCACACTGGTAAAAATGCATTAACAGTGTCACTCCACTATCCTCCTCAACTCCTCTAGTCATCCTCTAAGAAGAAGATGGCATTTCTCCGAAAAAGCCGACTAATTCATAAATTCAAATAATTGGCAACGGCCGAATTATCTATTAAAATACAAAACTGCTGTACAAAGCATCCAATTATTTCAAGTCTAGACATCAAAATGACAATGCCTATTTTTTGTCCACAATAGCCAAAAATAGGCCACGATAGCCTAAAATAGGCCACAATAGGCCGGATATTGTATAGGAACAGAATTTATGGTAATCGGTCTCGTCTAGAATCAAAGTATGACCTAAAATATAGCCTTCCTCAAGTATTAGTAGTAATTCTTTTAGCATTTTATGTCACATTGTGTGTGGGTGGTCAAATAGTTTTAGTCTTTGGTTTGAATACTTTGGTTATTATAAGATTTATAGAGAGTTAGACTATTTTATCGAGGATTAGGTTTAGTAATTTGCGTCTTTAACATTTTCATGTTTTTATTATCCTTACTTCCAATTTGGATTACAAGTTACTATAGTATTATTTTTAACTCGTTCGGCAAAAATAATATGCTTGTGGTGGAAATGGGTTCACTATCGAGCAAAGAGTGGGATTCGAACACGTATTACTAATAAAATATGCAGCTCGCGTTATGGGAAGTGATTACCGTATTCTGCTATCGCTTGAAATACCTCAGATATAGTGTTTGCTCTGTCAAAAGCATTTCATATCTTTTTGGAGTATTTTCATACTGATATAGTAAATATTTCTTTAAATATATTCCAGAGACGTGCTTTTTCAATCTTAGCGTCAGGGCTGCATTGGTCCATTTATGATTATTTTGTTGTTCACCAAATATATATGAGATAAAGTTGTTCAAACATTGCGTACTGCTGCGGATCTTTGACTCCAGAACTTAATATGAGCCCGTTAAAGTATTGATCGCTACTGTTGCCCAAAGATAATGACTGAGATGACTATCAGCACAATCCTTGCTGAGTACACATTTCACTTATCAAAAATCTTGTGAGTTAAGTCCAGATATATCTCATTTATTCAGTTTCTCATTAAATTTATGCTAATGATTACGGTATTGCTTGTCACTTAGAGGGTCTAGATTGGATTCCTACTTCTTGCAGTCGGTAGAAGTATGGTAGAATCACGTCGGTACGTGAACCTACTCCTATCACAAGTATTCAGCTTGGCTGGAGGGGTAACCAAGAATAATAGTATGCATGATGCTGGTACAAACAAAAAGACTGATAGAACGATTAGATTACACTACATAAAAGTATATGTTTTTTCTGATATAATGTATGTTTGAGCTCGAAATTGTAGACCCTCAATAGAACAATTATTTCTAGTTATATATCGATGATTTATTTGACTAGATTTGAACCCACAAAGCTCGTAGCACCTCGTAGCAGTCGACTACACCATCCGAACAGTATTTTATTATCTTCTCAAACCGTACAGTCTTTTATAATTATTAATATTATATTTTATAGGTCACTTTAATACGTAAATGTAAAGGCAAGCTTATGCCACGGACCAATGAAGCTCTCAAAAACACAAAAGTCAAAAAATAAATCTGTGTTGTGTTTTGCCGTTATCTTATCAAAAATATCAGACACAGACTTGAGAAGTTTTATAATAATACTCGTGTCCTCTACGGTTATATTTAGAATATTGATTACTGCTCCCCTCCAGTGGTTCGTAGCGTGATATTATATAACCTATAACCTTACCCAAAATTTAGGCTAATTGATGAACAAATAATTTGCAAATCCGTCAGATTAAGATTAGAGCGTACAAATAAAAAAATTAAAGAAAAATGATTTCGCCCGTATACATATAGTTTACATTAGTAAAAGTACTTTTTTTCTGTATGAAAGCCCTATATCCTTTTCTGTTCCCTTAACAACGTTTATGCATTTTCACGATGATAGGTAACGTAGGTAAGCACAACAAACAAACAAACTCACTACCTCATTTATAATATTAGTTAGGATATACATTATTGAATTATTACATAATTTAAATAATCTATATAATACGTGTAGGATTATTATCATTTTAATATATTTTTTTTACATTAAATTAAACAACTTTATACGGATTTTCGCGTTGTTTAGACTAAGACTAATAAAGTCTTTCCGTGAACATGCTGCTGCTGAAAAGCAACCGAAACGTCGAGGAACGTGTAAAATTACATTTTATAATTTAAATAGCTTGAATAGATGTAACTAGTAAAAGTGTTTAACAATAGTAATTTAAAGTTACAAAATTATTTATTTATTTAATATTGTCTTCTGTTTACGCGAATGTTATTCATTGAAATTAAACTACTATATACGAATTTTATCGCTTTGTTTATTTAACACTGTATTACATAATTTGGAAACTGTTACACTACATAGTATCATGAAGTTTAGCTGTAGCAAGTAGAAGCAAACCACAGCTAGACTTTATGATACTTTGAGCTCATTCTGCGCAAATAGAAACACCAATGATTAAATTATGTTCGGGTACTTTGAAATAACTAAACTGGAACATTGAGACAACTACCATCTTAGGCTCCCCGTGACCATGGCTGCTGAAAAGCAACCGAAACGTCGGGGAAAGTTTATACTTAAATATAAATAGTTTTAATAATTTAATTAGCCTAAAAATTAGTAAAGTTTAATAGTAGTAGTATGTAGTGTAACAGTTTCTAAATTATGTAATAAAGTGTCAAATAAACAACGCGATTAAGTCCGTATAAAGTTGTTTAATTTCAATGTATAACATTCGCGTAAATGTAATAAAATATAAAGCTTTTAGGGTTTTCATTAGGTAGGATTACAACCAAGACGTCCGGAACCAAGTCAATATCCAATCCCATAACACTTTCTTTCTCACCATTAAGCTTGTATTCACCCTCGCCTTGTACAGGCAGCGACGTAACTCGATAACCTTTCCGAGATTTTAAAGTGCTCTATCATACACAAGCATGGAAATGTCACACTTTACACTGCAGTAAAAGAAAACTTATTTGAATCACAAAATATTTATCTATATCTATACCAATACATATTATAAAGAGGAAAGATTTGTTCTTTTGTTTGTTTGTTTGTAAGAGTTTAACTAAAGAAAATGGTTACACAAAAGGATTTAAAAAACTATGTCACCATTAGAAAACTATATTATCACCGAGTAGCATAGGCTATATATAAAGTGGGCAAAGCCGCGAGCAATAAATACCTAGTCTATATCTAAATAAAAGATTTTAATTTTTTTGTTTGCGAAGGTTAAACTCAGAACTACAAAGCCGATTTAAAAAAATCTTTCATTATTAGAAACCTATATTACCACCGTGTAACAGGCTGTATTTTATTTGAAAAATGGTTCTGTTACCAACATAATCTAACCTTCTTTTTAACTACATAATCTAATATAATATAAATATAATAAATAAACTTGAATTCTTTAAAATAATACTGTCATAATATCGTTTCAAGTTTAATGTCGCTGACTGTACAAACGCCATTAGCACGTTAACTACCGTTGAATAACCAAAAAAACAACAAACAAACATACTTATATACCATAAATCATTTGTCTATTATCATTTTTATTATAAGACTTAAATCAGTGGCGCAGCGGTTGGTAGTTGTCGGTAGTGAGGTAGGTCTCGGGTTCCATTCGGAACAAATTACTGGGGTAAAAAAAAAACGGTAACGTCTCATTTTCGGTTTAGAGAACTTTATTACTCACAAAAAAACTTTAATAATAAACTGTTTCTTATCTTATCTTGTGTGGGGGCCAGTCAGTACAGACCGGCGACACTTCGACCCAATGGGATCTTTTGTGTCGACTTCCCCAATAACGACTGCCATAGATGTTCATGGCAGCCGGGACCGGCGGCTTAACGTGCTCTCCGAGGTACGGAGCAGGCGATAATTGTCAATCAATATGCACATAATTTCGAAAGGTCATATAACTTCCGAAAATCAGAGGTGCGCGACGTGGGTGACGAACCAGAGACCCTCTGCATTGCAGTCTGTTGATCTGCCCACTGAGCTATCGCTGCTCTTAATTGTACAGTTTACTTGAATATGCTCAAAATTCAAGTAAAAATACATTTTATATATTAAGTAATTAGGAGGTAGTTCGATCTTATATATTATTTTAGTTTTATTCTTATTTGATAATTATCAGACCCTACTATCTGATTTAAAAGGGTTTTATATACATCTCGTATAAACCAGCTGAAATATTTGATGTTTTCAATTATGCCTGACATTGCTGAAATTTATATATTAGGTATAATAATAGGAGCTCTGTATATAATTTGGCCACTGTTAGGCATGGGCCTCTTCTCAGTGTGAGAAGGATTAGGCTATAGTCTACCTCGCTGGCCCAGTGCGCATTGACGAACTTCACATATCTTCGAGAACACTTATTCACATATTTTGCGAGTAGTAGAGCCTCGCTGATTTCAGCATGTATGGGCCGGCTCGACCTGGGAAGGACTACCCTCTCACAGAATATCGACGTGAAATAGCAGTATTCCTACTGTTGTGTTTCGTTCGATGAGTGAGAGAGCCGGAGGCCCAATCACCCTTGCACCCTTCCCGCTCCTTCTCCTTCCCACTTCCCCTTTCCTAAAGGGTTGACAACGCGCAAGATGCCTCTGGTGTTGCAGGCGTCCATAGGCTACGGTGACCACTTACCATCAGGTGGACTGTATACTTGATTACCAACATAAACGCATAAAAAAATAATTATAAAGCGTTCTCAGACAAGCACGTTTCTTAACAATGTTGTCCTTTACCTTTAAAGCAAGCGATAATTAACCAGTCAAGCTTTAGAATACCAGACATCATTAAAAGTCTATTGCCTGGCCACCGGTGTGCCGCTACAAAAATAATAGATTACTAATAAGCGCAAAAGTATATAATACAGTTGTATATAATTACAGATGACAGTCATAAAAAATATTGTCATACACCCTATCAGTAATAAGAAAATGTATTAGCAATAATAATCATTATAACGCGAACTAACTTACAAACGTCGCTATTTTTAAACATAAACCAATGCTTAAAGGTGCGGTCAAACAGCCGGCGTGCGCGGGGCGTGCGCGTGTCCCGCCGTGTTGTAATGTACTGAACTATATGAAAGCGTTCACACAGCCAGCGCTGGAGCGAGCGCGGGGCGGGCGCGGGACCGGCGCAGCGCGGCGCGGTGCGGGCGCGCGTTCGGCGCGCGTATTACGCATGCGTGGTATAAAGCTTTCAACACACTGTATCGCTATAAACTAATTGAAAATAGTATGAAATGAAAATAACATACCGTGTCAATTGAAAATAATAACATTTTATTTGAAATTTTTATTAGTTACTACTATGAGATTTATACACAAATAAAGAAATATTACCTCCATAAAATATATATTAATATGAAATGTATACTTTTATTCTGTATGAAACATAGCATGTAACATTAATGTGTGAGGGTCGTATTATACTGTCGGTTATATAGCAGTATCATGAATTAAAAAGAAGTATTATTTTTAATGCTTCCTGTTTTTTTCCCATGATCATCATTCACAACTGTGTAAATATCAGTAAATTTACTTATTTTGTACTCTGGTATTATTGGACTACAATGTATTTATGGAACAAAGGAACAGGGATGCAAAAGTTAGGTATGTGAGTGTCCAGATAACCCATTTGAACCAATATGGCGTACAGCCATACGTTTATATATATGTATTAGATATTTACACTCATAGAATAAGAGTGTCGTGCGGTTGCCTTGTTGTTGCCGAACGGCAAACCTGATATTTTGTTTAATGAAAAATCCTTGATGATTTTGAATATGACTTTCTTGATTCACGGGTTTATCTTGATAATGACTTATTAAAAAGAGAATAATTCAAACAAATAAATGTACATGTATTGTAATGCGCTGACGCGGGCGCAGTATGTTGCTGACGCGGTAACTTATGAGGTTAATAAACCGAACATATTCCCGGCCCAGACAAAATGAGATGATGAGCATAATTTAACAAACATATATATTTAAGTTAAAATTTGATCAATAAACTCTATTTTATCTATATTTCTATTTCGGCCTTCATTACGTAATATTATCATTAAAGATATTATTTCAGTAATCGCGGTCGCTGTGGGTTGGTAGCTTTATATTTATTGAACGCACACGCGTGACGTCACCAAAACGCGTCGGGCCGGCGGCAGTCACGCCGCCGGCCCGCCGCGTTTTGGTGACGTCACTCCCGCCCCGCTCACGCCATGCTCGGCGTGGTTTAACGCATGCGCAGTACGACCTAGAATACTATAATATAAAGCCGCTGTCACAGTCATCGAAGTGTATACACGTCGCGCTGATCTACTCAAAATCCAGGCAAGACTTTTAGTCCACAATCACATAATTATCACAGCGCGAGAGCCTAAGTGAGCGTGAGAAAGGACAGCGATAGAAAGCCTAGTATCTATTTTAATTATTGATGTCGAGCGATTCAGACGTGGACGCGGCTCTGCTTATATTTGCAATAGCTAATTTTAAAAAGCGCAAATGGATATGGATTCAGGATTGAATCAATCACGTCATATGTAAGGAAATATCATACGCTGTGTCAAGAGTTATAAACACATGAGGACACATTTTATGCCTATTTTAAGATATTTCAACATTGTTTTGAGCATATACATGGCTTAATAGAAGCGAAAATAAATAAACTTGACACAAATTGGAGACGCTATTGGTTCAAGAGAAAGGCTGGCAATTTATCTGAGCTAAGACATTTTAATAATAATATTTACAATAAAAAAATAAGTTAATTCTAAATATAACAGCTTAATTAACGCAAAAGGCTTGACACATCTTTGTAAGAACCTAATACAATATAGTATAGCCTCGATGATGTAGTAGTTAGTGCAACCGACTGCCTGAGGTCGCGGGTTCGATTCCCGCACAAGTCAAACATTTGTGTGTATGAACATGGATGTTTGACTTGGTCTGGTTGTTTCTATGTATAATATGTATGTATTTACAAAAAAATATAGTATATATGTATATATGTTTATCCATTGTCTAGTACCCATAGTACAAGCTCTGCTTAGTTTGGGCTAGATGGTGTTGTGTGTATGTGTAGAATTTTATATTATATTATAGTAGAATAATAAAATAATTACAAAATAGTACTCCAACTCGACATAGGCTTTAAACAAACAATATGCATTGAACTGTGTTCGCCTCCACATAAAGCATCCTCAAGACTGTTTAGCAATAAATAAGAAAATAGTTCTTTATATATTTTTCTGACACTGTGATATTGTATGTCAACTGTTTGCACCTTTGAATTCCAGACGCGTAACCGAAACGCTCCATCTATAGAGCGACATATTTAAATATATAGGTATATATTATATTATATTTGACATATTTTTATATTCATTTTTTTTTGACATCAATGTGACGTATTCTGAATGTCAATTTCTATAAAGAAATATATGCTTATTTATGTAAATATGTATTCTATGGTTAGTATACTACAGAGTAGTTGTTATGGCTTTAAAATATTAGTAGGCATATCCAATTAACATTGGAAATAAATTTTATGGCATATAATAGATCTCGTAAAACATAAATAATTATAAGAAGCTAAACTTATAATAACAAAGTATTTATAATCACCGAATAATAATATTGAATTAAAGAATGAAATTAATACTAAAATAGAGTTTATTAACACTTCACTCAATTCTATTAGAACACGGCAATCTCTTTACTCTACACAAAACTCAACTTCTCTTCAAACTCACTATTATTTGGCTAGCTACTATGATGGCTAGCAAGCATATGGCGCGCCTTATGGTAACTGGTCATGGAAACTTACGATCACTTGCAATAGCCTTGTGCAATAGTGATAACACATTGCTCGTGCCTATTATATGGAAAATAAATCTCATCTTTATTTCAATTGCTCTAGAAATATCTATGTGCCGATAGTCTAGTAGAAAGTCGTCGCTGGTTGTCGTAACGGCCATCAAGACGCGTACACATTTCTATGCCTGTGACCGCGGTTTTATATATAATGTCGTTCGTATCACGCATGCGTCAGCAAAGCGAAGCTTGACACCCGCCGGCGGCAGCGCGTGCCCGCCCCGCTGCCGCCGGCTGTGTGAACGCTCTCATACAATTCGGTACATTACAACACAGGCGGGACAAGCGCACGCCCCGCTCACGCCGGCTGTTTGACCGCGCCTTAAATGTGAGCCTATTTTTCTCCAACTATATATCATTTTAATAGTATTCTGTAGAATAGTGAGTAGGTATTCTTTGGATGCAGTGGGACATTAATCTTAGAATATTTGGCATCAACTTTATAAATTTTAATAGAGCTTTTCAACAATTGCTTTATTTAGAAGCTGGATGAAATTGTGTTTTTATTGCTATAGACATTTTAAGGGATATGTAACTGGCATATTCGCCGTTAGATTTCCTTTACAGCAATCTGTAGTGATTGCCTTATTGATTAATGGTGGGTTTAGTATCCAAACTAATATTATAAACGGGAATATGAGTTCGTTTGTTTGTTACGCTTGCACGCCTTAACTACTCGACCCATCATCATAAAATTGCGTACACATTGTCAGGTGTACAGAAAAGATATAGGGTACTTTTTACCTAGAAAAAGTAATATTTCCGAGGGGTAAAATACGCTTAGCCGGGGGCAAAACCTAATATTGTATTAAGCAGGTATGGTTTAGTGCAAGGTTTTCTAAGTATACACGTTGTAATGTTATGAAGATTATAATGTTTATTTTATTTATCTGACACATTAGTGTTGCGCTAACTTAGTGGTAATGCTAATTTAGTGGCGCGGCGTCTTCTAATCTCAATATCTCGAGTAATTTACGTGTCGGACGAGGTGTTATTAAGCTTTTCTATTAAATAATACTTGATAGTAGTAAAGCGTCTGCTACTATGTTCGGTAGACGCCAATTGCTGAGTAAGGTACGCAAAATACAAAAAACATAGCTATTCCTGGTTTGACATTTTGATATTGACTTGTTAAGCTAATAGGTTTCAAAGAGTCTAATCAACGACATATTAAAATTAAACTCTTGTCAAGTGATTCGATTGGTTGTTGCTAATTCAGTCAGCAAAAAATAGTTGACAATACGTTTGAACGTACTACTACGTATTGTTTTAGGATTAAACTAAATTATAATATCAATTTACATTTTAGTTCCTTAATAGATATTTGTATGTCAGCGTCCAGACAAAATACTTTTTAGATAGGTTACATTGACTCAATAATAAAATTATACATGTTAACATAGTCGACAAAAGACATACATTTCTTCTAATACATTTACCTACCTCTAAGGGGTATAAAAAGGCAAGTTACATTAAGCTAGTTTACGTAACTGGATAGTTTGAAGCTGTTTACGCAGACACAAAGTAAATATCGTACGGTTACACGCGATTACTTCAATTGGCCGCTAAAATATTGACCATATGGATAAGTGAATTGAAGGTTAAAATTACATAACATTGACATTCGCCTTTGTATCCCAGAGAGTAAGCAGAGGTGTATCTTAACCTCGCTGATTACTTCGTTTAGATGTACCTTTATGTGCGGGATAGCTGATGTATACTAATACTAGCGGTCGCCTAGTGGTCAAAATTCGAACATAATTGATTTAAATTTGACCATAATTGATTTAAATTTGACCATAATTGATTTAAATTCGATCATAATTGATTTAAATTCGACCATAATTGATTTAAATTGTAAGTTTGATCGTTATTAAGGTTTAATTGTCTTTACCCTTATAAAAACTTTACCCTTATAATCACATTTCATTTAGATTTTGCTTATTGATATGATTGCCTAGATGTTAATTTACCTATCTTTTTCAAACAAATTATTATTTACCTAACTATAGGTACTCTTTTATTGACGATATTCCTAAGCTTACTACTTCGTTTTCTTTTTTCTTTATTACAAATAAATAAGGTATGTAATTATAGTTACGTAGAATTGTAAGAAGTCTGCCGAACAATGCAAAAATACGAACGCGATTCAACTGCGTGTGTCAAATGCATGGCTGTGTGCGTGTAGTGTTTTCCATTAATTTATTGTATTCCTAATGTATATTTTATAAAAAATTAGGATTAGCCACTCCTTCTCCATATAAACTTCAACTGTGTCAAATTTCATTCACCTCCGTCCGCGCAATTTTATTAAAAAAGGGTACAAAGATTTTATTTCACGTATTAATATATAGATTACTAGTTGACCAGGCAAACGTTGTATTGCCATAAAAAAATGTTTTGACCAAAAGATTAAAAAAATAAAAAAATATAATAAAAAAAAAATTGATGTGGGCCGATTCTCAGACCTTCTCAATATGCTCACAAAATTTCATGAGAATCGGTCAAGCCGTTTCGGAGGAGTACGGGAACGAACATTGTGACACGAAAATTTTATATATAAGATAGATAAAGCGGAAAGATTTGATTTTTGTATTTGTTTGCAAGAATTTAACTCAAAAACTATTCAACCGGTTTAATAAAAACTATATATCACTATTCATAAGCTACTTTATATTTCAAAAAAGTACTGTTACGAACATAACCTAACCTACTTTTATGCAAGCGAAGCCGCGGGCAAAAGCCTATCATGAATGATTTGAGTAAAGGATGGTGAAGCTAGTTCTTCTCTGAGCACTTTTCAAGTCGAAACTAGCTGCTAATTGTATACATACCTACTTCATTTAAAATAGTGTTCAAACGGTTCCATCTAAGAATGGTTACTAGAGCGTAAAAAGGCTTTATAGAATTTTATTGAAACTGAATCACAACGAAATCACACTACGAAAGAATACACTTACATACATAACACATCCTACTATGTAACAAAATTCATATTTTTATACACCCTTACTCGTATAACCTTCATTATCTCTTTTGTTACTGTTTAGGTCCACGTGGTTTAAGCTCACGGGCACCTTTAGTTGTATAATGCGAAAACTGTTTATGGTCTATAGTATTACAATTTAATTAGACATAGTAAGACAGTTTGTTTTCCAATTATATTAAAATAAAATAGTTAATTACTTCTTTTAGATTTATGCAATAGGAAACAAATCTATTGCCGTTTAAGGTCCACATTTCTTAACTCAGTGCTGCTACAAATGAGTCCATTCGCAGAAAACTAGGTATAAGTATTTTACATTAAACCGGAGTTAGAATAATAACACTGTAACTGTGTTTCGCTCCTTGATTAAGAATATAATTTATGTCTTACCTTTTATCTCATCTTTAAATGCTTTGCCTTAGGCAAGGCACGAGTGATTTATTTATGCCCATTAACATCAGGCAAGTTGTGTGTCTTTTTTTACATTGATGGTACAGATATCTTCGGAAACATTTTGATTTCCTAAAATAAATGGATACAAACGGTTTCTCAATGCCAGTTGTACCAATCATAGGATTGGTTGATTAAATTAGGAACAGCTAATCAAATAACTTGATTTTGTTTCCGCGCATGTGTATAATATACATTGAAATGAAACTGTCTTCTACGGATTTTATCGCTATGCTCATTAACACTTTTGGTGAATGATGTAACTACATCTATATTATTATATCTATTTAAAATTATTAAAACTGTTTAGATTAAAATTAACACTTTACCCGACGTTTCGGTTGCAGTATTATAGATTCAAGAGTTATGTAACGTTTTAAAAATTATGTAATAAAAGTGTTAATAAACATCACGATAAAATCTGTTTAAAGCAGTTTAATTTTAACAATTAACCTGATATGAGTTAGATTTTAAAATTTCATTAACCTTTTCAGTAACTGGGTACTTACTGTCAATGTAATATGTATCGTAGTTTCAACCTCGATGTTTGGGTGAAAAATACGTTCCTACATTGTTCAAAAGTCTGATGTAAACATTGAAACAATCAAGTTAACAGAACGTAAGAAGGCATTATTCAAATTTACACGCCATCAAGCGCCATCCTTCTATATATAATCCACATATCGATTTTTCTTTACACACGTCGCAGGATAGTTGCAAATTTGAATTTTAACAAATTTCTAGAAGGATTGGAAATGCATAAATCTTTGAAGGCTTTTTAACAGTCTTCTATATATTAATATAAGAAAGCTGAGTTTGTTTATTTCTTTGTTTGAACGCGCTAGTCTCTGGAAATTAAAGTACCAGTAAAAGTCTAATAAAAGTACCAGTCAAATAAAAAAAAAACATTTTGCTCTTGATCTCCTCCATTCTTAAGATAGGTTATATATATAACATTATGTTAAGAATCATGGGAGCATAGCAGTAATCATAAACGTGGGTGAAAACGTGATTAGTTTAGTTGTATTATTTTAAGGTTTAATTTATTTTTATTTAAGGATCTTTGTATAAAGATTCGTTTTAATGCCAAAATGTCCTATTAAAAAGTACTGCCTTTTAATAGGACCTTTGGCATTATTCAAGAAATTTCGTCTGTGTGAAACCTACTTTAATAGAAAAAAAAACCTTTTGTGAATATAGCATCAATATTGAAATTATTACAGAATGAAGGATAAATTAATATTTTACTTAAACTACCGGTATTGATAGTGTTATATACAGATATAACACTACCAAATCTAAATACCTACAGAGGTATTTGAGTGGATTTAAAAACATATTCATATTTTTGGTCTTTGATTAATATTGTTGTAATTTAATAAAATAAAATAAATATAAGTCACACACTCTTAAAATATCTTTGCAAATGTACACTTTTTGCAATAGTAATCTCTACACACACCCGCCTTTATAATCAGGTGTAGCTGCATTAAAGTAAACGCCAGTTTAAATTTGCCATACTTTACACATTAGGTATAATTAATCTAGCTTACATATATTTTAATGAAGATAATAATTAACAGTAGGGATTTAAAATCTTCGTTGGCAAAAAGTACGTATTCTTGGTTTTTTTTCGTGACGCGACAAAGTGTGTAACGGAACTTATGGTAAGCCCAATTACAGTCCAGAGACAGTGACGATGAGGAGAAGATAGATGTCTTCTAGTCGTCGTCAGTGTCAAGCCGGTCTGACCAGATGCTTGTTCACACTACGTTTGAAGGACCCAATGTCATAGAAGGGAGGGAACACATGTGCCGGAAGACTGTTCCAAAGTTGTATGGTACGGCATAAAAAGCAATTGCTGAACCTTTATGTGCGAGACGGGTGTGCTAACCGTCCATCGGTAGTTACGAAGACCGGCACGTGTGGTTCTGAAAAGGAAAGGGGTGGGATGAGGTCAAATAACTCTTCGATTCGCCATGATGAGGCGATAGAATACGCTAGGAGACGCAATGTTTCTACGAAGTTGTAGCGGTTCCATGTCCTTCGTAACCTCCTGGCTGTCGATTATACGTACGATATTGAACTATCAAATGTAAATATCACAACGCTCCTATTTTCCTATTGAACTACAACATACACCAGCATAACAAAGAATTTATTGGGTGTCAAATGCATACCCCACCATCAGCGTTGCTTACCATACATTTATTATTCATGCTAACATGAAGTATTGCCGGGTTTCTGTAACAAGCCATGATTATCGATGTATACGTAGAGCTTAACCCGCTGTAAACAATTCAGCGTTTATGTAGGTTGTTTGGTCAAGGTTGCTGTGTTTTTATAAAGATTGTCCTTAAGTTATGTTGTTGTCTTTTTTTACTGTCTTTTTAAGGTGGTATGAAGAAGTTTATGTTTTTGAATGTGTGTATTGTTAGTAGGTCCGTAGAGATTACATTATGCTCCGTTTATTTATTTATTTGGCAATCAAAACAAAAAAAAAAAACCTACTCTTTATTTTCAACATACGTTCTTTATTTAATACAAGTTACAATCAATGAGAACCAGGGTATACAGCCCAATTATGTGTGCATAGAATGTTCTAAGTAAGAGAATTAGCTGTGTTAGTATAAAAAATTACATAAAACAAGCTATGGTGAGCTAATCTAGCCACAGCTAGAACTGTTGAAGCATACAGGACTGTTTTCGGGTGCCTGTGCACGGCTACTTTACATATATGTAAATAGTTTTACGATTCTATTCCACGACATATTCTCAAGAGGTCGGCAGAGGTGTGCAAACTATGTTTCGGGTCTTACATAATAGGAGTGAGGCTATTGCCGTTCTGTTACTGAGAATACCTTGACAAAAACTTACAATAAATTTAGCCTGACGCGACATCTTTTGCCAGTCACATATTGTTTTAGTTTTGCCCCATTTGGTATTACATACCACTACACCATCCATGCTGTACGTTTTCGACCCCATTGTGGCTATAGATCTCTGGTGTATCGTAAGTAATTAAGTAACTAATAAATATAGTAAAACTATATGTTATAGTAGAAAAAATAATATTTGCTCATTGTCAACGGCTCGAGCTAAATAGACTCGATCCATCAACCATGACGAAGTAGAGTTGAAAATTACAGCATCCATCTTTTTGTGCGTAGCTGGGTAATGTAATAGTTTATTAATTATTTATTAGGGTCAAACCAAATTAAAGTCATAGAGAAGTACAACATAAAGCTAAGTGTGCATGGAATGTCACAAGGAAGAAAGATAGTTGTGTGAGAAGGTATACATACCAATGAGTATTTAAATTTTTTATTTATTTATTTCTAGCTTTTACCCGCGGCATCGCTCGCGTAAAAGTAGATTAGGTAAGGTTAGGTTATGCTGGTAATAGTACTTTTTTTAAATAAATCATAGCCTATGTTCCTTGGTAATCGCGTTGGTACTAATATACCTTTCTAATGGCGTAAGAAAATTTCAAAATCGGTTGCTGAGTTTTCGAGTTGAATCTTTAAAAACAAACAAATATTAAATCTTTCTTCTTTATAATATTAGCATAGATTAATAAGTCACTAATAAATAGATATGGCAAAAAAAAGACAATATATGAAAATGAACCTCTATGTTGTTTTTAGCTATCAGTATGCCTTATTTGTTTACAAATAAGATGGCTGTATAAAAACGCCATTAACTTTTAAAAAACATTTCACATAGTTGACATATCTCTGCTGACTCCACAACCGATTAAAGGCGTGAACTTACCTTCCTTTCCTAGTTATATGTTGTTAAGAGAAAAGTTGCCTTGCTATCATAACTTCGCAAAGAGGCCTTTCCGACGGAAGTTATGGTGCAGTTACCATGACTTATAAAGATGGCCGCTCATTATTTTCAAATACTGCTTCTATCTCTGAAACTGTTTTGATAATATTCATTTAGACCAGAGGTTCCCAGACTTTTTTTGTCATAGACCACTTTCAAAATTTAGCTTGTTCCGGTGGACCCCCTGTAACTGGAAATTTAATCCGCCAAGTAAAATCGGTATATTCGGACCAAAAAGTTAAATTGGGTAAAATTAAGAAATTTGGTCAAATCTCTACGAGCTGACTTTATTTTTAGAAATTCTCGGGTCTTCACCGAGAAAGTCTCAAAATATACGTCGACCGACGTTTAAACAAGTAACAGTCGATGAGCTTCTTAAAATATTATCCACCTACACAATAGGTGAAGTCAAGCCAACATTTTAGTTCTTCACTATCGAAAGCAAATACATTTTCGTGAATCCCCGCTTGCGAATTGTAAACCCCCATTTTTTGTCACGCCGACGTAGGCCCCCTCTCGAGTCACCCGTGGACCCCCGGGTCTACCTGGACCACTTTGGGAACTAAGGATTTAGATATTCATCAACGTAGATACTGCTGATATGACAAATACACAAAATTATAAAACTTTACTGGCGTTGTAGTTTGTGTTACGCCTCGCCATTGCCACAGCACCGAGTGCTGTGGGTTTACAGAACAAAAATTTATGTGTTCCATAAATAGTTTTTCTGAGTCTGGGTATTCTTAATGTCAGTTGTTTAAATGTTTGTAAAGACCTCTGTGATACAACATTTATCGAAGAGCGGGAGACGACCTTTTTAAAAGAAATATGAATAAATCTATTGTTCTGGTCTCGGGATTCGTTTTTTTTATGAGATAGTAGGCAAACGAGCAGACGGATGGCCTGATATAAATGCGCAAGGGGAGTTACAAATGCGTTGCCACCCTTTTAAAAGCTTGGGCCGCCGGTACCCTCACTCACTCGACGAAACACAGCGCAAGCGCTATTTCACGCCGGTTTTTGTGAGGCCGTAGTATCACTCCGGCCGAGCCGGCCCATTTGTGCCGAAGCGTGGCTCTCCCACTTTAAATAATCATATATAATTAGTATTTAATAAAATTTCCAATGTACAAACACATGCTAGTACAGTTTTATTTTATGGCTAGCTAAACTCGTCCGCGCTTCTCTGAGGCTCAATCGGATATAAATAAATAGAGAATTAAAAACAAAATATTGCAATGCCTATTACTATGCCGACTTCGTGATAAAAATAATATAAAAACCCTTGTAGATATAAATGCAACAATGTAAACAAATTTCAACTTAATACGTCAACAATTTTTTGAGTTTTTCAAACATGAAAGTAGAATATATTTTTTAAAGATTGGCCTGAAGAAGGACTTACCTTATAAAATTACTTGTTTGTGTGAATAAAATCGGTAACTTTGTCATTTTCATGCAAACTCTTTCATTAATATTTTAATACCTAATCCTAATTGATATTTTAAAATGTTGCTTATAAGTTATAAGCCAACTTTGTTTTTTAAATTGACCATGACCTCAACATTCTAATTATGGCGAATTTCAGTAACGAATCTGCAAAGACACTCAAAGATCTAAGTTAGATCACAAATTGTAAAAAAGAATTCGTGTATATTATTTATAATGCTTGTTTAATATTATCTAATAAATTGTATATTCTTTTCTTAAAATAAAAATGACTTTACGAAATAACCGTTGTACATTGTATATGCATCACGACATTAGCTCAAGATATAAAACAGCAGTTCTATAGGTAATCTTAAAATATAAAAATTATAATCCTGACTCACGCACAGACCGACTCATCAAGGTCCAGCCTTGGACGTAGTAAGCTGCCATTTTGCCCAGAGTTTCTCTTTATAGTAGATATAGACGGACTTATCAACACAGTAAGTACCACAGGATAATGAATAACGAGCATTTTCGCTTTACCTTTTATATATCATGTTGTATGTTTTGTTACTAAAGACATCCAATTTAGCGTGTGAATTGGTAACAATAATCAGTAACAACTATTTTCATGATTTTCTAATATTTCCTCGGGATAAGATAGAACGCACCTAATAACTAAACTCTATACGGACGGCATCGCAAGCAAAAGAAGATAGATAGATCTCCTGATAGGTGATGACGTCATGACAAATTGTGTTGCAAAGCGAGCTATATAAAGAGGAGGAGTTTTCAATTTCCTTAATCCTTCAAAGTTTCGGAGATCGACAAAAATGTTTGAAACGACAACGTGTACTGTCTTCTAACTTTAATGTATTTGCTTTCACTTTTAATGGAATACTTTGATGTTTTTCTTTTTAATTGTCTAGTTTGTCTATTTGTTTTGGCTTCAAGTTCTATCGACTTCGAGATCGAAGGCTGCTCGCGTTTTCGTTTTAGTTCTTTGTGGTTTATTGGTTTTCTTCGAGAATATTCTAAATTAAAAGAAACTTGTTTACAGATTTTGAAATGTTTTCTTTTTGGTAAACTTTGTAGAACGCAATAGAGTAATTGTTTATATATTTATTTACTAGATTTTGCCCACGGCTTCGCTCGCGTTAATGTAAATTTATGTTAAGGTATATTTTATTAGCCTATATGTTATACTGATGCATAAACATACTGTAAAGTTTCATCGAAATCCGTTCAGTAATTTTTAGATGAAAGAATAACAAACATCCATACATCCATCCTCACAAACTTTTACATTTATAATATTAGTTGGATTATTTAGATTATATATTATCAAATTATCAAGCGCGTGTATTCAAGTATGGACAATGATGAGCTTTGCGCAGGTGATAAACATTGTAAACACTGTTATTAGTTTACCAATATAGTCATAAAATCTATTTACTCTCATTTGTGTCTCAGAGAGATGCAGTATAGTATATTAAAATCAAAAATATATCGATTATATTATCGAAAAAATATGAACGCCATAACCACAGTACATCAAATAACCATTTTTCTTTCGGTGACAAGTATCGATAGTTGTACACGTTCGGAATCGGAATCGGAGACTGATGTGACCGCTTTATATTTTTAATTATGACGAGAGATGGAGATTATATTGCTATGATTATACTATTAGTAATATAATACCTCTGCAATTGGAATAAAGTAAATTCGTGTAATACCGCTAAAAGAACATTGGTTTAGAAATAATATTTATATTGCCATTGGTAAACGGACTAGCGGCCCATTCGATGAGTATTGACCGCTCCTGGATTTCCACAATGTCAATAGGTTTCTGCATGCGGTGATAGTTTTCCCTTTAACAACATATATACCTAAAATCACATCTATTTTCGGCGGATATGCAGAAACTGGGGATTTTCATGTGCTACGACCCTGGCATATCTGTTTTATTTCATTCACTTTTATTACAATCTTCATGCCGTTCTTTGGTTTAGAGGTTTTCTAACCTGGTCTTTTTCCAGAATTTTTGCGATTTGGTCAGGTAATGTACATTTTTCATAATTTCACTAACCTTAAACTCTATTTAAAGCAAGATAAATCATGTAGCATTCTTAAAAACACCGTGGCGAAAAGGTTATTTTAGAGTATACAAAAATGATTTCCGAAATCCTACGGTGCTAAATGTAATAAAACATTATCATACTCTGGCATTTAGTGGTACAAATCTATGGTAAAAGCTTTATAAATTACAAGTCTTTGCAGAGACTATTAGGAAAGCGAGTGAATAGCGCCAATTTTAGGAGCCTTAGATATCAGAGCTATGCAAACTATTCTTACAAAGTTTCTGACCATGCATGGTACAAACCCATAGCACTGAGAGTACTCTTAGTGGTTAGGCAAACTGTTTCACCAATGTGCCTTCCGCGAATCATCATTTTTAACAATATGAAATCTGTTTGGGCTCTCATAGGTAGTTACGATAACTAGTACCGACATCTTTCTGTATTTGCCGAGACACAGGTAAATATTGTCCGTAACGCTCAAATATTATAGTCAAGATTCTCTGTATGTTCCCAAAGTGACAGGTAGATAGAAGTGTGTGTAACATCTACGTTTCATTTAATATGTTTTAGACCTCATGTAGAAGAAAATTCTCCAATTCAGAATTTGTACTAGAAACTCAATAACAATTTTTTCGATGCTGAAATCGGATTTAGTACCTTGCAGTCGACCGCTGACATAGTAAACCATACAAACTTGTTCCACAGTCCCAGCGAGGCAGTTCAAAAAGGTATTTACATTATATCAATGAGCAAATATTTTTCCAAAATATCGTCCTAGATAAGCATAGTTGCATAACCTCTAACTGCTGTTATTCTTACATCACGGACACCTTTTTATAAAAGTTCATTCCCTTTGAAAACACCCACGAAAGGTAATAGGTTGGTATACACATTATTGCCATCTACCTAACTAAAATTCAAAAGTTGTTGAACTCTCCTTGCCCCAGTTAAGCATACTTTGTACCATGAATAATGTTTCGAGTTTGGATCCCGAACAGTACAAAGTGATCGTGCGTTATTGTGTTGTAAATCATATAGGTGGAGTTTTTGTGGAGCATAGATATTATTATAATGTAGCGCGGTAGTTTTAGTTTTGTAAAATGAGGTTAGAATTTAGTTTAGAAAAGTTCTTGTCTCTATAAATATGAGTTTTGGTTTTGAGTTAACTGCTAGACGTATAAATAAAGCTGTGTTTTAGTTTTTAAGAGCCGTGTTTCTACCATAAATATAATAAACACTGCCAATAATAAATGTTTATTTGAAATTTACCGATAGAGTAGATATTTTTTCAACAAAAACTTACAAGAATAAGTTCGAATAGAAAGTATACTAGCAGTTTTATTACGTGTTATACGTAATAAAACAATATATAAAAATATATATTAATTAGTTTGTAAATAATAAAAATTGAAATTTAAATTATTTTCGTTATGCTTGGTCTTTTGCGATTACTTTACTGACGGCTCAAGTTTTGCATTTTTGCAGATCATTATGATTTTTCTGCTTTGATGCCTGCATCGTGGATGGTTTTAAATTTGCCTGGTAATTAAATACCCAGCAGTGGAAAAATCAACAAGATAATCGAATAAAAAAAAATTGATTCTGGTATACGGTAATAGGGTCCCCTATCCGTTTACTATATACAGGCGTGTCGGCAATGTATGAACATAATTACCTTACTTAAATTGCTTAGCAACGTATAAATTGTTTTAACATCTGAACGCCTGATCGGCGTGGGCGTATTACCAGGTGTTAGTAATGTCTACTTGTACAATTACAAACATACGCTCCCACAGGCTTTAGGAAATGGGTTCTAGTAATGGGATGATAATAATATACTAGGTTTAAATTGGGAATCTGCTTGATAAAATTTTGTATTAGCTTTGTTTAGTATTGTTGCTGTTTAATATCTAAATTTCTTTAGTCTGTCAAGTCTTAAAAGTTTAACTCGTGAAGTCTTGGAAACCAGACATAATTAAAAATCTATTGAGTCTTTACAACAGTATGTCGCCGTGGTTTACAAGGTTTATATCTGTAGGGAAATAGAAATCGAATTTTGATAAATAAATGATTACTCTGCCCGCATATACTAAGCGATTCACGACGGCTATGCTTACAATATATACATAAGCATATGTAGGTATAAGGTGTCACGCGCGCCAACGGCAGGTATACGCAATATTAGGAACATTTTAATTTTTTTTGCTTGAAATGATAAATTTAGGTTTGCGCCTCAGGGACTTTTATTTATCGAGCGAATAGCAGTAACAGTGATACTATTCCTATACTGTTGCGTTTCTTACAAGAAGGTAGTACTTTCTCATGTAACATGATATTTGGTAGAGTATTTAAATAATTAGCGAAAGCAGGCTCAATCACTCAAAACACTACTTAATAAGGAAATTTTCTCTAAATCTCTAAGCTAAACGAAGATGAAACTTAGATTTCATATGTACACCTATATATTTTATACAACTGTCACTTCAATATATCCGACCCAGTTTGAAGATTACTGTTTGCAAAACTTAGATTCTATATTCTATCTTAAAATAAATTGGGAGCTATGAGTTATTTGCTGACGTTATTGGGACTGCAATCCACGTTTTACTAAAATAGGATCTCGTAATTTCTGAATTTCAGTTATGTTCAACGCAGGCAAAAGCTTTGGATGGATCACAGAATTCAAAAATGGTTCCTTGCGGCATACCTTTAAAACTATATTTTAAATTTGTAACGCCTGCATATATTGTTATGGTGGAGCGACACTTCGTGAAATCATATTTTAATTGCTTAGGAGTAATACCTACTGTACTTAATGTCGTTGTATGTCAACCAACATGAAATAAAATGGCGTACTTAGTTTTGCATACAAATAGTTTTCTTTACATCAAAATTTTAATATAACTTTGGGATCATCTGATAAAAATATTTTTATTCGGTAAATTATTTTTATTTCTGTCATTTTAATCTGGGTAGTGAAAAATCTAGCTGATTTATTCCACAGAAACATCAAAATCGAGAAAATATGGGCTGAATAACGGAATATATTGTCGATTAAAAATCATGTTAACGCCAATATTCTATACATCCTCAACATCATTAAAAGAATATATTTAGACAACGAAGATTAGTAAATTCCGATTAAGAATAGACGTGGGTGCTTTCCTATTTCCATACATTTTTCTAAGTACATGTAACAACGTGTATATATACATTTATATTATATCATTAAAATGGCGAAGGTATCGGGACTTCTAACAAGATTCGCCCACGTGTATCCTGTACAATGATGTAGGGAATATACTAGAAGTCTGGTTATGTGGGAGCGTACTTCTTATTTTTGCAGCTGGTATCCATCAATCACTCTCAATTTACCAATAACTTTTTAGTAAGACAAAGTTGTCAGTTCACAATATTTTATTTATGGCCCGTCCCATAACTAACAAGTAATAGTTATGTCTTACTCTTGTTAGGTTAAAGAATAGAGATAGCGAGACTTTTATCTTATAGATAAATGCTATTTGGAGGTGGTGGACAAGCCATTAATCTTAAAAATATGGCAACTAATTAACTTGCAATATTGATGCGTAAATGGGTATTTACAAAATTGCAAGGCTTTTAAGATGTGAATCGCGTATCGAATAGCCTAGAGCCTAGCCTAGCTCTGTTTACGCGAATGTTATTCATTGAAATTAAACTACTATCTACGGATTTTATCGTAATAAATATTTAATAATATTATTATGAGTATCACCCACGTATGCATATTATGAATTTATCTAAATTTCAATAAGTTTTGTACTGATCAAATCATTATCATTTTCAAAACTGTACGTCTCTAGTCCGGTAGCTCAAGATCAGTCTATTAACGTATTGAGTTGCTGCGGCACACCGTTGGCCAGCCACAATAGATTTTTAATTATGTCTGGTATTCTAAGACTTGACAGATTAATAAAGCGATAGATGCGAATGTATGTGCTCCTTGTTACTTTCTAACGAGTCGAAATCAATATACTTCTGGGCCACATCCAGTAGTAACGTATCTGTGAACATCTCCAGACAGTTTGTTAAATATCTTATTATAACAAGTGTGTAGGCTCTATATAAAGCAGAGGTCCCGAACGATTGCCCTCAGTCGCCCGTTTACCTTTGTTCCTAAAAGAAGTAGGGACGTTTTGATCTTTAGTTTTTTATAAAACTAGTAATTTATCCTTAGTGGTTTTTTGAAGACTTATTTTGGCATCGTTATCAGAAGATTTTGATCTTAATAAATGTAAGTTTATTTTTAGTTTTTAATATAGTAAGTTGTTTTTTATGAGTGTCGTGAAATATTCTTCGTTTTTTAAGGAGTTTATTATAAAACGAAAAATAAATTAATTTTCTCAACCAACTGTTGGTCGGGTAATTATTACAGGCATTAATTCAAAGATATAATTCTTGCACTCCTCTTATTTTAAATTATCTGGCATAACTTTAGTATTTTATCCAGTATTTGCAACCTGCTCTTGATATGATATTGTATGGTATTGTTAAGTAAAATAGTAAATATGTTCTATTAGCAAAATATAAATGTATTGACATGATATACAATATTCTTATATATTCATCATCACAATCTAACCTTGTCACTATATTTTCGCAATCAAATTTGTACTCTATTTAACGCACAATAGATATACTATTTGCATGTATTTTGTTGTTGTGGTAACGTCACTATACTTGTTCATTTTTTCGTGGTACCAATGTTACATGACCCAAAGACATTTGCCCCAAATCTGGCCTACATAATATGCAAATGAAATGTAATACAGAACACCCTTCCGCCTCAAACCTTGCAAACATGCTCGAAGAATATAATCGTATGAAGTAATGGCGCTATAATCGTCGAAATAATAATAAAAATATAATATAATAGTATTTACTTCACGGAGGCAAATATAATAAGTGCTTTTACAAATGAGAATGAGCTGGGGTGCTGTCAAGAAAGGAAGGAACCCAGCACTATTCTATAACGATGAGACTTATCACTTGTAAAGGGTGTTGAGCCTGACTGTAATAAGGAAAACATATTTTAGAAGAAGATAAGCCTGCTAGTTTATGAAAAAGGGCGGAGAACAGTTCTTTGGTGTTCGTAAATTAAGATTTAGAATACATAGAAAAATATTTTTCGTCGCTGCGTAGATGTAAAAAATACTGGCCGTTTTTTTACTTTATAAAAGGTGACTTCCACGTTAGTTATAACTATTTAAGGGTCTTTGTACATTAGGAAAATTCTTGAATTATACAAAATAAGCTGTAGAGTGAGCGTTATCTGGTATGAATTGTGAGTAGCTTAGCCCAAGCACAGACTCAGCAAATTTATAAGAGCATACCACAAGATTTTGTCACGTGTGGCAATATAATTTTCATCTCTCGGCATACTGTTGTAAAGATATTAGATAATATTGACCATAGCACCATGACTAGACCATAGTAATATAATTTATTTTTGTAATATTCGCATAAACGTAAAACTGATTTTATACATCATAGTCTTTTCGATGGTGATATAATAGTATGGAATCATTCAAGATATTTTTGCCAAAACAATCTCTTTGAAAACATTGTTCATTTTCAAAGTTCAGAATGGGAATATGAATAACCAATCTCACTAGCTTGTTAGAATAACAATAGGTAAGATTTTGAAAATATTATCTGCATCAGTTCAATTATTCGGTGAATATGATAATATATTATTCACCTCGCCAGTTCGTTATATTACGCTGAGTAACGCGTGATCGATATCCACGTTTAAAATAAATAATAATTAGAATTTTAGTTGACTTCGATTTATATCTTTCCGCGACTTATCTATGTATGTCTAAAATAAAAAATGTGCAACACGAATATAAGCCTATTATATTTATTGCTAATAATAATGTTTATAGCCCGGCAAAAAAAAGTAATGTTACTAAAACAAGTTAGTCACTCTACTTCTTTTAAAATAATATATAGCCTATGTTACTCGAATCAGTTGTGTAGTTTTGAGTTAAATCCTAACAAACAAACAAAAAATCTAATATTTACTCTTTATAATATTAGTCTAGATTAAAATTAGTGCGTGCTGTCTTTAAAACAAAAGAAATAAATAATTATATTATACTTATATGTCCATATATTGGATTCCTTAAATATTTAACGCATATCATCTCAAATGAAAATCTTTGACGAGACGTTTGTCTCAAATTAATCGGAATGAAGACGATACGAAATTCTAATATTACTTTAGATTGTCGTCAATTCAGATTTGAAGTGTCTTTGGTAAACAAGCCACATAGCTTGCTTGAAAGTAACAAATTTGTTCTGACACGCACCTTGTTACAAAGTATTTTAAATGCTTTGCTATACCTGAAACAGACACGTCGTATAAATCCTCGTAAATCATTTTAACATCACTGCAACTCTTCATTAAAAGCAACAATGTAAAGTTGACGATATTAATAACTGTAAAACCTGTGATACCTGTTAAATAAGTTTATTTTATAGTTGACGTAAAAATAATACCAAATTGATGGGAAATATTATTGAACAAAATATTAAAATATATTTTGTAAAAATAATTTGTAATATCTTATTGTTAATTATAATAGCAATTTAATATATACTAATTATGAAGAGAAAATATTTCATTTTTGTTTGTTTGTTTGTAAGGATTTAACACAAAAACTACTTACCCAATTTTAAAAATTCTTTCACCTTTATGAAGCTATATTATAACCGGGTAACGTAGGTTGTATGTACATATTTTTTTAAATATTATTTCTAACATACTACCTACTTTTACGCGAGCTAAGCCGCGGGCAAACGCTAGTATTTCTTCTTTTTCGTGTGGTTAGTGGCCAACCTGTTGTCAAGAAGAAGAAGTTGTTCAAGCCGCCCGTAGAGGCCTCTGACATGGCTTAACGATAGTTGTCAATTTGGCAACAACCGGGACCGACTTTTTACGTGCCCTCCGAAGCACGGAGACGCTCAGATGAAATACCACTAAGCGGTCACCCATCTATTTTTTTTTTTTTTGTGCTGGGAAATTTGCAAGTCACATTCCCCATCGCCGGTTTTGGAGCGGGCGATGGGGATATGTCGGGATCCAGCCCCTAAGATGGATTTTGGCTGAACCGACTAAAACCACCGCGGTGTTCCTCACACCTTTATGGCGAGGCCACGCGGATCGCTCTCGCATTCGAATCGCGACCCCGCCAAAGGTTCGACCCACCGATGGACGTGGCTGGTCCCACACAACCATCACACATACAGGACAAATTCACAAATTAACACAGAATATAACACAGACAAAGCGGGGGACCTAGTCCCCCTTGCGAGATCGAGGGGCGTGCGCGGAACACGAACGCCGCCTGCTCGGACCTGCGCTGATCGGGCGGTGGACAGCCCCAATAGGTCCACCACCCGTAGGCTTCTACTCAAGGTGGCTGGAGGTCATCTCGCGCCCTCCTGCGCCCGGTTCTGCGGTTAGGGAGAGGGATTGACCGTTCCCTCTCCCTCTCCGCCGCCTCCTTCACTAACATCACCTCCTCACAGAAGAAGGCGACGGCATCCCAAGACCTCATCTATAGACTGACCGCACCCAACGTTGCTTAACCTCGCTAATCGTTTACCGATCATGAGTGCAACTGGAAGAATATAAACAATAATAAATGTGGATTACAAAATAACCACAAGAGAACCACATATATTTATTTCTATTCAGTAGCATATAATGATACTGGAAATTTAACCTACCGGACAAAAATAGCGAAAGCTTATAAGCTCTTACCTAGGGCTTATCTTATCTTATCTTGATCCGGGGGCCAGTCATTGTAGACCGGCGTCACTTCGACCCAGTGGAATCTTTTGTGTTGGCCCCGAAGTTTATCCCTGAGCTATCTCTCTATGAATGTACTGCATCAGTCGCAGCGTACATTTCAGAGGGAGAAGCCTGAAGTCTTCAGGGTTCGGATATGCCAATCCCATCAGACCCATCTTTAGTCCGGCCAACGCGTCACATTCACACAGTAGGTGTGATATGGACTCGTCCTGTTCACCACAAGCTCTGCAGATCGAATTGTTTGACAATCTCAATCTGTACAGGAAGTCGTTGGTGCCAAAGTGACCAGTAAACGCTCCTGTGAGTAGGCGTATTTGGCCCTTGTACCCGCAGAACTTCCGGGTAAAGCCCGTGGCTCTGTTTGCAATGAATTTCTTGGAGTATTCCAGACCCCTAAGGGCCATCCACTCTAGCCTGTGTTTATCATTGCCATGTGCATTCAAAGCTGCCTTGACAGTACTCTCAGAGAGACCTACGAATGGCTCGGGGCCCACAAATAGTTGCGTACGTAGGGCTTAAACATAGTAATGTTTTTATAGCTCGGCTACCTCGGTCACGCAGCATTAGTACATGTGACTGATGTGAATGAAGTCTCAAGTTTAATTCCCTGGTTGGGCCGTGTTTTTGAGGTTTTCGGTTAAGAAATTCTTGGTAGCAGTATGGAGTTTCCTTATTTTTTTAATTATCTTAGTTAGGGAAATGAAGGTGCATGCTAGTGCATAGTAGTACAATACGCTAACTTCTTCTCCCTAGCCTTTATTATTCTCAAGTTACTTGGGGTCGGCTTTTTCTGGTCTAACCGGATTTGACTGGATATCAGTTTTTACACGGAGCGGCTGCCACCTGACCTCCGCAACCCGAAGGCTAACGATACCCTAAGGCTAGACCAGTGTCAGGATATTACAGTGCACTGACTTCCCAATAACGACTGCCATAGATGTTCATGGCAGCTGGGACCGACGGCTTAACGTTCTCTCCGAGGAGACAGCAGGCGATAATTGTCAATCAATACGCACATAATTTCGAAAAGTCATATAACTTCCGAAAGTCAGAGGTGCGCGACGTGGGTTCAGACTCGAGACCCTCTGCATTGAAATTAATTTGTATATTGTTGGAGTGCCAGATATAATTGAAAGTCTATTGTATCTGGTCGCTACCGCTCACTAGGTTATTGACTTAAACTTTTATGTAGAAGGCGCAGACTAAATAATTTACCATCTTTTTAATCGTTCCTTCGGTCTGTGTAAAACTGATTGCCGTACCAAGCTTTGAAAACACGACAGCAATCTACATTCTATTTTGTTGTACCTACATATGTATTGTTAAATGATTTAAATAATAAATAAAATATAAAAATGTTAATTATATGCAAAAGGAAATACATTCACAGGCAATACATTGCTGTTGATTTAATAGGGTAATTACCTGTTTGATTTTATTCATTATTTTAGATACAAGAGCAAATAGTAATCAAATTAAATCTTTTTGTACACACGGCTACACATCAAGTTAAACACCCTATATACGCATAACTACGCTACATACAAATAGAGAATCCTCGGAAAGGGACAGTGCATATGTCGATGTAATGGTATGGATAGAGCATCGTTTCCCGTTCAGCGTGAATGAGACAAAATAACAAAAATATAACGCACTCTCTCGCACGATTCGCAGCGTTCAACTTCTAATAGTTCAAAGTCCAAACAGTCTAGGTAGATGTGTCGCTGTGTGAACAAACAGTATCAAAATTGGTTGTTAAAATAAGGGAGTAATTAATATTTTAAATTTGGATTTAAAGAAATGTGGTGTAGTGGGGATATCTTGCCATTTTCTTTGACAACTGCTTTGTCATAGTGATTACGACACAGTTTGTATTGCGCATCTTTTTTCAGTCATTTAACAATTAGAACTACGATAATTGAAACGCTTGTAACTTATTTATTTGGAGTTTATAGAAAATCATTGTTTTAGAATTCAGGTAATGTAACTAATTGACGTGAATATCCAATAATTGTAAGGCACCATATTATGAGCTATTATAATAAAGTTAAATAAAAAAAATATAGAGTCAAGTTTATACAACATTATATCTTACAACTAGTGATGCAGTTCCATAAGAGTAATTCAATGTAAACACTAACGTTTAAACTAGGCTGAGCCTGTATTGGGCGTTAATATTTCCTTTGACATAAGACACGAACATATACACCAGAGACAAGATTAATACGTGAAACAAATAATAATTTCGATCATACATTATATGTTTATCTAGATTTGCCGCTTCAGTTAGTTCTCCTTTTCCACAACGCATGGCTCAGCATGGTATGCGATCGTAAACTACCAGAGCCATACCAAAATGTTGTTAAAATTCGACAGTTATGACGTATTGACCTAATTCGGCGATATGGCGATCGTAATCTATGGCAGAAATACGATCCCTGTCAACATTTGTTGCCACAATATAGTTGGTACAAGTATACTTAATAAAATCTTACGATTACGTTGATGTTACTACGTCTTTTTCGGATTGCTTATGAACTAGTACCCGTGACTTCAGTAACGTGAAAAGTATGAGTAAGTCTAATAATACAAATGTGGCAAGATAGCATACAGACTGCTATGTTCCAATGGTATAGAACAGGAGGTTGGTATCTTGTTTCATTTGTTTCTTGTCACAAACCTGAATGGTAAGAGGTTATGGCAGTCTATGATCTCTCAAGATAACAGGGGTATAAATCGCATTGTTGACTCCGGGACAAAAAGGCTTTTAAGAAGAGATGAAAGGACACGAATGGCAGTGGAAGTTATATGTGGCCACGGTACTTTACTCTCTAGACAAACGCATTATGAGTTAATTCTCTATCTCGTAATAATTTACTTTTAACTGCAATCCGGCTCTTTCATACCGTCACCAGTCAATTGCCTATGGCAGTCTGGCATTCAAATTTGATTTCTTATTTCCATTATTCCTATGTTTGAGAAATTTAGATAGTCATAGTCAATCTTGACCATGGATTCAGAATAAATCTATTAATCAAAAACTAATTTCACATACAGCACCAAACGTAGCTCATATTTCCCACATCCCACCCCAATTTATATACATATTGTGAACAAAAGGTCAATGGTTGAAAGGGAATGCTGACGTGCGGGAGAGCAGGCAACCCCTCCGCTGTGAGATGAATTCTGCGAGAAATAGCGAATTATGCTTGAATTGCGAATAGTGGTGAACTAAATGAAGTACGTATAGAACTAAAGGGTTCTGAACTCTCGTCACACGTCATACGTGTATTATCTATTTATTATGCATACGATATTGAACTCCCTTATTTTTTTGCTGCAGCAATCACGTTTACTTGTAGTGTTAAGGCCTCTCTAGGGAGCGTATTAAAATGTTTCCGTATTCAAATTCTTGTTCCATCTAGTCTGGAAACTGAGGCGAAATGCTGTAATTGGGTAGCATGCGCCTCCCATGACACTCCAGTAACATGAAGTTTGATATCAATGATTTCTATCGCAAAGCTTAAGATTCACGAAATGGTATTTAATTCCAATATTCATCTATTATTTTACATTCATTCACCGTCATGTATTTCATTGTAGTATTAATTATTATTTTAAAGACAACTTCCGCACGAGGAACAATTTCTCTATCGCGGGGGACTTTACGCACATTCAACCAACGGACACAAATAACAACAATTTGTCGATCACACAAATTTTTGTCCCGGGTGGGAATCGAACCGTGGCCGTGGCAACAGTGGCAAGGTGACCACTTAAAACACTACACCATTCGTTCAGTCATAGTAATAAGTATTAAAACTCAGTAGTACCTTAAATTAATTAAGCTTCCTGTAATTTAAAAGATAAATTGTATCATAAAACTGCAATATAATTAAAACTCACCTATAGGGGAGACAATTAATGAGGGTGCCGCACCACACCTTAGAAACTTCCACAATGAACATGCTTTTAAATTAACTTAACTAATTTTTAATGTGCAAAATCTTTCGTAGGTACGTACAAGCAGAAGTTGGAAAATAAAAGTGAGAAGATTGCATTAGGGTTTCTATAGTATTCGGTAATACACTTATTTTTGTGTCATATTGCTACAAATACATAGGTATGTAAACCGTCGCATCGTCTTATCGCATTGGCGTTTATTTATGATAACGTGTAAATATGTATATGTCGTAAATGCGTACAGTTATATGTTAGTTTCGATCATAGTATTGCTTTATATATAATAATAGTACGTTGATATTTATTTCAGTATTTTGGGGTAGAAAGATTAGTTTTTAATCTTAAGATTTAAGATTAAGAATTTAGACCGAACCGTACCGGACCCAGCATTCTCAAGTTATAAATCTAGCAATGTTGATTGGATTAATTCATGATTATCATTTCAGCCGAAAGACGTCCACTGCTGGACATAGGCCTGCACTAAGGTTTTCCACACAGACCGGTCTTGGGCCACTCGCCATTGGTTTGATTACTACAACTAAATTTAAACAATGAGCATAAATTTTAAATTTGAAATATTATTATTAAAAGAAATAAAAACCACGCAAGTAAGTTATACCCTAAACGAATGTAACAATTTCAATTATTTCAGGCTTAAAATTTCAACAGTTCTACATAAACTTTGGTTGGACGACACTAAATAATCCATACAACGGCTTCTCTGGTAGCATTTCCGATCTGAAATTATCCATCATCTTAACTAGGTCAAACCGATCCATAGCTTTCATTAAAGTAATTGAAAAGTTTTAAATTTTATTGACGGCGAGTATCTTTAATGACTGTTTTAGTGTTGCCAGCTTTAGATAAGGGTTTAACTTGCCATAAATTTGTAATGATTCGATTGCAAAATGTTTTTACACCCCTTTTTACTAAAGTAAATATTTACATTCTTCGAATATTTTGATTTTAAAGACTCATGTTCACACACATGTTCTTTTCCTTATCGTTATAAGTCCACTCCACGTGGCGGATAAAGATCAGCACCTCTATAGCTGCCATTGTAGATATAGCAAGTGTGTTCTGAGTTTGCCTATTGAACATGTCTTCGAAATAATCACATTACATCTGACACTACATTTTTGCTAACAAAACCTCACAAGCAATATATTATGCTATCGAAGACTTAAATCTTAAAATATTATTGCTTGAATGTATTTAGTGAGAATGCGCGTTAGTAGCAAAATCTTACTTGCTGAAAGTGCATAATATTTTTGATCAAAATATATTGGATCCGGCAATTTATTATATCAATTTCTGTTTAAATGGCTTTAGTAAAAACGCAATGAGTATAATATTGTCTTCTGTTTACGCGAATTTTATTCATTGAACTTAAACTACTATATACGGATTTTATCGGGTTGTTTATTTGACACTTTATTACATAATTTTGAAACTGTTACACTACATACTACTACTATTTAACTTTACTAATTTTTAAGCTAATTAAATTATTAAAACTATTTATGTATAAGTTTACACTTTCCCCGACGTTTCGGTTGTTTTTCAGCAGCCATGGTCACGGGGAGACTGTAGTGTAAAAGTTTCAAAATTATGTAATAAAGTGTCAATTAAACAACGCGATAAAATCCGTATATAGTAGTTTAACGCAATGAGTATGTTTTGAACGTTTATACTTGTTAATAAATTATATGTTTAAGTAAGTAGTAAGTGTTTTTTTCTGAGATATTAATTGAGGATTTCTTTTCAGAACAACTCAAATCACTGGTCGACCTGGGCATCTCACATTCACTACCAGTAGCCGTGCTCACGACCTCTGGAGCTTTTGTAACAACAAAGTTAGTAGCACTATTCTTACAGGTATTTAATATTTTTAAATTATGCCTTTTTACGCGTGGGCAGTAGTTGATCTATTACCAGAATTCTTACTTTGCTAATAGGTTCTTGACTTGGCTTAACATAATCACTCGATGTATACGTCAAAACATGAGGTGCATATCAAAATTAGAGCAGAAAATTCTAATGAAATTTTGTCTCATCCTGGCATCGAAGTTGGAACCTCACAGTTGCATTGCACTTAAGCTTACTGCACCAAAGAAACAGCCAACTCACATTTTAATGACATAGTTTCAAGGTCATCAAAACAAACAACAACCAATAATGGTCTCAATTAACTTATGAAAGTGAAACTAGGTAAGCAGAGAATTGGACCATCAATTACTTCCACTTGATATACAGCCGGTATTACATCAAGGGCACGGAAAATAAGGATAGGGTGACACCCTCCCAAGGGTGGTCGAAGTTACAGGTGGAAAGCGTATCTATGAAATTACATAATTTATTTTACACATAATAAATCTTGAAAACTCATCATGCTGCTTATACAATAACCTGTAGATATTCTATATATAGGATTTTTTCAGATATAGAACATGGCTAGAAATTTTATGAAGTATGAAATCATATTTATATTATTCGAGAAGGATCCTAAGATAACAAGAGCTTTAGTTTCATAATACAATACAGTAAACGCTACGGAAGAAAATTTAAAATTCTGTATTCAACATTTTTGGACATATCAATATATTTTATCCCAAATAATATATCTCCGAAAAATTTGGACTGATTCTCAACTGGACAGATTCTGAACTGACGTCGATTAATTTTAAACAGCTTAATAAAACCCCTTTTTGTAGCTTAAACTGTGATTATATGACAGATCACAAAAAAATATTTAATGTTATTTAAAAAAGATAATTATAAAAATACTAATATTTATAAACAAAAATGGTTTAAAAATGCTCTTCAACAATAGTTGTTTACATGATGAGACTGGATCTTTCTATACTGAGGAACCGGGATTGGCCATGACAGTAAGCTTAATTATCATTTGACGACATCTTAATAGGAATAATGTAAGCAAGCATATTTTCATCGATTAATACCTCACACTAGAGCTATTAATATTTGTTCTCATATTATATATGTTTTATAACCGCTTTTTTCCTTCAGAACCAATTCTCAACACTGTATCTTTAAAAGTTGCATAATAACATTTTGACGCAGTTATGGACGCTTGCTCTTCGGTGTTGTTGTATCTGCTGCTTTTATAATCTGGCCTTTCTCCAGAATGTCTGTGATATGTTAAAACAATGTTCGTCAATTTTGCATTTCTTACTGTCTCAGTTCAAGCACCTTACGTATATGCTTCTTCGGTAGTGTTTTTGTAAATAATAACACCTCTACTGCTTCGTGTATATATAGGCGTTACACTACCTTTTTTTCATAATTTATACCTCATTAGGGTTTGTTTTCGTGCTTAATTACATCTCTGCTTTCTGCTTCGGGTATATATAGATGTAAGTCTGTCTTTTCGGTATAATTGATCCCACATTGGCATAGCAGGGATTAATGCTGTCACGGAAGACTTTACTCTTTTTAAAAAAAACGTACACTCATACTCTGAAATACTATTTTTTTTTTTTTTTTTTATTTTGCTCGTCAAAATGACCACACTCCGCCTGATGGTAAGCAGTCGTGTGGTCTAAGAGCAGTGGCCTCCACATCGTCCTCATAGCAGCCGAGGCGATGTGAATTAAGCTCATAATACTCGGCGAACTGGTAAAGCGATCTAAAAAACTAAAACCTCCATGCAATAATTTTATTACTTATATATATTTTATTATATTCATAATACATGATATTTATCACTTCAGTCGCTCTTCGCCTATGACTCGCACTATTCATAACATTTTTATGAGCGGCTCTCACGTCAACTTTTACCTTGGTACAGTTTAACTCCAGTTAACTTCGATCCCGGCACTTTTTAGTGCTGTTACGGTACTTTGTCTTTTGCGTATGTATATTTTTATTTTATAGCATAACTTTATGTTATGTTGGGCCTCAAATTTACAAAGTTGGGGTAGTTTGACCGATTGTTGGAAAATTATGAAAGATTTATAAAGTTTTTCTGGGTGTATAAAAATAAACGTTGTTGTCCGCCTATTGGTAGGTGCAATACATACATAGTCCATCCATCCACCCATCTATTACACTGAAGGAGAAAGCAAAGACACTCATATTTCGATGATCTATGATTTTAGATGCCACGTTATTGGGAGTAAACTTATTACTGTCTTCTTCTCTCTAGCCTTTATTATTCCCAAGTCACTTGGGGTCGGCTTTCTAGTCTAACCGGATTTGACTGGATATCAGTATTTACACGGAGCGACTGCCATCAGACCTCCGCAACGCGAAGGCGGTAACGATACCCTAAGGCTAGACCGGTGTCAGGATATTAGAGGGCACTGACTTTCCAATAACGACAGCCATAGATGTTCATGGCAGCCGGGACAGTTATAATAGGATTTTAAATATAAAATTGACTTGTATACATTCATATTTATGACAGTACTAATTTCTAAATCTAAGATAAACTAATTTAAAATTAGTATATCTTATTGTGTATTCATGGGTAGTATTATTGTTTCCTTTCAATATTGTGGTGCTTGAATAAGGCAATAAGTTATAAGAACTAGTCATATCATTGTAACACCTTATGTACACTTAGTTGACAATAAATGATTTAATTTGATTGCTTGCATTCTTAGCTTCTTTGCTCTTGTTTAGCCGCTTTCGCTGTTTTACATTTGGTGCTACAGAACTGGAACACCATATCAATGTTTCATCACTCTCCCGAATCAATTTATCAACCCTCTCTGGGCTCAATTTAGTTAAACTGGATTACGTATGCAGTTAATGTCTTTTACTCGTATTTTCTTTATTTTGTCTATATTTAATATTGTCTTATATAAACAACGCGATAAAATTCGCATAAAGTAGTTTAATTTATTGTCTAAATTTACTACTAATATAATTTGAGGGTAATTTATTTAGTCATTTTCGGTCTATGACGAGTCTGACTTACATAATGTATTTTCGTTAACATCTTTAGCTAAGCCAGAATGCTAGTTAGGTGTTGATTCGTGTCGACAGTGCATTGGGTGAGATTCGAACCCAGATCTCTAGCTCGCAAGCCGTGGGCTATCGCCGCTTTTTTAATGAAGTTGCCTAATATCTACTTTAGTTATTAATATTGCCTGTGTTTTCTTTTAAAATTTGTATGATGTCGTTTTTTTTATTTTTGTGTTTAGTGATAAAACGTATAAAGTAAATAAGGTTACATAACAACATTATGTAATTTCTCTTATATATTTTATGAAAGTAGCGTACCGTTATTGTAAAATAAAATATAGCAAAAGATCGTAGTAATATCAATATAAAATCGGAATCTTGTAATTATTCACGTATTACTGTAATATTCTGACTTTAAAAACGGACTGTAATACTCTAACCGTCTGAACCTACGGACAGTTAATTTTTACATATATTGTATGAAAATATGTTATAATGTAAATGTCCGTGCTCAAACGACTCGTTTCTTGATATAGGAACTGGGACTAGCCCCATTTTAAGTAATCTTTAATTTTATTATTTAACTAGATTTTTCCCGCGGCTTTGCTCACGTAAATGTAGATTTAAGGTACGCCATGTCCTTTTCTGTTCTCCTGACAACGTGTATGATTATCGGTCGAGTAGTTAAGGCATGAAATACGCTTTCATACCTGCCACAAATAAACTCATAAACGTTAGTTAAGATTAACATCTAAAATTGAAGCCTGTCTATCTCAATCGTTAGTACAATCTTGAAAACTTGTTAATATTAAAGTATAAGTAACTGTAATGTTATGATCTGAAAACGGACTGTAACACTCTGACCGTTTAGCCTTTTTTGTCCATTATCCATAATTGTAAAATGTTTACCATATATATTATATGTATGATATTATTTTATGTACTCAATTTAAAGTTCTGTTGTATGTGTCTTAGGCGCGGAGATGTCGCGTTGGCGCGGCTTCGATGGCGCGGGGTGAGGCGCCGTGGCTAGGCGCCCATGCGCGCCTGGCTCGTCGTGTGTGCGGCGCTCGCGCTGGCGCCGTGCCGAGCGACCGCTGCCACACCCGCGCACGCGCACCGCCCGCACCCCCCGCACACACCACACCCCTCCGACCCTCAGCGCCTGGAGCGCATCAAGTCACAAATATTAGCCAAGGTAATTATACAGCAAGTGGTGCTGGAACATTTTAACTGACAGTAACTATAGCAATGATTTCCTATGAAACATGCTACTTTTAGGATTGACGATTGGCAATGTAGTCTTGGTACACGATAAAGCAATAAAACGTAAATTCTCGAATGTCAGACGTAGTGCTTCATTTAGAGCACAGGCGTCGATAAGCAATATAAATTTAAGCGAAAAAATAATGCTTAATATAGTGCAAGTGAATAATAAAAAAAATACTAAAACATGTCATTTCAATACTGTAACCAAAAGCATTTGTAGATTAGAGTGGCATTCAAGCAATACAGTTGCTACAACGTACGACCGTGATGCCGTGATTAAAATCGATGCCGTTGCATAATTTCCGATGGCTATTGCTAAAATACCATGGGTGCTATGACCCTTAGACTCTTAGAGTACACACCCTATTCCTCTATAGTAACAAGTACAGAGAGGCTGTTTTACTAGCCATTGCTGTAGTAATAAAAAAGCGATGTTCATAATCGGTTTTCATCATGAGAGCTGCTTGCGTACGCATGTGGTTTAAGGAAATAAAATAACTAATGAGTTACATATACGGATTTCATTAGATAACCTGTATCTATTTCATCTGATCCTCTATCTTTTAATTGTTTTAAAACAATCGATTATTGTTCTATTTAACTAGATCCAATATGCTTTCTCTTAATAAGATTACAAGCAAAATTTATATACCTTGTTTTAGCTAAAATACTGTCCTGTTTTTAAAGAATTGGCATAATTAGGATAAGGTGTTCAACAATACTGCAAAATATTCTACAAAACAAATAGATTTTATACCAATACTAAACATCATAAAAAATAAATTTATCTCATAACAACTAGAACAATGTTAAAAATGGGAGCAAGCTTGTATTTCTAATATAGAACTTTCGTATTAAGTCCGTTGGAAGCGGCATATTCCTAGCAAGACACAGAATGATTTATTAACTCAAGGCTGTTGTCCAACTAGCTGGGGCTGTCATCGCGACCGACGCCACTGGGGGCGCCGCCACGAGACGTGGTGCGGCAGATTCTGGCACGAGCAGCCGACCCTCGGCCGCCGCCGCGACACCACGACACAGACAACGAACACGCAATGCGAGAGATCATCGCAATAGCACATAGAGGTACACATGTGAACACAAACGTGTTCACAAAGACACAACACAGATATACATGAACACATAAACGTGATCACAAAAACACAACATAACACAGATGTGCATGAACACATGAATATGGTCACAAAAACACAACACAGCACAGATATAGAATTACACTGTATGACATCTTAAGGATACACATCCACACACCAGCAAAAACAAATCCAGGTGATAAAGTATGTTACGTATACTATTCGTAATGACCGTAGAGTACTTTCTACTCTACTATCAACCTATAGTTCGTCAACCTATACTCGCAGCAGCTCACCAGAGGCCAGACACAAAGACACAATAGGTTTTCAATTCTGTTTGGCAGTCTAAGAATTGATAGGCTAAAGATCTTCATTATAATCGAACATTCTAGCCGTAAAATTTACTAAGTACTTTATACAGATGATATTTGATCTCAGATTAATAAAACTTTATTTGCTTAAGTCATCTTAATGTCTAATACATGGCTCTAAACTATACTTACTTTATCAGCACCTAATGCAATTCTGTTCAATTTACTAATAATAAATCAATACATATCGCATCCGAATACTCAATAAAGTGTAACCATTGTAAGTATATTAAATAATTTAAAAAAATAAATGCCCACGTAATTACACTAGACGGAAAATCTCGTCAAACTACAATAGTGATGCGTACACCTTTACAATATTTCTAATTCTATTTAGTTTCAAGCTGTCAATGTAACTCAGCTTTGGAAAACAAGCACGGCCAACGCTAGTGTTTTTATTACGCCATAAATGGGTCACAACATCATTTCTTCTTAATAACGTCCACGACACTAACCGTCGATAATATTCCGTCTAGACTTAGCCATTTGATGCCAATTACACACAAAAATAGGCTGATTTTTAGGCAAAAATCGTGATCGTGATCTTAATCAGAGAGTGACATCATTGGTCTGGAGGTTTCGTCTGGATTTTGTCTGGTTTGTGTGTGTGTGTCTCTCGACCCTGTATAGTATTAACATATTCGATTTGGATTGTGTTCCCCTTATCTGTGTATTGTCGACCTTTTTCGAATGAAAGAGGCTTGGCACTCGATGTACATAAATAATAATGCTTCATGATAGATAATAGAATATCGTTTGGTTTCTATTCTTTCTTTCTTTTTGTTGATTGATTTGTGAGTTCGTTAATTTTGGATTAAGTTGATTAATTCTGCTTGATTTTTCTTTTTGATTTAATTTATAGGTATCTATTCTACCTTAGTTTAATGTGTACTTACATTGTTTTACATTTATTTTATAAAGATTCCCTTTGAATTGTTGGCTGATAATTCCTTGGGTATCTGTTAATGTTTAGTTGTTTAATATTACGTTTTTTTCCTTCTTTCTACACACATAATAACCGATTACATTTAAAGTAGGCTTATACTCATAATATTTTCTCTTTTCTTGGTACACTTACACAAACATCCATACAATAGTACATCTGTTACATTAGATTATATTTTATTGAACTAAGAATCTGAATCTAATACTACGAAAATTGTTAATAGAAAAATGTTTAAAATAGATTGAAATGGCCCATCTATAAGCTTGTACTTCCCTATTTATCTACAACTTTTTGATATTGTTTGATAATGCATTTCTTTAATATTTTTCCTATAAGTATATTTGCAGGTCGACTAACTTTATCAAAGTTTACAAGAAGCACAAATGCACGTAAGTAGCTATTAAATATTATTTATATTCTTACTTGTTATCTAACAAACCTGAAATACAATCGCTACTCATCATAACAAACAAAACATGCGGGTATAAACCATTATATTCGTAAAGATAAATGTTAACACAACGCTTTGAAAGCATACTGTAAATTAGCATACTACCTATTGCTCGATAAGTGCCTTTTAATAGCGTATGTATTTCAGGAGTAAGTCATTATTGATTATGTTTACAGTGGTTAATGATTGACTATGTTTAATACGATTCAGACTAATATTGCATTCATAATAACGTAACGAGAAAAGCATTGTTGTTTATCGTAGTTTTGCAAACTATATAATTTTGTATTTTGATTTTAGTAAGAAATAAACAATTTTATCTAATATTATTTACACAACATCATTATTTATTATTAAGATATAGAGCGATAGGTCAAAGCAAAACAGAATCGTAGGAACTAGTGAGGGCTGGAGTCTGGTGTATCAATGCACGGTACAAAATGTAAATAGATGCGTTAATTTTTTCATATGTTGATATGGTAATCATATAATGTCCTCCAGACCGAATTACGGTCACGGCGGCCAATCTTAACGGAGACTGGCCATCTGCACAGGCGATATTATAGTGCACCAGCATGTGCGCAAAAACAAGTGCACTCTCTGTTCCCTAACTCTCATGATCCGACGGGACGGTAATCCGACACGACCGGAGAGAGATCAGGCGCAGGACCAACAGCTTTACGTGCTTTCGTAATGTTTTTGAAGTTGTGAGAAGTTTAAATACCCCATTTCTTTCGAGTAAGAAACAGGCTTTAGTTTCCACTGATTAACCTTTCTTGCTAGTATGAATAATTTTTCAAATATGGCTTATTTTATCATTATGTACTTAATTATTTTCACAATTGCAATACACACTAAGGTTCTACCGATATCTTAACCGCAGTTTTTTTAGAAAATATTAATATATTAGAGTACATTTCTTTCCAGAGTAGTAGAAATCGCGATTTCATCATTAATTTGAGCCCTAAATCTTATTTGGTATAACTATCTGTTTCATTATTATCACATACATAACATCATTTACTGGACCAAGGCCTTCCCATAAGATGTCCGCAGCGATAGATGTACAGTTATCCTCATGTACATATAGTTAATATCAAATTGGTAAAGTTGGATGTTGTGATCAAACGCTTATACGTCTACTATGCATTGCAACAGTAACCCTTTTCCTCAATTAGATTTTACGACATGTGCGGTGTGATATACAACTTGTGTCTTCCAAGGAGTTACTCTTGGACCACAACAGAACTGGTACCTTCTACGTTTTGTTTTCAGTCACGGTTTCATTTGCTTGATGAAATATTTATTACATAATGGTCTCTCAGGGAACTATGTTTGAACCTTAATAGGGTATGCACTTTCCACGTTTTAATTTAAGTAAAGTGTAGTATCATTTTTGTTACAAATGAGAATGTTATTTATCGTAAATTCTTGTGATAGGATTATTGGGTTTATTTGTCAGGAAATTCTTAGTAGTTTTTGAAATCTAGAATTGAGATCGACGTGAAAAATACGAATCTTTGATCAAACACAGGTGTAGCTTTTGCATCCACTTTTGCCTTTGAGTATAGGTACAGACATGATGTTGGGTTAACTATTATGTAAACATTTGCCTACGTCTTTACCAGCGTGGTCTACGGTTGGCACGCGATTATTAGGGTCTTAACAATCATTAATAAAACGTAACGTGGCTTAGATTTTAGGTTGAACTTCTTTTTAATGAATTATGATTTGTTCAAAATCCGTTAATTGGTATTTTTGTTATAATCGAAAAATGGAGACAGATAGCAAACATTCTAAAAACTATTATTGATTTGGATTATATATATTGCCCACTTTAATTCGTTTTTAAATAATAACTTAAAGTACAGACTCAGTCTCATTACAGTTTTATAATGGTGTAGGTCGACATATAGATCACTAATAAAACGCAAGTTCAATGCCAAGGCGATTTTTATATTATCGTATAGAGATTTCAATGAGACTATCCAACTCAGAAATAAAACGTCTGACACTTTGATAGAGATTGTGTATAAATGTCTTTGTTTTATTCCCTTTTATATACACAAAAGCTTCCATTATTTTCTCACAATTCATATATGACAAAGAAAAATGTTTTAGTTTATATAACAGCGCTTCTTCTCTTGAACTTCGTGGTATCATAGAAATCTTTTACTTTTATTCCTAGAAATTAGTAGTGCTTTTGTACGTTTTACCACAGCGTCAATATTTTACTTCGTTGTATTTTTGAAATATATATTGCAGTAAGAGTTGTGCTGCCATCAACAATGCATTTATCGACGTAATTTTATGTAGTAATAATAATAATACCAGTTAGACAGTCCAGACAATTCTAAACTGTCTCAATTTAAACACGTCTTGTCTTGGCATGGGGTAGTATAAGGCTTGCTATACCTCAAAAAACATCATACGAGTTCAGAGTGCATTAAGAGAAACACAGATTTTTTAAATTATATCGATTCATTTATTTATATTTTAACATAAAGCTGTCCCCATAATCTTAAAAAGGCTTTTAAAAAACATCAAGCATCTGTCTAACTATAATATGTTCTAACTTCAATACACGTGTTTAATGCGTTACTGCTACTACTTACTGAAATCTAAAATAGTAAATAAAATTGCCAGACTTTAAATGTAAAATACGTATAGTATACACAGCGTTCATACTAAAACAGTTCATAAATCTTTCAGTGCTGAAATCGCGAAGATGATTCGTCAAGGTGGCGCGTACTGACCTAGCGCCATCTAGAGTCGAAAGATGGAAACGGTGAGTGGAATTATGCTAAAGATATTGTAAATCTGAATTTTCTAATTCTATTTAGGTTTGCCTTAACATGTTCGACGTAGAACAATAAGTTGAGGTTAAGGATTGTAACATGCAAAAGGCACACAGTCATGCCAGGATGAAAAATTTAAATTTAATTAATATTTGTCTTCTATTTCTTAGCATAAATATATAATACCTATATATTTAAGAATACTCTTCTAATTTGATTTACTGTTATCAATTAGTCAGATGTTATTTTTAACAGTGGGTAATTTTATTGATTTAATCAACTGATGACCCAAAAATAAGTCCACCTATTTTTGTTAGCTGTACTTTATTTAAGCAAGGTTTCTAGTTTGATAGATATGGTTTAGTCGGATATTATACTGGACCGCATTTCTCTCTGGTTTGCGTTCGGCGGAATGACATAACAGTGGATGTAATTGTTAGATTGAGTATTGCATTACTAATTTTCGATTCTGTTACTATGTATCTAATTTAATCTATACTAATATTATAAAGAGGAAAGACTACACTTTTTATTTGTTTATTCGTTTGTAACGATTTAACTCCAAAACGACTCAACCGATTTTAAAGATTTTTTACCCTTAGAAAGCTATAGGTATTATCACCGCGTAACATAGGCTATATCTTATTTAATAAAAAACTTTACCGTTACTAACATAACTTAACCTACATTTATGTGAGCGAAGCGGCGGGCAAAAACTAGTCAATGATGCTTATTGCAATTTTCACGTTAGTGATATGTATGGTAAGTATGGTAGCAATTTTTTGTCGAAACTAGCTTATTTATTTTGATGCTTACTATGGTTACGATGTATCACCATCGTCCGAGTTAAACATGTTAGTCACATCTTGGTATCAGCTAGACTTAGTTTGTTCGGCAAACGAAAACGATCATGGATTTGTTTTATTTCACGGATTTAGCTATTACTGTTTTTTTTTAGAAACCGTTGCGTAATATTTGACCTTAGAGAAGCTCCGTTCTTAACGTATCTATAATATTATTTTGTAATATGGATTTCTATTGTACTTATTAAGCTTTGTCAAGAGCAGTTACGCGTGTATTTGAATCGTCAATAGCTTGCAACTAAATATTTTTTAAATTGAGCCTTTTTGTCAGTGCTTATAAAGCAGTTATATGAAAATAGCATGTTATATAACATGTTTATTATATTAGCTTATTTAAAATAACTGTTTATCGTTACCAAGTGGGTGTTTTACTGTTAATTTTATCTGTATGTGCAGCCATGAGGGTGCTATGGGGTTGGTTATACAAGCGAACATTTGGACGAACGCCAGACCGACGCGATTTACTACCAAAGACCGCCGACACAATTTATACTATCTTTTTAAAACCAGAAATGCAAAATACTCCACAATGGAACGGGATAAATTCTGTGTTATTTTTAAAGTAACAGTTTACCCTAAGACTAGGTACCATATGTATATTATTGAACAAAATTGAACCATAATTGAACAAAACTTTTGTACGTAACTTTAAAGCATGGTAAGACCGATAAGGCAGTTTATCAGTCTCATAGCAAGAAGTTGCACTTACGCGTGGTTGAATGTTATCGACCAATATTCGTGACAGAGTGATAGTTTTTCTATTAGGAATTTTCCGTTATAACTGTGTCTAAAATGTGAAGTATAATAATAATAATATAATATTCTACCAAATTTACACAACATCATCTAGCCCAAATTAAGCAGAGCTTGTACTATGGGTACTAGACAATGGATACACATACATATATACGTTTTTTTTGTAAATACATACATAATATACATAGAAACACCCAGACCAAGACAAACATCCATGTTCATGCACACAAATGTTTGACTTGTGCGGGAAAGGAACCCGCGACCTCAGGCGTGGCAGTTGGTTACACTAACCACTACGCCATCGAGGCAAGTAATTAAGCGGTTAACCTAATTACCATTTACCTCGTCAGTTTTGAAACCATTCGCACAATTTTTGTAGTCAACAAACTGTATTTTCACGTAGCAAACACGTTAAACTAACACAGCGCATTGTTTTTAATATATAATTTGGGTTACATTTTACATAGTACATATTGATATAGGTACATCGTTTCTGGTATTAGTTAGTTGACTTTTAAAGTGTAATTAAAGCTAAGATGAGAACCGAAATATTAAAGTAAAATTCAAAATAATATGCTCGTGATAGGATTAGCGAACCCGCGACATTTCGACCAATAGTCCAATGCTTTATCCATTGCCTTTCCGAGGACTATAATTATTTGCTATACCAGTGTCATCACTCTTGCGTTCTTGAGACTAGGGTACACGAATTAATGATGCGATTAAAAGAAAGATATGTGAAAGATAGGTAGTATAGGAAATAGGTAAGTAAAGATTAGCTATCTGAGTCCCGGGAACACTTATACGAAGATCGTCCAACGACCACGATAGTATTCAGTCAAATGAGCTGTAACTTTTAAACAACGGGAAGGCACTGGCTCCTGCAACACAGTTTTTACTAGTGCAGGGGTGCCGTTGTCGCTAGTTCTACGGCATATTTGCTTTTGTATTTACGATCAGTAATGGCGATAGCTCAGTGGGGAGACCAACAGACTGCAATGCAGAGGTCTTCGGGTTCGAACCCACGTCGCGCACCTCTGCCTTTAGGAACTTATATCACTTTTCGAAATTATGTGCGTATTGATTGGCTCTTATCGCCTGCTCCGTGCCTCGGAGAGCACGTTAAGCCGTCGGTCCTGGCTGCAATAAACATCTATGGCAATCGTTATTGGGAAGTCAGTGTCCTATATAATACCCTGACACTGGTCTAGCCTTAGAGTATCGTTAGCCTTCAGGTTGCGGAGGTCAGGTGGCAGCCGCTCCATGTTAAAACTGATATCCAGTCAAATCCGGTTAGACTAGAAAAGCCGACCCCAAGTGACATTTTTATATCAGATTATAAGGCTAAAAAAGTCTTATTCTGTTTATCTGTCACGAAGTTATCAGCAGCAGCACGAATTTTAGAAATATTTAGTAGTTACATACGCTACTAAATATTACTAGTTTCTAGTAGCGTATTTAATATTTCGCGATAAAATCCGTATAAAGCTGTTTAATTTCCAAATATTTAGTTCTATTATGCGCAAATAGGCTAACATTTTTGAAACATGATTTATTATTATTGTTTCTAACAAATGGTTAAATATAAAAAAGATACGATCAATAAAAATATGCTAAGCTTAGTACTCAACGAATAAGACACACCGGTAAAAGATGTATTGTGTCTAAGATCTTGAATAGGTTGAAATAGTTCTAAGTACAAACTATAACAAACGGCAACTATTTGGGACATACAGACATAATTTCAAGGTATTTATATTATGAGATATATAATTTAAAAGCTTGTCTTTGACCGATATATTTTCGCCAGGTAACATACATAAAATATCTCGTTTTCAAGTATTATTTTTTCCTTAGTGTTCCTTAGTTACTCACATGTCTCTGTTAAGCTTTGGTTTATGTGTTATTAACAATACGAGTCAACTGCTGTGATTGGCCGACTGAACTAGCGCCAACTAATCAAATCACTTGACACGTTAATTTTGATCCTTCGTAGGTTAGCCTTTACAAAGCTTAGTATATGTGTACCAAAAATTGTACACCACAGTCTTTCTGGCGAGCAAACAGTTCGTTCTGATCAAATCCGTGGCTGCTCACTCCAAGTTTTTTGAGACCGCCATTGCCAATTATTTGGTATCGGTATGAATGAACCGCCTTTTCGGATGAAGTAATTACCAACCTCTTACAGGAAACCAACGTGATAGTAGCAGTTTTGATAATGCGTTTTGCCTGGTGAGTAAGAAATAAGAAGGTCGAGTAGTTAAAGCATGAAAGCATTCGTATTTGTAATATTAGTTAGAGTTCCATTCCTTTAATTCTCACATCTTTAGTTTCTCTTTCCTAGTATCGGCATCGCGCGACCAATACCTCTGGTATAACAAAACATCATTGATTACAATAACTGCTTATTATAAGGTGATGCCTTATGCCTTATTCCTATCGATATTATATCAAAAATAGTTGCGAGTAAAAATGACTCGAACTGCGAGAGATTGTTACTCGAATCAATTTAGATTCAGTTAGGTACATCTGTTAAGATTATCTTAAGAATTCAATATAATCAAAGATATAGTTATATTGCAGCCTGTGTGCCACATTATTTTTTCATCGAGTATGGATGCTTGGCGTCCAGACATAAAATAAAAATATTGGGGCTGGACGCCGGTGTTTAAACGTGGTAACAGCGATTGCGTTTTCATTTATATAGGCGCTGAACTTTCTTTTGACTATCTCTATTTCAAATTACTAACAAAGTAATGTTAATCACATTATTGTATTGGATTTAAACCTGTTATGATAGTGTAAGATTGTATATAAATAAATAAATAAATAAAACAATCAATAATAATAAATAAATCTCCTTCTAAATGAGTCTGCCCACTACAACGTCTCATACCATGACCGTGTTAGGAACGTGTCAGACACGAAAAGCAACACGATACGCCCTGTTTTAGGAATTGCTATTCGTTGACGGAACGCTCTAGTGGGCATAGTCTTATACATTTCCTTATAAAGAATATTTTTTTGCCTGACACGTTCCTAGCACGGTCAAGGTATGAGACAGGGTAGTGGGCAGACTCCTTTAAATTGCATTATTAACAGTAAATTAGAGTTTAAATTAAATTGATTGCAATTATAGCGCAGTGACGTAGGTCATCTCATAATAGCCAGTATGCTTAGTGTATAGATTCGATGCCCATAAAGGCAAACACTTCATGGCCTACCAATAGTTCTTCCAAATCATCGTAGTAACCGTTGTTGTTTCAATGTCTGTAAGGTCTCGTGAGACACAGATTTAAAAAGTCTTTAAATAAATGTTATTCATCCTTACCAATATTATAAATGCGAAAGTTTGTATGGATGTATGGATGTTTGTTACTCTTTTACGCAAAATCTACTGAACCGAATGCGATGAAACTTGGTATGTAGATAGCTGGAGATCTGGATTCACACATAGTCTACTTTTTATCCCGATATTATCCACGAAAACGGGAGTTACACGCGTGAAACCGCGGAGAAAAACTAGTAATCCATATAAATACTTGAATAGTTATTTATAAGTAACAGCTCGGGTTAACAAGACGAGCAATATTTTCAGTAACAAACATTTGCAACCTAAATAGCAGGCAATTTAAAAAAAAATAGAGTTATAATTAGGTACGATGATATTTTGATGAAATAATCCCTGGGATATTGGTTTCTTGAAAGATGCGAGCAAAGGCGTGAGACAACTAGGAATAATAACAAATTGACTAAATATATACCATTTAAAAAACGTATCTGAACATTGGCACATAAGATTTGCAAAAGACATTTGTATAGTAAATAAACTACACTAGTTCCTTTATTATAGAACATGAATAATAACCGTAGTTTAGTACGCTACTTTATAGCCGTTGAATCCAGATAGATGCATCTCAAAAATACATATGAGGCGATTTAAGCGACATATGCCTTCATCAAATTTATTGCAGCTTTTAATCTGTTTTTCAAGATGTTGGCCATAGCAGAGTACTTGAATGCCTACATTTTGTCAAATAAATAACACTATACTAGACCATTCTGCAGTAAGACCTAGTCTTACGACAAGCGGGGATTACACGGATAAACGCACAAGCGGATTACGGCCAACAAACGCTAAAACTGAGTGCTCTACATTTGAATTCCACGCGACAATTCGTCGCATTTACGTAATAATTTAGTTTTATCGCTCCGCCTTTAGTTTTCCGCTGCCAAAGAGACTATGTCCTTATAATTACGCGACGCATTCTTTACAACGGCGGCGATATATCAAAAATTATGCCTTTTGCAAGGCTATAAAATTTTAAAGTTAAATTTCTGCGACTTTAAAAGCATGGGTTTGGAACGTTGGCGTCGGCTTCAGGACACTTGGGATATTAAAGACAGTCGCAATAATATACCTTATTTGTTTACAGTATGAATGAATTTTGAATGACATTAATATACATTATAAGAAAACGAATATAAACATAGTCTAGCTTTAACTAAAAAAAAGGCATCTTATTTGGAGTGGTTCTGAAATTAGCATCATATTCGGCGGTATTTAGAAAACTAGCGTTTATATACTGCAAGGTGCCTCATTCTATTGATATTAAATATTTACATACATACATAAATTCACACCTGTTTCCCTGAGGGGTAGGCAGAGACTAAGGATTTCAATTTGCTACGATCCTGACACACTTCTCTGGCTTCATTCACTTTCATAACATTCCTCATACAGGTGCTCTTAACTTGGCCTTTATTATTATTAAAGGTTATCGTACTGGTATTGGGTTTCATAATAATAGTTTAGTTTTGGTAATGTAGCTGCTCCAAAAGCACTCTTTACATTTTGAAAAGTGGGTACAGAAGAACCATGCTTTCTTCATTTTAGAGTTCGAAAAAACTCTTATACAACCGCTTTGTCCGTCCATCTATCTGTTATACAACTTTCAACTCAAGAACCGTAAGAGCTAGAGACTCGTGGTCAACGCCATTCGACTCAGCATAGTCGATATGCCCCGAAATTACTATGACCTTTAACCTCTGACCACGTGATACCATTTTTTCAAACTCTAGGATTTACGGCAATTTACTTGCTATTTCTCACTTATTTAGTGATTTTCTTTATATTTTGTACTGTGTGTATGTGTTTGAATTGAAGTGCAAATATTTTACTAAGCAGCGATAGCCCATTGGGACACCGTTGGACTGCCACGTAGAAAACTCGTGTTTGATCCCAAGGCACCTCTGACATTCGAAGTTATGTGTGTATTAAATAATTAATTACCGCTCGTTTTAGCGGTGAAAGAATACATTGTGAGGAAAGATGCATGTCTAAGAGTTCTCTATAATGTTCTCGAAAATATTTGAAGTCTGCCAAACTAAGGTCAGCCAAGGTCAGCGTTGTGGACTGTGGCCTAATCCTCCTGAAACTAAGAAGAAGCCTGTGCCCAGCAGTTGGTCAGTTTATATAGAGGGCTAATATTAAATTATTATTTTTTCATTCATAATTACGTAACTTATGTCTTGTTTCAATTATTGAATTAAGGTGAAAATACTTTTGAAGTACCACGGCATTAGGTGCTAAATATTTTCCAGTTCCCTTCCGACATATATTGTGGAATAGAGATGATGATAATTCGTTTAATAATTTAAGGTTGTTTTCATAATTGTACTTCACACTTTGACCTTACCAACTTAAATTATCAACATTAAGCTCCAATTTTGCTTTTCATTCACTAATTAGTAGAAAATTAAATAGCGATGACGCGATAGAGAGTCTTCAATAAAGTTATGAAGAACTCTGAGACATGCAGTTGTCCTTTCAATGTTTTCCTTTACCGTTAAAGCGGGTGTCACTGAACTATTTAATACGCACAACTTCGATATGTCAAAGGAGCCCTAGAATTGAACTTCAGAATTCTGTTTGGCAATCCAATGGTCTACACAATCGCTGCTTATTATTTATATAGCAAGCGATATGCATTTTAATTTGGTGATATTGAAAGGTTTTTCAGAATCATAACAAGACAACACAAACATTTGTATTATATAGTAGTTGAATATCTTGATAGATTTTTATCTAGAAATACTTTTATACGAGATCTCGCAAAAAAACATTAGATAAATGTAACGTGTATCCTTCTAAAAATTCAAATTTTCTTTAATCCATACCAAATTTCAGTCAGTACACACTGTACAGTACACAAGTACAGTCAGTACACACTTGCAAGCTTTCGACTGCGTCTATTTATCAAAATCATAACAGGTGGTAATTTTAATAGAAGTATTAATTGAAGGATAGTTGATATAAACATTGTTAAAAAATGATCATTCAATCTTTTTACTTCTTAAAATACTTTAACAAATTGTTTTATGTTCACCTACTTATTTATTTATATATGGTCTGTTAATAAATGTAACAATAATACAATCACATGCATAACAAGTTTTATAGAAAAAGTACATACAATTATAAGCAAACACTGCATGCACTTATGTTACTGACTGTACAAAATAAACGAATTTATATCACTACATCCTTATCTAATGTGGTTCATAAGAAAAGGATAAAAGAGTGCTGGAAATGCACAGTCGTTTATATTGTTTTATAGATATTTAGTCGCCATATTTATTGTTTGTTACTGCTAGTTTTACTGCTACAATAAATGAAATGGGCAATTTATTTGCTGAAAAATGTTCTACATATATGGTGAAGTCATATCTTTTGTTTGTATAGTTGACTAGATTTTGCCCATGGCCTCACTCGCGGTAATGTTCATTTATACATTTTCTTTTCTTTGGAAACAGTACCTTTTTCTAGATGGCATGTATAGATGGCAGATCCTTTTCTGTATCTTTTATAACGTGTATGCAAAATTTCATGATGATCGACCGGGAGTTAACGCGTAAAAGCGTATCAAACGAACAAACTCACATTCGAATTTATAATATTAGTTAGTATAGTCAGGATTATGTGACCAATATAATACTTCTCAAAATTTTATTCGGAATATTTTTAATATCATAATATGATTTTGAGAAAATGTTGACACAGCGCGTTTCTTAGCTGACTAAAATTAACTCAGCGAAATAACTCTTGAGGCACATTTGGTACGTCAAATTTTGTCCGAAAATGCCCGTGTCATAAAATATCTAAATTACAGCAAACAGAATAAATGGTAATTTGAATAGTGTATCTCTATAAAAAACAAAACTGGTAAAACAAATCATAGAATAGGATACCATGTAACAAACACATTCTTATTTTTGATTCTATTTACCATTCATATTTTACACAACTAAAATATGATTACTCCTTTATGTTATGCTTTAACACTTTATATGTGATGGCAGGAAAGATCTCAAAACCGGTAGGAGATTGCTAGCAACAGAGCGATTTGGATTTAGAAGTAGAAGGAACTTGGGTAATGAAATGAAAACCAAGAGAGCCTTGCCCATCAGTAAGACCGACTAATAAACGAACCAAAAAAATTCCACCAAGGTTGAACAGATGTATAATTGAGGGAAGTCTTCCTCTTACCCAATCATTAGTTGAGATAAAATGTTTTATTATATATATTTAGGATTATATTATAGTTAATTTTATATAATTATATAGAGTTTATAATATTGTCTTCTGTTTACGCGAATGTTATTAATTGAAATTAAACTACTATATAAATATCAAATATATATTATATATCAGCAAATATACATATATTTTATATATACTATTTAAATATATATCTGCTGTGTGTGAACATGTGCAACAGGGGACCAACCACTGCCTGAGATTTGACAAACCACAGATTCTCGCTAAAGAACACCGATTTCTACCAAGCATGCTTCGCGAGGGTATTGAAATCAAAAAACATTCTAATTTCAATAGAGAAGATGGTTGGAATGTACCACCAGCTTGGGATCCAGTAATTCAAATACATAGTCAAACCCAAGAAGAAGCAAACCACAGCTAGACTTCATGATACTTTGAGCTCATTCTGCGTAAATAGAAACACCAATGATTAAATTATGTTCGAGTACTTTGAAATAACTACACTGGAACATTGAGACAATTACCATCTTAGTCTCCCCGTGACCATGGCTGCTGAAAAGCAACCGAAACGTCGGGGAAAGTGTAAACTTAAATACAAATAGTTTTAATAATTTAATTTGCTTAAAATTTGTAAAGTTTAACAGTAGTATAGTAGTGTAACAGTTACTAAATTATGTAATAAAGTAATTAATAAACAACTCGATAAAATCCGTATATATAAGTTTAATTTCAATATATAGAGTTTAGGGAATTCTCAGATAGCTGTTTAGAATCTGATAATATGTCTCACACCACTCTCACATCTATTTATTCATGCATATTAGTTATTTGTAATAGTTAAATTCTAGGTATATGAAAATCCGTAATAGTTTAATGGCCACGACACAAGCTGTGCCTAGTGTGGCTGTTACAGTAAATGTTAATATATGTGTAACTTAACTGAAATAAACATTATTATTATTATTATGTCTGGTAGATAGCGCTGTGCATTCAATGTAAATTCATAGCATTATTTAGTTATTGTAATCCTGAGGTTCATAAATGTTAGGTACTTTGTGACTTAAATAAATAAAGATATTTTGATGTTGAATAAAGTCTATTACATTGGTAACAAAGAGATTCTTTTTTTCAATGGTCAATATCGCGTAAGTTACAAATCAAATTTAAAGCTGTTGCAATCAATCAATTGTCTTAGCGATAGATCCACGGTAACTGATTGCTATCAAGCGAGATCGAAATGAATCCTAAAACTACAATAATTCAGTATCAATGATCTAATTGTATGTATTTCACTAAAAAGCAGCCAGCTACACCCAAACTAAGCTTACGTCTGTATCCTAACTTATATTATAAATGCGAATGTGAGTTTGTTTGTTTGTTACGCTTTCACGCCTTAACTACTAGACCGATCGTCATGAAATTTCATGTAAACGTTCTATATAGAATAGAAAATAAGGTACTTTTCATTCAGAAAAAAAAATGTTTCCGAGGAATAGAAATTTACTAACAAAACCAAAGTTAAGTATAAGATTGAATATAAAATTATCTAAATTTTTACCCATTTGTACAATAGTGGTATTGTTTTGTTTGAATCGAGACAGCACTAAAAGATTTACACTTAAGAGCAAAATAAAACGACACTCTAGATTTAGTTCAGCTGTATACATTTTATGGCTCGAAGTGTCCTAGATTTATAAATGTCGTTATTTATATTTTATTTATAACTAGCTGTTACAGTTCGTTTATTTTTATTTTCAAATATCTTATGTTCTTCCTATATTATAGTATAATGTTTTTTTTGTATAAAAAGATACATTGTACCTTCCTGGTATAAGTATATAAAAATTAGTATATACTTAATAATGTCTTCTCCATTAGAATATTCTTTTGAGTTCAAAATACGAATTAGAAATTCAAATGATTGAAATCTTCAAGAAAATTAAAATAATCAAAATTATGATAAATATTCTATGCATTAAACTTTAATATAAATAGTTTATATTAAAAGTTAAACATTGTAAATATTTAATAGATAATGATATTATAAAAATCAGTCAGTCAGTAAATAAATTGATCAACATTCGGATGTGGCATCATACAACTATTGCTAACGTAACAAGTACTGATATTTATTCTCTACCTACGTAGATATTCTGAGAGGGTAGTAATGCCTCGGCCTAGCCGTCGACATGCTAAAACTAGTAAGCTCCAATCAAATAATCATCAACATCAAGCGTCAAATACAAATGTATGACGAAACAACGCGTGGAGCGTATATTTCGTGACCCTCGGTTATATTTATTTACCGATAGCTTATATCCATTTACTGTTATTACGAATAACTCTAAGAAACTGCTGACATCGGCTCGTTGCTCATACAGAAATATGATCACATCAATATCATAAACTTGGTGAATTGCTAGCATATGGACTTCTTTGTTGGCTAATGGGATATTGTGGCGCTTAGGTTTAGTTTAAGCCTAAGTGCCGGTTTCTGAACCTGGGTATGGTAAATTGCTTTTGGTAATTTCTGTTAAAACAATGTTTTTCAAATCAGCTCGTATTTGATACTTACTTTTGAATGCTTGACTTTTCGATGACCAGGTTACACCAGGCATGGTCACGTGGTCACGTGGCCATGGCCGGTGTAACCTGGTCTAAACGTCGAGCATCAAAAGCGAAACATGTATGATCGCGTTAATATCCTTCTTCTCCCTAGCCTTTATTACTCCCAAGTCACTTGGGGTCGGCTTTTCTGGTCTAACCGGATTTGACTGGGTATCAGTTTTTACACGGAGCGGCTGCCACCTGACCTCCGCAACCCTAAGGCTAACGATACCCTAAGACTAGACCAGTGTCAGGATATTATAGGGCACTGACTTCCCGGTAACGACTGCCATAGATGTTCATGGCAGCCGGGACCGACGGCTTAACGTGCTCTCCGAGGCACGGAGCAGGCGATAATTGACAATCAATACACATAATTTCGAAAAGTCATATAACTTCCGAAAGTCAGAGGTGCACGACGTGGGTTCGAATCCGAGACCCTCTGCATTGCAGTCTGTTAGTCTCCCCACTGAGCTAATATCCGTTACGAAATATATATAATATATATCATACAACTCGAAAGTTTAAAAGTTAGTATTGATACTTAGTGATTTTGTCTTCTGCGGATGTAATTAGTAGACGACTTATCTTCTAATGCGTAGAGAACCTAACACAACTGGCGAATTGTACGTGTTTCACATACAACTTTTAGGCCATATATAAAAACCTATAACCATATTCTATATTTCCAAACGCCGCGTTGTTAAGAGTTTTTGAGATAGGGAACTTAGATAAATTTTGCTTTGTCCAAGAATTAAGCACGGGCATTGAAATTGGACGCAAATATTGTTCGTCCCGTGTTTTATAATATCAGTTGTTCTTAGTAGTCATATGTAGAAAAGTAAATAGCGATAACAAATTAGATTCTTTTTTTTTTCTTCAACAAAATAACGTTATCTAATAGCGGTTTAAAAAAGGACGACGTTGTTTCTTGCAGGAACCTTTTCATTGACACTATAGTCAAATTAATTATTTGATGGAAAGTGTTAATCCTAATTTACTAATCATAAACCTCTGCCATTCTTTAATTAATATTTGATTTTGAATATATGTGTTTATTTTTAAGCTTCTGTTGCTAGTGAGGACTTTTTGCTAAGCTTTAACCAGAAAGAAAAATTGATAGATGCAAAGATTCTTGGTCAAAATCTTGGTTCAACCGATTCTCATTTCCATTATGACTATATCATTAATAATTATCAACTATCCTACTACTTTAAAGACACTAGATTTTTATACCAATTAGCTTAAAATATTTATTAACTGGATAATTTATTTATTTGCAGTAATGAGCTCGTCAGAATGCTATAAGAAGACTTACAACCGAAGAGCTGATTCACTTTCAACAAGACAGATGGTGCTGACTGCAGCTATTCGTGGGAGGTGAGTACTTTGCATTATTTTTAAATATACTAAATGTTGTATTACTGTATAACTGCATAAATGGTGTAGGTAGTGGTTTAAGTAGCCACCTTGTCAATATCATTGCGCAGAGTATTGTGGGTTCAAACCTCACACTTAACAAAAACTTTTGTGATTCACAAATAGTTATTCCGTGTCTAGGTATTCTTTGAGTTTGAATGTATGTGAAGTCCCCTACGTTACAGGTGTCATTTCTAGAGCAGGAGATGTCGTACTAAAAATATACGGACTCCATATCAAATTTCTTATACCGTAGCCGATCCGGCAAGATTCTTGGTATAAATGAGATGAATATAAAATTATCATCATTACTACTTAACACTGTAGCGTCAATGGTCGAATTCAACATCATACAAAATGTTACTCGCGTCAACGTTTAGGCTCAGAACACACTTCTATATATAATATTGTCTTCTGTCTTCTATATAGTCATAAATCAATAATATGTAGTAATAACTTATATTTACTATTGATAATACTCAACTAGGACTGAGAATCAGAGAGAAATCTCTTAACGCGGCTTGAACCCTATATTTACAGGCAGTAAATTGTCGGGCTAAGCCCGCGTTATGACATTTCTCTCTGTTTCCTAACTTACATTAGATTTTCCATGTGGTATAACAACAAAGATTCTTATCTGCAAATAAAGGCCTAACTTTTTTGATAGATGGCAAGTTGTTAATGTATTGAAAAATAGTATGTAACGGTCCTAGTACGCTTCCCTGCGGTACTCCTGATTTATTACGAAATTAAGAATAATGGGTCGTAGACAATGATAATTTTTACATATAAGGCCGAAGAAAAACAAACTGATATTATTAACTCTGTCAAATAGGGAACAGGAAGCATTGCTAAACCTCACATTAAAGAAAAAATGTGATTACAAGGGATTATTGTTCTACCATCAATCAAATAAATTTTGACAGCGCAGTTAATACTTTTTAAAATGGAAATCATGCTAACGGTTTAATTGGTGATGTTATAAGTCCCCTTATAATATAGTAATAATATCAGCTCTGTGTATAAACTGTTCCACTGCTGGGCACAGGCCTCTTCTCAGTGTGAGAATGGTTAGGTCCTAGTCCACCACGCTGACCCAAACTTTACATACCTTCGAGAATATTATGGACAACTCTCAGACATGGAGGTTTCCTCACGACATTTTGCTTCACCGTTAAAGCGAACGATAACTAAACAAGTTTTTTTATTTCGCTACCTTGCATAAGAAAATTTTAGAAGAGTGTAATTCATCATAATCTTAACTAATATTATGCATGCGAATGTGCATTTGTTTCTTTGTTAATTACGCTTTCATGCCTTAATTACTGTATCAATCATCATTAAATTTCGCATAGACAGATGTCGGATGTATAGAAAAGGACCTACTGACCTTTCCCACAGAAAGAAGCTACGAGCAAAAGCTAGTAAATATAATATTATTGCCTCGAATTTACGTGTCCTTTATAATCTGGGTGATACATAAAGTTTTCTAAATAATATTTTAATACATTACTCTAGTTTATCACATGACCGCTTCGCGCTCGTTTGTGTCAATAAGATACGTTAGGTGTATCGTTTCTTTATCTTACCAAAATACTATTACGTCTTTATAATAACATTTTAATAATATAACAACATACATAGATTGATAGAGTAATCTTTATTTTACACCAATTATTAGGCTGGCACAGTGGGTAAGCGGTCATCTTACCGCTGCCGAAGCGCTGAGGGTTCAAATCCCACACGGTAAAATATTTGTGTGATCTACAAATGCTCGTTCTGAATCTGGGTGTACTTTATATATATTAATTGTGTCTATTTATTTCCTATTTTCTTCTTATATATCCTTTTATTAGGTAAATTAACCCTTATCTGCAATACATTGTAATTGTAAATACTAAGCAGTAAATAAGTTCATTATTAAAAAAAATTATATTTTATCATTAAGATCTGTGGTTGTGCTCAATTTACTTCTACACAATTTTAGTTGGTATTTATATTATTTTTTATTTATTTATCATATTACATACAACTATTATTACAGGTGCATTACCCAATACAATAGTGTAGTATACATTTATAAAACTTTATTACATTTTAGATGCTGATGTTGTATTTTATGCTTATTTCATCAACAACAGTCGAAATAAAAATATGTTTATTAATTAAAGTTTCAAAGTAACTTATTATTACAATATACAATATTTACCAGTTGCCGCGTTTAGTAAAAAGTAGAATTGGCCTGAAAGCTTATTCAATTTATCCGTCTTACCCTCAATCTGTTTTTATCCAGTTTTATCTGATCTAGCCAGAGTTAGTTTGCCTAATATTTTCCCCATAGTCTGACACGCCTATTAATAAATAACTTGTCGAATTTACAAGTTTTAATTTTTGGATTACCGGCACTTAATCTACAACTTTTTCAGCACTTTATGTAAGTTATTCAGTAAAGTGACAACTTAAAAAATTGCCTTCAACGCTATGGATTTTTAGACTTTTAAAATCGGGAACCTCTTCATTCTATTTATTAATAGGATAAAGAGGTTCCAAATTTTGTACTTAATAAAGTACAGTTCAAAATGCCGTGTTGCTAATGAATGTATCTCAACAGAAAGTAGTAGAACATTTAAATCAGCATCCAGACTTTCTTTTGTCATAAACCACTTTTAAAATTTTGCTTGTTCCGGTGGACTCCTTGCAGCTAGAAATTTAATCCGCCAAGTAAAATCAGTAAGATCGGTATATTCGGAACAAAAAGTTAAATTGGGTTAAAATTTAAAAAAAAGATTGATCAGGACAGACTTTTTTTAGAACTTCTCGGGTCTTCAGCTTGTGTTATTCCTCAAAATATCCGTAAACAGTCACTGAGCTTCTTAAAATATTATCTATCAATTTAGTTTTTCACTATCGAAAGCAAATAATTTTTCGTGGACCCCCGCTTATGAATTGTAAACCCCCATTTTTTTGTCACGCCATCGTAGACCCCGTCGAATCTCCCGTGGACCCCTGGGGTCCACCTGGACCACTTTGGGAACAACTCATTTAAATAAATATTCTATGTCAAAGTCCTGTCATCGTTAAATACTGCAATCTATGAGCACTAATGATACCAAAGTGCACTACGTGACAACGAACAATAATTATTGTAATATATGCAAACATTGTGATAGCACCGTCAGCTATCTACAGCTGTAATCTAAATACCTACATACATATAGTCAGTTCGTTTTATAATATTTAATATTTTCTTAGAAGCTTGAATGAAATATGATAAAGATACATAAGTTTTTCCATGTGGCATAAGAACAAACATTTTTATCTACAAATAAAGACCTAACTTTTATGACAGATAGCAAGTTGTTAATGCATTAACGACTAGATTATGACCGCAGCTCCGCTTGCGTAAATGTAGGTTATGTCTATAATCTATTTTCTTTTTTCTGGATGAAAGGTACCCTATGCCTTTATCTTGCCGCTGACAACGTTTATGCGAAATTTCACGATGATCGGTCGAGGCGTAAAAGCGTAATAAATAAACAAACAAACGTACTCACATTCGCATTTGTAATATTAGTTAGGATAGTAACGGGCCTAGTACGCTTCCCTGCGGTACTCCTGATTTGTTAAGAAATTAGGAATAATGGCTCGTATGTACTAGAATATGATTATGAGACTGAAAGTTACAAACCAATATTAGCGATTAAAAGATGTCAGTTTGGTTCTTACAGGTCGCTATCTTATTGATTCAACAATTTACCTAAACATAGCAACTAATCTAAATGTAAATTCAATAACTTATGTAAACTAACTTACTCATAAATTTTGTCGCTCATAATTGTTACTTTGTGATTTCAATAAACAAAATAATTTTTACTTTGAAGCAGGAACGATTTAATTATATTGGTATTTATCGGTTAAAGCATTATTAGGTGTTTTGGTCAGGAAACAATAAATAGCAAGGCGTGTGGGAATTAGCAGATTAAAAGCTGTAAATAATTTCCAATTTTATAATATGGAATGTGACAGCAAAAGTGTTTGCTTAAGTTTAATCGACAAAGGCAAAGCTAAGGCGTGACAGCATAACAAAGAAACTCACATTAGCATTTATAATATTAGTAAGGATAGTTAGGTTTAAAAAAAAACAATTTCAAATCATCACATACATAAAACACATTATATTTAAATAAATGTGTAATTAATTGGAGAAATAAAAAAGAACAAAATAGTTTCAAGAAGAAGTATGTATAGCGCCATTTCGCTTTGAGTCAGCAGAAATCCAATTGAGGCAAAACCTTTACTATACAGAAAATCACAGTTCAAATATTGTTTGGATTTAAGAACAGCATCGCGGTAATTTATTTTGCTCTTATTTATTCTTACACTGCATCGAGCATTGTAGATTCGATCTCCACACGGAACAAACATTTGTGTGATCCACAAATTCTTGTCCTGAGTCTGGGTATGCCCTGTGTCTGTTATTTGAATATTTGTAAAGTCCCCGCAACACAGCTAAAAGTATTTGTAAAGAGAAAAGATAATTTCTTGTGTATGTTGATCCGTAATCCGTATATGCTTAAAATGATGATGCATCATTAGTTTGCTTACATCCATAGTAATTTGCCACGCATGCTTTGATAGCAAGATTCAGGTCTTGACATTAATGCCATCGATAATATTAACGACACCTCAACTAGAATTATCTATTTATACACACTAGCGTCAAACATTTAAACCCGGATACATATGCGTCAATTGTAGGCCATCAACACTAAAAACATCGCAAAGGTATATTGAATTGCACAATCTAGAATAAATAAAACGTACAGACAAAGATGTTGACCTATATGACACAACTGTTGAACAGTTGGCTCTTATGGATCTAATTATAGGTAATCTGGTAATAAAATATGTATTAAATGTATTGACGAATGTAGTCAAAGGTCTATCTTTTTTTTTTGTAGCCACAAGTATATTGGCATCATTTGGGTCTTGTGTTTGTATGGCCAATAAGCTGCTACCAAAGTCAATTATTGATTGTGATACAAAGGGAATCACTTACGCGTTTCACAATTCTAGCACAAGGGAAAATCACTAGATAGGGTCACTATCCAGTGATTTCCCTTTAATATAAAAAATAATATATAGCGGTTTTGATAATATTTAACATTTACTATTTTACAATTCATGTATACTAGAGATGGTGAATCTGTATTGGATAACACGTAATTATCATTAAAAAAATGTAGCTTTAGTGTGCCATCAAAGAAAAAGAACATGTTTTGTTTTTAAATCAAGTTTACCAGTACATACATATTTTGATTAATTTCTTAGTAATACTCTTGCATTGGATTTCATTAATTCAGGCACGCCAGTAATTGGTCAATAACTGGCGTGCCCAAATTATTTTATTGCGTGCCAGCATCACGTATCTGGGTATCACGTTGATCACTACAACTTAATAACATAGCTGTTAAAAATTAACAGTTTGACGGGGGCGTTGGCCGAGTTATCGCAGTGATAACAGCAGGCCGCACAGAAATATTCCTTTTGCACTTAGAAACTCACATTTGCTGTAAGTTTCTGACCGAGTACAAAGATACACGCGTTCTCTGTGTATAAATGGAGATAACGGTACTTTTAAAGGTAGCAACAGTTTCCTTAATCTCATTACAAGTCGTAACGGAGTGATACGTTTATAAATACATTGTACAAGTCTATGAAGGCCGATCTCTAAGTAGCTAATAAGCATAATTATAAAGAAAATAATAACAAACTCTATGATTGATTGCTAAGTATATAGATAGTCAGATTGCCTAGATAAAGGTATCTGTTTCGAATGCTTAAGACAAATCATTACATTTTTGAAGATGTCTGTTCTTTTTTTAGCTTTGCTATATATATTTATTTTGATTTAAGTGTGTGAGATCAAGTCTGGGTGCAACAGTTTATATAAATAATAATATTATGTAATACAATTCACATGTCAAGTTGTTTAGGTACAAAGTACATAGCGTCAATCACAACAAGCTGTCTAGGTAATGTTGTTTTGGTTTACGATCTAATATCGTGGATTACGTCCATGTCTAATAGGCTCCGGTAGATTATTAATAGACAAACGTTTTTAATTTTCAGAAACGTTAATAAGCGTGCGTTGCTTTGACCTATGGTTATTGTTATTCTCAAAGATGGTTTGTCTACTCACAAATTATTTGGACAGGAATTTTACGTAAACAGGGTATATAATTAAATCTATGATCATATGGATTCGATTTTTACTGACAAGATAAAATTAATTTTAGTAATAAATACGGCGTTTTAAAGCTATAATAATTCTTTTAGACTTCAAAGTCAAAGCCAAAGTCAAAAATTATTTATTCACTTAGGTCACAAAGTAATGTTTATGAACGTCAAAGGAGTTAGTGAGTTTATTACATTTACTGAATTTACATTTATGTTAGTTACAAGGTTCAGGCAAAAGGTTGAGCCTATGAGAAGATACCTGCAAGAAACTCAAGGCCAGTTCTAACATTGTACCTCTGTGTTTTCTTTTCAAGGCCAATTTTTTGCCACAATAGTAAATTGAGGCATCAGTTATACCTAATGTTTCTAACCTAAGGTTGCTTTCAGAAATCACCAAACAATTTCATCTAATTTTGTAATCGATTTTTGCCGGGGGGAATGCTTTTACGCATATCTCTCCGCGGGGCGACGGAGAGGTTATGTCGGGCTCACCGCGGAAAAGGTACCCCGGTAATACTGACTAAACCTACCACGGTGTTCCTCGACATAACCATAGACGGCGAGGCCGCGCGAATCGTTTTCACATGCAATCGCGACCCCGCCTTGGTTTCGGCCCGCCGTGTGAAACGGCAGGCCACTGCACAAAAATTACTTCCTTCACTGTCACTGGACAAAGACGACAGAGGTGCACGTGAGAACACGCACGCCGCCTCTCGGACCTGGTGCTGATCGGATGGCGAGCAGGCCCACGCAGCCCACCACCCCCAGGTCAAACCTCAGGGTGGCTGGAGGTCATCTCACGAGTCTATTAGTCACCATATCACAACTTTAGTAATTGAAATTAAACTACTATATACAGATTTTATCGCGTTGTTTATTTAGCACTGTATTACAATTTTTTGAAAATATTACACTACTACTACTATTGATTTTATTTTACTAATTTATAAGCTAATAAAATTATTTAAACTATTAAATCTATTTATTTTTGGTTTCCACTTTCCCCGACGTTTCGGTTGCTTTTCAGCAGCCATGGTCACGAGAAGACACAAGAGAACTTTAGTAAATTAAATAATGATTTGATTAGTTAATAAAATACCTTTACTATTCCAGGATAAATTTGTCAGTTAAAATATTTTGTCTGTTGCATACGAAACTAAGATATTGGTGCTTGGTTAATAATAAAACAGATAACATTCAGGAGAAAGAGCCACACTCGCATTTTGCAGATAGCATCACCCTGGCCGAAACTTAGCAACTAATCTACATTTAAATTCAGTAAACTTAAAATTACAATCTTTATATTAAATTGGCTTTGACTTATTTTTTATATAAAACGCCATATACATAATATACAATAATACAAGTGAAAATTTAAATATACAGGGAAAATTATAGTTCAGTCAACATCAAGGGCTGTCACTGTATCGCCCGCCCCATTCACGAGCATGACACATGAAGAAGTCATCTACCTCTATTTATGATCTTAGCATATCTCTTCGATAAATATTATTATAGTTATTTTTTTCTAGTGGATCTCATGTATACAGGATGTCCGGTAATGAATGGATAACCTTGAAATGTCTTATAGTATAACTGAAGGCCGTTCAGAAAAATGAAAAATAAATAAATATATATATTAAATAGTGCAAGCTATATAAGCATAGCATACTTTTGACTGTCTATCTATTAGCATAATTAGTGTTTAATAATAAAACAACAATAAACCGATGGATTTCATTAATTTATGGTCGTAGTATACAAGAAAGTTATACATGGTAATTAAAAAAAAACAGATCTCAGGTAGTAGTTAGGATAGATATTTTTCTTTTTTTTTCTGAACGGCCATCAGTTCCATTATAAGACATTTCCAAGTTATCCATTAATTACCAGATACCCTGTATAAGTTCAGAGTGGTATGCTAATACAATTTATACAATATAAATATAACTGCAAATTATGACCTACACATACAACACAAAAAATAATTCGAATTTTCTTATCTTTTATACCTACCCTATTCATAGCTCTGTATTGGTGCAAACATTATATTATTATGATCAGATATAACACTAGTTAAAGTGTTCTTAATATATTGTAAACAGGAAAGTTTACTTAATAAATATTTGAAACGGATTGTTTAGTTATAATCAATGAAGCATGTATGAAATCAAAGTCATAGAACAATAGTTATAGTTACTTAATGTAATTAAATTTTGTTTCTCACATATGTTCAATAAAAAAATTATGGCTACGAAAATAAACTTGAACGCCTGACATCTAGACTTATAATAATCCTAACTTAATATTATAAATGCGAAAGTGAGTTTGTTTGTTTCGCTTTCAAGCCTTAACTTCTCGACCGAACATCATGAAATTTGGCAAACATGTTGTCAGGAGGTTACTTTTCATTAAAAAAAAAGTACTATTTTCGAGGGTTAAAATTTATTGACAAAATCTATATTAAGGGAGCGAAGCCGCGGGTAAAACCTAGTAAAATATAATTAAGCTTGATGCGTAGATTTCTTTGCAATTAAAATTGGTTTCCACATGTCTGATACGGTAAGTTTACCGTTCATACCCTAAAGTTTATGAACGTTCGACTGGGAAATACCAGGAAGGTGTTCCAAAAGGTTTGAAAATAGATATATCTAGTTATGAGGGCCTAGTGACTAGATTAGTATCAAGAAGGTGTCCAGGTTGTAATTACCATAACGAGGATACGGTTGCAGCAAGGAATGATGGCACCGGGCCGTAAGAACTTAGAGCTATGGAAATTGCTATGCAGATAGGTCCTACTGCCTACTAATATAGATTGTACGGTTGGTGGAGTAATATAAAAGTGGTCACCTCGCCCTTGACCACTACCTTTTCATAATATTGTCTTCTGTTTACGCGAATGTTATTCATTGAAATTAAACTACTATATACGGATTTTATCGCGTTGTTTATTTAACACTCTATTACATAATTTAGAAACTGTTACACTACTATACTATTAAACTTTACTAATTTTAAGCTAATTAAATTATTAAAACTATCAAATCTATTTGTTTTTAAGTTTATACTTTCCCCGACGTTTCGGTTGCTTTTTAGCAGCCATGGTCACGGGGAGACTAAGATGGTAGTTGTCTCAATGTTCCAGTGTAGTTATTTCCAAGTACCCGAACATAATTTAGTTATTGGTGTTTCTATTTACGCAGAATGAGCTCAAAGTATCATGAAGTCTAGCTGTGGTTTGTTTCTTCTTGGGTTTGACTATTTGAAGTACTGGATCCCAAGCTGGTGGTACATTCCAACCATCTTCTCTATTGAAATTTGGATGTTTTTTGATCTCAATAGCCTCGCGAAGCATCCTTGGTAGGAATCGGTGTTCTTTAGCGAGAATCTGTGGTTTGTCAAATCTCAGGTAGTGGTTGGTCCCCTGTTGTACCTTTTCACTAGGAGTGATGTTGATTTGATTGACACGCGGCAAAAGTTTGTGTGATACATAAATAGTCGTTCCAAGTCTGGTTGTTCTTTATGTCTATTCTTTGAATGTTTGTAAAGTATTTTAATGCAGTAGTTGTTGTTTTTAAATAATATAAGAATATTATAAATGTGAAAAAGTGTGACGAAGCTTAGGATGTTTGTTACTCAATCACACATAAATTATTAAATGGATATGAATGTAACTTTGCATGAAGATGGACTAAATCCTGGATTAATATATAGGATACTTATAATCACGTTGTATACGTCCCTAAGGGATTCACGCGGATGTAACTGTAGGCAGACACTAATTTGTAAGTATAGAGAAAAAGAAGAGAGATTTTAATGTATATACTATTATCAGATGCCGTGCTTCTTCGGAGAATTACATCACAGAACATTATTATCGACCGGCTACCGAATCGACGACTTTACGATAACACGCATACGTAAACACGAATTCATGCTGAGCGAGCATCAACGCCTTAAGATTTGTTTCAATATTTATAAAACCTGCTTCCATTACAACATTGGTCTTAACGCCTTCTATTAAAATATAGGTATAGTCATTGCATTCGCGAATAGAAGACAAAACTATACACTAACACTCTTTTTCGCGCACGCAATGGAAATTTCCTTTCCAAAAATAAACTACACTTGTCTATAGCTACATTTCAATTTATACATAATATTATGTAAATTGTTTAACCTAAAATTTGCGACCGAGAATAGTTAACAAAGTGATTATTGCGTATAAACAACAACCTACCATGCGTTAGGTACGTGACTTTCATCCTATCTATTATTCCAATAGATTGTTAATAAAGAACATAACTAGATGACGGTACATTTTAAACATAGTTTAAAAGAGTTCAGGGTACCCAATGGCACATTTATTTTCTTCAATATATTATATACCTATACATCATGCTCGGGAACGCCAATAGAAAGTTACAGAGAAAGGTGGCAAATAGTTTATAATGTTATAGGAGAAATCATGGCCAGGATATCATTCCATATCGTTTTATGGCAGGAAATTCTCGTAGCAGCAAATTCCTTTGAAACTGTTGGGTGCTTGACTATATTGGATGGAAGATGTGAGAGGTAAATATACGTATATTGAGTGATGATTCTCAAAAATAATGTTATGCAAGCGATACGCATAGACAAAAAGAGTTCTTCTAAGTCTTAAGGGTTTACAACCGTTTGTGAACATGGGATTGTCATCTATTCTCAAGGCACTTTTTTGTACCAATTCAAAAAGTCTAAATTTGTATATTGGAGCCCAAGGTGAAAGGCTTGTATGCTTCTAGGACCCTATCACGTATATCTAGCAAAATGTGGATTTGTTAACTTCTGTCTACCTGGGGTAAGTACCCTAACTAATTCGGGATTATAAGTAAGATTATAAGTAAGACTATGTTATGTAATATCTCTGCCCGTCTCTCTGGAAAATATAAAAGCGATGTTACGTTATATAAAGCAATTTAATCACATTACTTAACAACTCAATGAACTCAAGATGCATATCATTTTTTATTCTTAACACTGATAATAGGTATGTGCGTCTCAATTTCAATAGGTACCTATATGTCCAGGGTTCAATGCCGTTCGTTGTCTATTTTTTCATGTGTTATCTCATACTTAAATGTCGTTGATACCAAATATATACGTAATTTAGCCACTTATTACTTAATGATCTTACATTCTCTTCATTAGTAGATTAAATATTAAATGCCTCGTTGGTCTAGTGATTGTTTTATAATGAGGTACCAGGTTTAAAACCTACCGACAGCTTCGCCACGTTTATTTCCTATTAGATTTTGAATTTTTGTTCTTCGAGAACATTAAGTACTATTATGTATTACGTATTACGTATTTTTCTTTGGATGGAATAAAGAAAGAAAGAAATATTTTATTTTATTTATTTATTATTACAAAATTAGTGCGTAACAGTAATAAATGCATTTATAAATTGATGAAAGGTACTCCATGTCCGTTTTTGTACCCCTGACAATGTATATGTGAAGTAACATGATGATCGGTCAAGTAATTTAGGCAGAACAGCGTCACAAACAAACAATCTCACATTCGCATTTATAATATTGAGTTAAGATCACGTCATTTTCCCTCAGAAATGCATGCTGCGCTAATTTCATGATCTGGGGCATGGTTAAATTGGCTATATGGGATGGATTGATGGGCCACTAGAGAGAGCACCGAAAGCCTAATCAACTACGTTAGGTCAAAAGCCACACTTCTCTATATACCTAAGTATACTCCTGTACCGTGCATCCCTGTTTCATTCAAATAGGCTAAAACGATCACTGATGCAGTCTGGATACTCAGGCAGACTGTACTTATTTGCGATCTATGAGGTTTAAAGTAGGCATTGGCCCAAGCCAATGGTTGTATTTTGTGGTTGTGTTTCCTTGCAGTGATGGTTTGAAAATATAGGCATGTTCATGAATGTTGGTTACAGTCTACCTTCAGGTAGACCGCTGCCATATCGGCCTCGATGGCGTAGTGGTTAGTGTAACCAACTGCCACGCCTGAGGTCGCGGGTTCGATTCTCGCACAAGTCAAACATTTATGTGCACGAACATGGATGTTTGTCTTGGTCTGGGTGTTTCTATGTATAATATGTATGTATTTACAAAAAAGAAGTATCTATTTTGTAAATACATACATATTATACATAGAAACACCCAGTTTATCCACTGTCTAGTACCCATAGTACAAGCTCTGCTTAGTTTGGGCTAGACGGTGTTGTGTGTATGTGGTAGAATATTATTATTATTATTATATCTGTCACCAAAAGCAATAAAAATCTATTATCAATAATAGTATACAGTAGACATTGATAGATTTCTAAAATTTGTGAACGCACTTGTGTCTTCGCTTTAGTAATGAAATCTTTTCTCTCTCTAAAAGACTTATTAATCACTTTCAAATATTTAAGAGCACTGCTCAAAACGTTATTCATATTGAATATCCATTACATATACAAAAATAATTAAATAATAGCGATGAACTTGAGAACCATTCAATTAAGACGTAGCTAAGTACTGGTAAGTGATATTTTTATAAGTGATACTGTTTATAATAATATTTACCATTTGACGTAACCAATCCTAACACATTCTGGGAATCCCCCACATCGTCAATAACTTATATTGTCGAGCTGATAACCTTAATAGCTGTTTGTGACTGCAGAGCTCGGGGTTGCAAAAAAACCTTTAACATATCCGTGTTTAAGGTTTTGAGTTAAAAGAATGAGGATAGTTAGCTTAGGGGTGGTAAATGCTGGGGGGCCTGCTATGGATGAATATTTTAGGAGCTCTCAACTGGTCCCCCCCATTGGGTGAGAGAGGGAACACCGCAGGTTTTTTAGTGGGTATATCAGCACTTCATGGGAGCTGGGAGTCCCACACACCCCGCCGGTGCCGTCCCTTAGCCAGTGGACAGTGCATAAAGCATTTATCTTGGGATACAAAAAAAAGGGGTGGTAAATGTTAACCATTCCAATCATCAACATGCCACATGTCGATGATTGGAATGGTTAGCATTAAATTTAATATATCAGAACCGCCATTTTATTAGCGCTTATCATCAATAAGCATCCCAATACTAGCCAAAGGCATATTTTGGTAATTAAGAAGCCTTTACTAGCGCTCTCCCCCGTCAAACTCATGAAAAGGTGTCCAAGTCATCCAACCATGTCCATTTAGGTCATTCCCATCGCTGTCGCCTTATAGCACCCCAAGACTACGGCCTTAACATTAGCCTGACTTGAGATGACTTTTTATAATATCTCACGCTATGGATCAAGCCATGTGAAGCGAGGGACTTTACAAATATAGATTTACCGAATACAAAGTACACACGGGCTCAATAATTTACAACAATAATTTGTGGACCATACAAAGTATACATACATATATATATATTTGCTCCGTGTGGGATTCGAATCTACAACAATCAGCGTGCGGCTTTCGAGAGGGGACCGTTTGCCCGCTTTGCTATCTGTCGTCTAAGCGTGTTTGACGCATTTTTTGCATATTTTCTAACTAATCTAAATGCAAAAAAAAATTATCTATAAGAAATTAAATGAATCACAATTTTAAATCGCAGAATAAATTATTATTAAATTTTAGAAACATACATGTAGCGAAATATTTTGTACCAATTACAGAGAGGCAAGTTATGAATTTGTTACGTGTGTATAATACTTTGTCATATCAGTTAGATTAAAGTACTAAAGGGCTCAAAATTAGTAGGATATATTCTCTTTTATCCTATGATAGAGAGAGGTATAAATTTGACCAATGTTTATAGTTATGTAAAACATCGTTTTCTCCGATACATTTTGAAAATCGAATCGTTTTCGATTGTGTTTTATTTACACGGCATACGAAACTAAATACAGAAAAATTTTGATTAAAAACGGAATCTGCATAAACTAAAACGTCGTTATACACAATATACAATACTAGCGGCCGGCTTCGCACGGGTAGTACAAAACCTTAACAAATTATACACCTAAACCTTCCTCATGAATCGCTCTGTCTATAGGTGATAACCGAATGAAAATCCTTCAGTAGTTTTTGAGTTTATCGTGAAAAGACAGGCAGACAGTCAGACGCGGCAGGGGAGTTTGTTTTATAATATATAGTGAAGTAGTGATGTTAGTTTAATTTTTGGTATTCGACTTTTTGTTCCAAATTTTTTCAACGTTATTACTTGTTTATGTTATACCTTATATGAAACCTGCGCTGAGTGGATGCTGTCCTCGTACGGGACAAAACAATGTGTAATCCACAAATAATATATATACAAAACTATACAAAACTTATGTTCATATGTTTGTGCAATTTTGTGTATATTCTTTGTAGGAGATCCTTTATAAATAAATAAAATAAAAATAATTTTTCCGAACATAGATGATCTTTGTGTCTGTTGGTGAAATGTCTGTGAAGTAGTAGAGATGTTGAATCCATTCTTAGTAAGAAAGTTGGCTTTTTAAAATGAAGTCTCTATTTTCTTTGCCTTGTCACGATTCTTTGAAAGCCACGCTGTACATAAATGTTTTATCGCCTTGGTCATTGAAACTGCATGTGTAATTTTGTGTAAATCTAAGCAATACGTCGATATAGAAGTTCAAGGTCATAATTATATCGAGGGTTACGTCCGGTGATAGAGAACACTTGTCACTTGTTTGTACATAACTGGGGTCAATAATGCGTCAGCCAGAGGTCAAATTGTAACAATGATCTTTTTTACATGTTGTGGAGTTTCAGTTTGAAAGCTTGTTTGTTAAAAATTTTACCTATAATTTTTTTATTCTAAATATACTTTGGTTTGACTAAGATCTCACATGAGTTCAGTGATGATGTAGTCGATGATGGGAACGCTTGCTGCTTACAAGACTTACTGCTTTTTATTTAAACAGTAAGCATTATTAGGATATTTCAAGACATTTGCATACCTTTGTTTTATAGTGTCTTAGAGTACCAGAAATGACTCTCGTATGAATACCAAGAATAATAGCCGGGACAAACGCCTTAACTAATATACCTCGAGCTGAAAATCGATTCTTAAGAAGTAGTAGAGCCTCGCTGATTTCATCATAAATGGGCCTGCTCGACCAGGGAAGGACTTAATCACAGAATATCCACGAGAAATAGCAGTACTCTTACTGTTGAGTTTTGTTCGGTGAGTGAGAGTGCCGGAGGCCCAATCACCCTCTATCCCCCTTCCCGCTCCTTCTCCTTCCCACTTCCATTTTCCTTTCCTAAAGGGTCAGCAACGCGCAAGTGATGTCTCTGGTGTTGCAGGCGGCCATAGGCTACAGTGACCACTTACGATCAGGTGGGCCGTATGCTTATTTTGCGACCTTAGTTGTATACTTTTTATTAAAATCCTATTGTACAACGCAAAGTCCTACATAGTTTAAGCAACCTTGCTCCCTAAAGTAGGAGGCATTTTCCACATTTTGCCAGCTTTGCTTTCATGTCTCACGTAATATGTTGATCTTATTTTGGCTAGAAAATTATATAAAAGGGGTACCACGTGTTTCAGTGTCTACCATACCGATTGCCAAACTCCGTGATATTACTGAGAAACTCTTGACGGTTATGTCCAATAGGATATTGCCTGAATCGAACTCAAAATCTAATGAAAAGGTATCGCATTCACTATCGCTGCGCTGTTGAGGCAGCCAAAAAGCTTGACTTATTAGTAAATCCAACGAAAATAATGTCGTTTTGTTTAAATGCCATTAGTATGGATCGGCCATACAAATATATGTATAAACTCACGACTTTTCCTAGAGAGGTTAGCAGACATCGTAAAATACCTACTTTGCTTAGTCCTCTTCCATCACATTTTTTATGTACTTTCATCAATTTAGGGTACTCGAAGCCTTTCTGGGAATATCACTGATTTATTAATAGAATATAACTCGACTCCTTTTCCTTGTAACTATCTCGACAGTACATGTACTCAAATCATCTTAGCTTACTTTGTGAGTAAAATCTTGTGCATCTATTCCTCGTATATCCAAATAATGAGTATGTTGTCCTTTCTCAATTCCTGTTACTATTTACGATAACGTAATATTTTTTTCAATTCTTCCTCTGTGATATCTGTTACCACTTACTATATAGCAGCGTTACCCTGGGAAAGTGTGTAACCGTTGGACTACCACGCAGAGGTTTCAAATACGATCCGAAGACGCGCATTGACTTTTGTATTTAATAATTAATTATCACTTGCTTTAACGGTGAAGGAAAACATCATGAGGAAACCTGCATATCTGAGAGTTCTCCATAATGTTCTCGAAGATATGTGAAGTCTGCCAACCCGCACTAGGCCAGCGTGGTGGACTATGGCCTAACCCTTCTTACACTGAGTAGAAGCCCGTGCCCAGCAATGGAACAGTTCAATACAGGGTTGATATTATTATCACTATATAATTTGTGAGTAAATGTTTAGGAGGCTCACATATACACTGTTATTCCTCCCTTATCATCCTGTCTTTAATTCTTTTTCCCTAAACCTAATGAGTATAACCAATGTGAGAAGTTGTCCTGTTGTAGTTACTGTCCTCAGGTTATGGTATTTTTTCTACGAGGCCTTTCGTATATTTGTTAGCCACCTTAGTAAAGCATAATAATATTTTTACAATAATAATTGCTCTTATTTGGTTAAAGAAAAATAATACTCTGGTCAAAATACAACCATCACATTTTACCAAAAAGAACTATATTTATTGAAGCTTGTAAAATAAATTGTGTTTTGTTTTAAATTACTCATCAGGTTTGTTTGGATATAAGAAATGTTTTATTATTTTGTGGTTTTATAAAGTTTTATATGCGATGATGTAGATGTTTACTACTTGAAGTCTTTGTCAGATTAAAACCAAACCAAAATATATATTAGATATTTCCTCAAGCAATCGTATATATTTTTAAGCTAAAATATATATGTTAGCTTAAAAATATTTCTTTTGGTTAACTTATACTGCTGTTCGAAAGTATTAATACATGGTCGACATAGGTGAGATTCCTTTGTAGGCAATTACTAGGTCTAATACTGTGCCGGATAAAAGGCAATAGATTAGTTTACATTAGGAAGCACTTCGTAACTTAGTTCCTGAATACATTATTCCTATGTACAGATTGCTATTTTCATATATGTACATATAATATTTTATAGGAATCTCTCAAATGTCCAAGTTATTCCAATAATTTGAATATTATTAATTGCTAGATTTTGCCGGAGGCTTGGCTCGTGCAAATATTAGTTAGGTTAGTAACAGTACGTTTTCTTAGATGAAAGACAACCTTATCCTTTTCTGTTCCCGGAAAATGTGTATACTAATTTTCATGATGATTGGTCGAGTAGTTAAGGCGTGAAAGCGTAACAAACCAACAAACTCGCATTCACATTTTTATAAAATGAGTTAGGATTCTAATCAAATCTTTCCTTTCTGTACTATTTGTATAGAAATAGATATTTATTTTGCTATTTTATTAAGACACAGATACGTCTATACCCCCAAAGGAGTAGGCAAAGGGGACACCAGCACACACCAGCATTTAAAATCATTGTAAACGAAATAAACCGGTATTAAATCTGCTCAAGACATACCTATATCGTTTAGATACTTATTATAATGCATATCCTTCTTAAAACTATACTAGTAGTATCTCATTTCCATTACACGTTATATTATGCAAGTCAAGGATAGATGTGAGTAAGACATTTCTTCGCTCCATAATATAATGTCCGCCACGTGCAACGCATCCGGCAACAATTCGATAAAATAGTGCAAACACACAACGATACAATGTTGTTATATTGTAACAATCATATTCATTATCAGCTAGTATAGATAATTTGTAATATTCAATGAACGAGAACGGCTGCTTAGAAAATTCATTCATTAAAAGTCACATGTTTTTGAAGAAATTAACTTTAAATTTGTTATTATCTAACAACTGCCTTGTTGCTCTCGTGGTATAAGTATGACGCTAATCGTGAGATACCAGAGTATGTTCCCGTTTAGGAGACCGAAATAAAGGTCACTTTGATCACTTCGGTGATCATGGGTGACACTTTAGTACCCAATGATCTCCTGTGAAAATAATCACCTAAGTTTTTCGAGAATTTATTCAAATTATTACTTTAGTATCATAAATAAATAATATAATTATTATTAATTTTATATGAACATACTCAACATTGAAGATTTATTTATTTCTTTACAATGACTACCATATAGACCGATGTTCGATGCATCTTCACAAGTATACTACGGCTGTTTAGTTGGCCAATATTAACATTCGTATGAATTAAAACTTACTGATTTTCAAACCTTAAATCTGAGGCTGTGGCTCTGAGTATCTAGTATTTTAATTGGTTTTATAAAAATTATTAATTAAGAAACTAATTTATCTGAAAGTTGTTAGATAATTCTTAGTATCCGCACGGAGTCTAGAAATATACCATATATACATCGAGGTTCCTCATTATGCAGCTTAATAAGTCAGAGGTGACCTCTGACTACACCTTAAATTATTTCAGGCCTGAATCTATGTATTTATGTACATTTGTATATGTGTATTTACATATGCTGGCTGTCCTATGTAAAGAAACAGTACATGTAATCGATATCAGAATGGCATCTAACTTTTTTGGAACTTATATGTGTATTAAAAATTTATTTTCTATAAATCTTATTGGTTCAATTCATTCAGTGCTTACACCACATATTTGCAATTTTTATAGTTATAATTTTTTTATGATATGTAATGTGGTCTTGATCAGTCGAAATAAATAATTAATGTTTCTAATCTTCAGATTTATGATTGAGAAGTTGTTGATAAGTAAGGCACGCTTTAATTCTATCTCAGTACCCTACAGTGTGAGTGTATTCTACTCTGTAGGAAATTTCAGTCGAAAGCCTCACACGAACGTTACAGTGAGCAGGATATTTAGAGTTCACATTCAGAGGCGCTATGCTATCAGCAGAGGGGAACAATATTTGTACTTTGATCAGCAAGTACACCGACTCCTATATTTACAAATTTGCATACAAGTAATTCTAACTATTGCAAGCGTCCAAAAGGCTACAGTAATCGTCAAGTGAGCTATATTTGTTATAAATACTACTTTAGGTAAAACAACTTGGCCTGGGACAACTAATAGTGGATCATTTATTAATTGGGGTATTTTTATTATGGTGATCAAACACATAGCACTGACAATAAGGAGGGATGCCTTCTTATTGTCAGTGCTGTGTGTTATAGTAGTAAACCAGTATTAATCTACTCTACTAATATTATAAATCCGTAAGTTTTTTCAGATAGTTGGATGTTTCTGACTCGACCACATGTAAATCGTGAAACGGATTTACATGTGATGAACTTGGTGAAAAGATAGATCAAGCCCTAGATTAACACAAAGGCTTTAATACACATGTATTCCGGTTAGTAGGAGAAACTACAATGAATGGTACCTTAGATGTGTTTGTGATTTTTAGAGTGACTTTTTCTACTCAATCTCCCGCACCACGTAAAACCACATAATGAACAAATCGTCTCCAGGAAGTGTTCAGCCGTGCTATTATTAGCAAAAAACAACAATAAAGATACATTAAATTTTATCGTTAAACAAATAATCATAAAGAATTTGTTATTGCGGCTCCTGTATCTCCTGTATAGCGGGGGCAACGCTCTTCTGTATAAACATTCAGTTTATCGTGACATGCATAAATTGTTTGCACTTTATTGTTCATTAGCATATGTACCCCACACGGTGAGGTCAGGCCGTGTTCGTGGTAGAGGATCCCAGAGACTCGACACTAGAGAATGGAATAATATAGCACGTTGTGCTTCTAATGCAGACGAAAGTAATAATAACAATAACCTCGATAGTTCTAGTATGCTGGACTAGCTTTCGCTATCAAAAAGTTATTTTGATTTGATTTTCTCTATTTGGTGCTGGAAAGGGCAGTAGTATGTGTGGAACTATTATTACGGATAAACACCAATCGGCAAAAACTTCAAGGTTATTATTTATGTTTATTTTCTTTGCTGGCTCTCAATGTTTTTATCAGTCTGATTGTCAGAATCCAGAAAAGTAAATTGTAATCCAGGTGCGGTTATATTAAAACAGTCATTATTTATATTAAAATCAGCTCACCTCCAAGACAAAGCATCGCTCTATTAAAGTATCGCACTACAGCGATCATGCATTGCTTGCCTACGCATTACACGTATTCTGTAAAAAAATAATCTATACTATGATGACAAAGGTCGGGCAGATCGTCGATTTGAGTTTATAAAGTAGTGTATATTTTTTTAAATTCAGTTCCCGCTTTTAATATAATTTTCCTGCTGTCCTAGTGGTTTTACGAATATTCAAACAAAGAACATTCCGACCTGAAACAACAATTTAAGTACCATAATATTTTTGTCCCGCGTCAGCATCGAACCCTTAACATTCGGCGTAGTAGCAGTTGGAACCACTTATCCCACTACGCCATCCGGGCAGTTAGCTCTCTATAATGTCTTCTTCTTTCTAGCCTTTATTATTTCCAAGTCACTTGGGTCGGCTTTTCTAGTCTAACCGGATTTGACTGGATATCAGTTTTTACACGGAGCGGCTGCCACCTGACCTTCGCAACCCGAAGGCTAATGATACCCTAAGGCTAGACCAGTGTCAAGATATTATAGGGCACTGACTTCCCAATAACGACTGTGTTGACGATGTTCATGGCAGCCGGGACTGACGGCTTAACGTGCTCTCCGAGGCACGGAGCAGGCGATAATTGTCAATCAATAATAGTCAATCAGTACGCTCTCTTTAATGTGCCTCTGCATTATCACGCTATTGTTATTCTACTAAATGCTAGTAAATACATTCATTTGTACTTAATACGAACGATTATTGTAAGTATTATTAGGTCGTTAAATGTCAAAATAGATCGTCCGTATTGTCAATAAAAAAAGTATATTATGTAGTTACTAATTACTTTATTGTTATAGAAACTTCCTTTGCCGATTACCTACACAATAATGTATGCATAGAGCTTAGATGTGTAGGTATGTGGCTAGTTACTTCAATAGTTCGGGTTAGGTTAAGCTTTTGTGTTTTCTATTAGGAAATGTTTAGTTACTATATTCATTTAGAAAATAATTGGCTAGAAAACGCACCTTGTATGGTCATACGTGCGTGTTGTAGACTTATAGACTATAGTTGCGTCTAAGGCGATAAAAAGCGCAATTAACAAACATTCGAATAACGGACATAAAGATCATATAGATGCAGAATAGGAAATTTTGAACTTGTTTATAGATCAAATTGCGTATCCCCAAAAGACCTCCAACGAGGATTTTAAGCCTCGCGTAATAAAGGGCGAACCGTTGCCATCTGTCACGTTCATTTTCAAACAGACAAACACACAAACGTTTTGCCTAAGCTGGGTATAGCCACTGATATATGTAAATAATTTGCGGCAATAGCCCAATGTATAAAATCTTGGGATAAAGAAGTCGTTGGTTCAAATCCCACTTATTGCATTACTGACTAGAACCCAGTCCTAGCATAAATGTTCTAGCTGAGCTGAAGGGATCAACAAGAATACTATTAACTTGTAATCAAACATATATAAGTTTCAATCAACGGAATATTTATTTGTAACCGATGTTTATAATAAACAAAATGGTGAAATATTCTGAGCATTCCATTTCAACCTTAGAATATCGTTATCCTATCAGGTTAGAGAGGTTAAATGGCAGTTGCCCCCTGGAAATATTATATTCAGCTGGTCTGTGGTTATAAACAAACATATTTATTCAACACCCGATTGATTGCATAACTATGAGTAAGACTTTGTAAACAATATACTTGTAGTACTTATCATATCTATATCACCTGGCCGGATGGCTGCAAATAAATATATATATAAATATACTGATAATATCAGGCTTATTTATTAACTATTCTAATGCTGGATACAGTCCTCTTGTTAGTGAGAAAGCTTGGGCTATAATCCATCACGCTGGCCCGGTACGGACTTCACGCATTTTCGAAAATACCATAGGTTTTACCGCTTGATCATTTTATAATTACAGTTTATAATATTTATAAGCTAACATATATTTACATATCTACCAAAAACGAGGTAAATGATGATATTGTTTTATGTTTACGCGAATGTTAGGTATACATTGATCTTGGTGGTTGGAGACTGAGATGGTAGTTTAATCATCTTAGTCTCCCCGTGAATATGGCTGCTGTAAAGCAACCGAAACGTCGAGGCAAAGTGTAAACTTAAATATAATAGTTTCAATTAATTTAAATAGCTTAAATTCAATAATAGTAGTGTTAGAGTTTCAAAATTATGTAATTAAAGTGTTTTAAAATCAACGACGCAACAAAACCTCTATAAAGTTGTTTAATTTTGTGGTAAATGACAATATTAAGTAGATAATATTGATCTCTTAAAATTCGTCAGAATCGCTGTCAACTGTTAACATGCGTTCGTGGATGTCTGGCAGCATTGCCACGTTAAATAGCAATGGTGATATTTGAGTCAAGTAAAGAACAGGCTTCTGTCAAGCGAAGCGTCGACTAAGCGATTTGCGAGGTCTCTCTCTAAAAAAGTCAAGTGTGTTATTTAAGTTTATAGACTATTACGACTTGCTCTCATAGTAACACTTATGAATGTCAAAAGTTACATGCACTAAGCTTATCGCCTTCACAAGAAATAGTGCCTTTATGACAAGATGTCAGTCACCCTACGGCCAAGGTTTTTGAAGCTCAAGAATACTATTGTATGAGTCGAAAAGACCGCCGTTGCTAAATAACGGGTTTTCCAACAAGAACTTTGTTTTTCGTTATGGTCACACCGGAACTACATGACAGTTTCGAGTTTTTTTTTTCACATGTCTATAGTAGAAGCTTGGGCAATTGTTACAATGAATTCAATTTTACTCAAAAATCGCATTAAAATAATAAAAATTTAACATGAAAAATAAAATAAAATTTACATTTCGTAAAATTTGGAATATTTTCGGTCAACATAATCGTTCTTCTAAGACTGCTATTAAGAATTTGGTTAATAAATTTGAGTCGACAGGCTCGGTACATAATGTGCCAACACCAACGCATATTCGACCAGGTCGTTCAAGTGAGAACATCGCAGCCGTGAGCCACAGTGTTGAAGAAGATCCGAATTTGTCAATTCCTCGACGTTCTCAAGAATTGAGGTTATCCACAACAACCACATGGCAAATTCTGCATAAGGATTTGGCTTTAAAGTCTTACAAAGTGCAACTTGTGCAACAATTGAAGCCGGCTGATCATTCACATCTCACATCACATCGCTATAGATTCGCTCAATTCATTCAAGAACAATCGGTCGGTATTTCTGAAAAATCTTCTTTTCAGACGACGCCTTATTTTCATTTGTTAAGCTACGTCAACAAGCAAAATTGTCACATTTGAGCTTCTGAAAATCCAAGACAGATTATTGAGAAGCCTTTACATGCTGGACGTGTCACTATATGGTGCGCTATGTGGTCTAAAGGCGTGAATAGGCCGATTTCTTTTTTCGAAAATTCGACTGGTTATGCGGTTACTGTCAATAGATTACGCTATCGAGAGATGGTACAACTAAATTTTGGTCAATTATTGATGATATGGATATCACTAACAATGAATTTATTGCAAACCAAATTTCCCGATCGCATAATTTCACGAAATTCAGCTGTTAAGTGGCCAGCTCGATCGTGTGATTTAACACCGCTGGATTATTTTTTGTGGGATTATGTTAAAGACAGAGTCTATACGACTAGACTTTAAACTTTGATGAAAGAATCGACATCTGTAACCGTGGTCGTGGTGGACACTTATCAGATATAATTTTTCATTTATAATTGCCAAATCTTACTTTTTTAATATAATAAAAATTTAAATCATTGTCATGTATGTAAATTTATTGTTTTATTTTGATTTACAAAACAAAGTTCTTGTTGGAAAACCTTGTATTTGGTGGTGGTAGTAGAAACGAGTCAGCTTGCTTAATAATTTTCACAATAAACCCTTTTTACTTAAAGATTACGAGTTTTCGGAGTTAATTTCGGAGTCGGTTTAACCCTACCTGCCTCGTTCCTTTTCATCCCATCTTCATCACACCATCATTCAGTGTGGTACCGTTAGTATTGCAAGCGATAATTTACAATTTTGTGATACTTTGTTATAAAAAATCTTTGTATAATATCTCAATGGAAACCTTTCGTTTACGCGAATATTACACATAGAAATTATACTGTTATAAACGGTTTGTATCGTATGTAAAAGGTCATTGACAGTCACTGACAAGCTTGGGTCCATCTTAAAACAAGCTTCAATCAACACATACAATATACTGCCAATGGAGATAAGTTCATTTCTACCATCTGTCGAGTGTCAATTACCTCTAAAAGATAGATTGTGATTGCAGATTCTCATACATTGCTCAAACTAAAATGCGTATAAAAGTCTACATAGTTGATATAATACACGACCGCTCGATAATTTTCGTGAACACGTGCAACAGGAATCCAACCACTACTTAAGATTTGTCAAATCTCACGTAAGAGAGATGAGACCCCAAGTTGAAGGTACGATTCAGCTGCGAAATAAAATGTATCCCGTACGTAACGTAGGTACGTAAAACGCGAAAGTTTAAAAGTTATTAAAATGTATCCCGTTGTTCCATTACTAAAATCCAAAAGAAAACAAAACAAAGCAGGATCTCTATCAGCGTAAATAGTAACACCATTAATTTAATTTCCTATAATTACACTGCAAGATATTCAGACGAACATCGTCTATCTCCTCATAATGGCTGCTGGAAAGCAACCGAAACGTGGACAAAAGTGATAATTGAAATAGTTAGTACCTATAATAGTATGTAGTTATAAGTATTCTTTTATGATGCTATCCCTAACAAACGCGTTTTATATTGTACTAGCTTTTAAGAGATTTTTCCCGTCTTGCAACATTTTTCATTTTCAACTATTGGTTGTAGCGTGATGTTATATATATAGCTTATAACCTTCCTCGATAATTGGGCTATACAACAATAAAAGAATTTTTCAATTTACAATTCGGACCAGTAGTTCCTGAGATTAGCGCGTTCAACCAAACAAATAAACTCTTCGGCTTTATAATAAAGTATAGATACATAAAGGTGAGATTAAATTACATGGTCGTAAAGTTTTTGTAATAAATATTACCGTAAGCTAAAAAACATTTCATTTATGAATGGTCAATCAATTTCTTTTACCGTATATTTTCACACCTTCGGGCATGACATCAACTCCATCGAGACAGACCTACAGCTAATTCTAATTAGCTCATCTATCCAAAGAGAAATTTCCTATATCAAATTCGAACCCATATTTGATTTACAAAATATAGATTCCGTATAAGATATTTTTGCTTTAGCACAGGGTCTACGATGTAACCTTATATCGTGACCATACCTTATAGTTGCACGGTGTATAGATATATAATGATAAAGCACTTTTACCTTTCAAAACAAAACAAGAAAGCCACAAGAATCTCTAGCTAAGGTTCATGACCAATTATTTCATTATTTTTTAATGTCGAGTTCAAATAAAAGTTCGTTATCTGTTTGTTTACACTTAAGTACAATATATACGATGATAATTATTCTTAGTTTGTTTCAATACTAATTACTGATAATTGTATCTGTGTACACTTCCCTTGCGTAAAAACAATAATTAGGTTCTGATAATGACTTACGGTTCAAGATTTCTTGGCCGTTTGAAACTTTCTAGCTTCTTCGTTCGAATTCTGAAGCTATGTTAGCTAGCATAAAAATATCAAGCTTTTCAATCCACCCATAGTATTTAGATTAGGCTTAATTACGCTGCACGTATGGGACAATGATTAAGTAGTCATCTTGTCACGTGTGTGGTTTAAGTTCGATCCCCGCAATAATTTGATTTTAAAGGAATATATCTCCTATTTATTTTTAACTAACTTCTGCCCACGGCTTCAAACGCATTTATTTCATGAGAACACATTATATATGATCCCTCAGACCGAATTTGGATCACGGCAGAAAAATTTATCCGAGTCTGGCCATGTGCAAAGCACATAATACTTGTGTTTGCACTGTTTTGTGTACTCTTATAGTCCAATGCGATGCATCATCACGACAAGACCTGAGAGACATCATGCTCAGTACCGTCTCTACAAGCTTTGAGGCACAAGAGCGAGCAACACCGCCAATTTTCTAACGCGGGGTTTTTGCTCTCGGTGTGCTAAGTTTAATTAAAATCCGTTCAATAATTAGCGCGTGATTGAGTAACAAACATTTAAACATCTTAAAAAACATTTTCATTTTTAATATTCAGTCATCAAACTATCTGTCGAAAGAGCCAAACCGTCCAAAGAATCATATATTCTTTGAACGGTTTTATAGCACTTAGTTGCAGACGTGCCAGCGGCCCACCTGATAGGAGTGTCAACTTCCGCTTATGGCTCTCAGGTAAAGTCAAGGGAACACATAGCCAAACTACTGCCTACCGTGATAGCAATACTCTCTTCAATCCTCGTTTAAAAAAGGATATTTCATAGCTCTTAGGAAACACTGCCGCTGGTAGTTAATTACAGAATCTAAACGTACTTGGGAGAAAGGGTCTCTGAAAGCGAGCCATAAAACATAAGGAGCTGGAAAACTATGTTCACCAAAACAAAAAAAAAACTGAGTTTTTTAGCCATCATGGAAAGAAGTGTTTTGACTTCTACTACATTTAATCCTCGAAGGATCGATACATGTAAACATCCTGCATGGCCTACGTGAGATTTGACTTCAGAACTACAGGATTTTAAAATTCCTACAATCTTTACAGCTTTATATACAATATGCTTCATAATAATATAATCTATATTTCGAAGAATTGATCCCTTTGAACACAAAATGTTGTTAATTACCCCATGTATTGTCTAGTTATATGGAAGTTCGTTAGTTATTAAACAAAGAAATATCGAACAATAGACTTTCACTAATCGTCTTAAACACTTTAAATATAATATAATTATACAAATGCTAGTATTTAACTGCATTGCAATAAAATACTAATTGCACAGCAAAACATGCTTACCAAAAATATTAATTGCACACCAAAATATACTTAAAGAGATCAAACTAAGTCGACGGAGCCCCGTTTCGCGGGGCTTCAATTTTTGGGTGGGTTTAAGAAGGAACCTAACATAACCTAACTCTTCCGAGACGGAATGCAGTAATTTGAAGCGTGTAGGTGCTCGTTACGATATATTTTAGTGAGCATATTTTGGTGTGTATTTTTGATATATTTAATCCTTTATACAAATAATGTTCAAAAGTGTTAAATGATCCCGCTTCTAGTAATTGGCAGTTAAAAATAATCTGGATCAGGCTTCCATATTGGAATTCGGTTTCCAGTTAGCAAGGGATAATGTCCTTTTAAAAATAAAACAAATGTCTGGACAATTGTTTTTTATGCGTGTTGTTTTACATCACACTATTCGTACGATAAGTACAGATCGGATAATCGGATGTATATTATTATACACATTTTATTGTTTCTGGGAATATTTTATTAAAATACAATATCGGGCTTCTGGGATTGGATAACTAGTCGGGTGTATATTTACTTAACATTAAATTTTGACTCCCCATTCAAGTATGTGCGTATGTTGGGTGTGAAGGAATGGGTGCTACTTATGGTAAATAAAACACATAAATTAATGTAAATATTTTTATTGAGCTCAATACTATTTATTTACTAAGGATATCTTACAAAATATTTATTTATTTTGTACATACAGAAAATACATAGAAAAGAAATAAAAGTTTATTATTTGTTGATAAAAAAGCGCTTTTCATAATAGCGTTGTAGTCCAACGGTCTCCCACTAGGCTATCGCTGCTATTTCGATTTCTAATTATAAGTCAATTAATATTTATTAAATATTGATTCATACATACACACACCTATATGTCTAAAGGGGTAAGCAGATTTGTATTAATTCTCACCCATATTACGCCAGCAAAGGTTTTAGGTTTTGGCGTTTATCGTGTACACTGCCAGATTCTTGTTGCTACGAAGAATTTTTTGACACCCAATAACTCTTTGCCCCAGAATTGAACCTTTGACCGCACGCTTAGCATTTACTACTGTTGTGCCACCTATCCTGTCAGAGATATTAATTGTTTACATCAGGAATTTTAGTTAAAATATAGTTTATTTTTACAGCAGTAATAGTTCAAAGATAATTCATTTAACAGCACTTGATAAAAACAAAAAAAAAATTTGTTTATGAACAGTTCCACTGTTAGGCACTGGCCTCTTCATAGTGTGAGAAGGGTTAGGCCATACTCCACCACGCTGACCCAGCGTAGATTGGTCAGACTTTACATATCTTTGAAAATATTATGTACATCCGTCAGATATGGTTTTCTTACCTTGAAGTGCGTTTTACTAAATCAGCACTCGAGCTTCAAAATAACTAACTTATTTGAATCACGAAGTAACACTTATGAACGTCAATGTTACACTAAATAAACTATACTATGAATTTTCATTTACCTGTTGCCACGTTCAGCAAAGCAAGGGCGTAGAAGAAATGAAAAGAACTGGCGATAAACTCACGGCCACACTTCATAATTACCTAATTTACAATACTGCTTATTTAACAAATAATTTCGATATGGAATTGCAGTCTTAACTCTAAACTCAAGCTTTGGCATATAACCGCGAAATAAATTAACCAATTCTGTTTGTTTAATTCGGTAATTATATAATCAGAAATTGCAAATAAGAAAAGTGTATAACGCGATTTCAACATACCTAAACCAAAAATTGTTCCTTATATTTTTCTTATATAGTATTTGATAACCATTACTTGAGGTACCCCAACCATTGAGGACCAATTACCATTTAGAATTTACTTATATTTTCTGAAGTAAAATTATTACTCATTGAATTGGAAATTCACGCGTAGCAATCCAACGGTTGCCCAGCTAACACTACTTACAAGTAGAAATATTTATATTAGACTAAGTTGCTTTTAGACAAAGAATAGTTACCAGCCAAGATGGAGGTCGGAGTAATCTCGGTATAGTACTGACCCCACGTGTTCTAAGCAGCTATACCGCAGATAGTAACTATTTTATAAGATAACGTACACTATTATGGCTGCTTAGTAACATGGTTACACGTTATTACGCTTGTGGACAGTTTCACAATTATCTAGTAGAAGATCTCCGAAATATAAATCGCATGCGCTCGCTATCTAGTTAGGTTAAATAAGAGTGACGGCGAGACTCTTGATTTATGGATTAATAGTGTTTAGAGATTGTGACACATGGCCTTACTTGTGGGAAATAATTAATGCGTTAACAGCACATAAGCTTTTTTTATTTTGCTCGTCAATATGACCACACTCCGCCTCATGGTAAGCAGTCGTGTAGTCTAAGAGCAGGGCCTCCACATCCTCCTCATAGCAGCCGAGGCGATGTTGAGAAAAGAGTAAGAAGGTGCTTTTTCACACCCCGCTTTAAGGACCCAGGATTGAAGGAAGAAGGAAACACGTGCCTTGGTAGAGAATTCCATGCCTTGATCGTTCGGCAGAGGTATGAAGATCCAAACTTGTTGGTACGCAATCTAGTCGACTCCACCGTGTAAGGATGGCAATATCCATAGGCGAAATAATATGCCTACAGATACATGCCAGTATAAATCATAGTCATATCTCTTTAGCTATAGCTTAACATCCAACGTAGGACGAGCTTATACTTTATTTTCATACTCGTCGGTAGTATATTAGCTTGCGTTTATTTATTTCATATTTGATTTTACCCTATGTCCTTCCCTAACAACGTGTATGCGACATTTCATGATGATTGACGGAGGAGTTGAGACGTGAAAGAGTAACAAACAAAAAACTCACATTCGCATCTATAATACAAGTCAAGATTGTTTAAATTATTGTATTAGCATTAGTTAGGATATCTTTTTCTTTAAGATACACATTTTTTTGCAAGATACTCGCGGCAATTTGTGCTTATCATGTTTGTACGAGAGCCATAATATGTGGCAAAACATTTAGTTATAACTAACATACAACGTCCCCCACCTATATTCTCGAAAGAGAAGACAGAGGTGTATTACACATCCCCATTTCGGCAGTGGTAGTGAATGCGACTGTATGAGGTCTCGGGTTCAAATCCCGGGTCGGGCCAACAAAAAGTTATTGGGTTTTTCTATTAAGAAATCTCAATACGAGCCCGGAGTTAGGAAATTGGCGGTGTTAGACACCAACGTGCCTCGGAAAGCACGTCAAGCCGTTGGTCCTGCGCCTGATCTCTCTCCGGTCGTGTCGGATTATTCGTCCCATCGGATCATGAGAGTTAGAGAACAGAGAGTGCACTTATGTTTGCGCATACACTCGTGCACTATAATATCTCCTGCGCCGATGGCCATTCTCCGTTAAGATTGGCCGCCGTGACCGAAATTCAGTCAGGAGGACATTATAGGGGGCAAGCCAATTACTGTTTGATTGATACAGTAACAGACCTTATGCAGGTACCGAAAATAATTTATTAATTATCAGAAAAGGCAAGAAGTTAAGACTAAAAACCCGTGTTTTAACAACATTTTTATCCTAAAGAGACATACAGACATTTATGTGCACTGGTTGCCGAGAGCTGGAAATATAACATACTAAATTCTTATTTCTTGAGCTTTCTGCACTCCTCCTTCATATATACTTTTATGCCTTCATATAAACTAGGCAAAATCTGACACTCCTCCATATCTGTAATATGTTAGAGGAGAGGTATTATCTCCTTCAGAGGTCACATGCAAATTTTTATGATCTAATTTGGGTTTGTTGGTCAAGAATACATTGGGAAAGTACTGAGCGAATGCCTCAGCCGCTTTGACACCCGAAAAAGACTCCATTCCATGTGACACTTGGTTAGAAACGACCCCTCGATCTCATACTTGCTACATACTGCCAGAACTGCTGCGGGTTCTTTTTTATGTTAGATTCTACCATTAAAGAATAAGATTTAAAGGCTACTTTAATTTTGACTTTCAACTCGAATCGTAAAGACTTAAAAAGATATAAAAAGACCAGTTAATGTGCTTATTTATAATGAGAGATTAATGTAGATATACATAATTGACACAAAAAACATACATGAAACCGATTAATGAAGATTTTATTTTATTAGATATAGGTTAACTTTATGTTAATTAACTACATTAGCAAAAAGCTTAACTTATCATTATCATAAATTAACTTTTGCCCGCGGCTTCGTTCTCTGGGAAACAGTGCCTCTTTGGATGAAAATTTGACCGAATACTTAATGGGTGAAAGCGTTACAAACGAACAGACGAAAAAGAAGCAAACAATTATACTCACATTCGTATTTATGAAATTAGGTTGGAAGTTAGGATGAATGATGATGATGGGGTTTAAAATATGATTATCGTGACAGTATGAATGGGCCGCTCTATCAGAAAAAGTATAAGAGGCTCTTACAGAAATCATCTAGATAAGAATAATAACAATGTTGTAAAATTCAGAAGTCTCACATACCTACCTCTTCCATTTCTTCCTTCTAATCTTCTCCCTAGCCTTTATTATTCCCAAGTCACTTGGGATCGGCTTTTCTGGTCTAATCTTGACTGGATATCAGATTTTACATGGAGCGACTACCACCTGACCTCCGCAACCCGAAGGTTAATGATACCCTAAGGCTAGACCAGTGTCAGGATATTATAGGGCACTGACTGCCCAATAACGACTGCCATAGATGTTCATGGTAGCCGGGACCGACGGCTTAACGTGCTCTCCGAGGCACGGAGCAGGCAATAATTGTCAATCAATACGCACATAATTTCAAAAAGTCATATAACTTCCGAAAGTTAAAGGTGCGTGACGTGGGTTTGAACCCGAGATCCTCTGCATTGCAGTCTGTTGGTCTCCCCACTGAGCTATCGCTGCTTTAAAGTTCACTTCTTCCTTCTAATACCATCTATAATTCATTTTGCCTAGGGTTGGGTTGTTTTGGGTGTGTTGGTAGGCTACAATAAACGCCAAGCACTAAACGGAACGACTAGCGACTGTTTGCTTGCCAACATTGTTATATAAAAAAGTGGTAGTTAATTAGTAACCAGCTGATGTTATACGCCATATGTTTTGAGCTATATGTAAAGTTACAAAATGCACAACTGGCATATACATATATTTTGTTAGATATTGTTTTATGTTGAACTATTATAGACAAATTAGTTTCTACTCGCAGCTTCGTGCATAAATCCCACGAGATTGCATTGCCAGGATAAAATAATATTCTAAGTGTTATTCCAGGATATTAGTCTATCTGGGTGCCAAGTTTTGTCAAAATCTATTCAGTGGTTTACGCGTAATTGAGAAACAAATATTCAAACATATTACACAAACTTTCACAATATAATATCGGTAGTATAGTAGGATTTATTACATTTAAAGTTATGATAGCAATAAGCACTAAGCACAAATGTAAGTGTTATAGTACTTTAACGAACGAAGCAAAAAGTTTTGGTCAAAAATCACTAATACTCCTTGTGGACCATTTAAGACAAGTTAAAAATTTTACCATTAGTGTTCTAATTAATTAATAATGGCGTTAAATTTCTGGTAGAATCATCGCATTTTATTCATTATTATTTTTTATATTACATAGTTGAAAAACAAGTTTACGCTGAGACCAAAAAATAACATTAAAAAAGGAATTACTTGCGCGTTACCAACCTTGCAAAATAGGAGCTCGTACAAAGAATTTAGATGTCATTTTCAAAATATAAATTTAATTTAATTCTACTACACACCCCATAAAACAACCACAGCCTTCTTTAACACGTCTTTTACTCACAAAGCATGTATGTATTTTAATAATTTTCGTTTAGCTTTTATTCCACTGAAATACTGTCGCATGAAACACAACATATTATGTTCTTAATAATGTTAACTAAGCTTGTAATTCTTGGAGGATTGGAACTGGCACTTCTTCAAACAGTTTATTAAGTAACCTAGTCAGGAGATCAGATTAGTCACTATAATTGTAGAAAATCAGTTATTGTACAACATAAAATAAACTGCATCTTATGCACTGCAAAATGATCATATAAGTTATTATTATTATTATTATAAAAAACACAAAGTAAATGAACCTAAGTATTTGTCACTAAAACGTCACATGCTGCTTCGAACTCCATATGTTCCTCAACTAAAACGTACTCCAGCGAAAACTATCTCTGTAATCTCTAACAAAAGTAAACATCTGACCTATGGTCGTAGTTTTATCAGCAACAAATATTCTTATTAGATTTTGTATGACAATTTGAGCCATCTGATTGGTCGAACTGCAGCGTCTATAAAAGGGGTGAGCGCGTTCGAATCCTGCGCATTTGCCTTTGGAAGCAGGCAGCCGTCGGATCAAAGTATTGTTTCAATAAAAAGACTGATTTTTTATGTGTTACTTCATCCCACATCAAGATGGGGACAAGTAGTATTAGCGTTTTAAGTGTATTATTATTAGTTTCCGTGATAGGGAAATCGGCGTACGGCAATGGTGAGTGATCTGATTTCTGTTTTCTTTAAAGCCTTTGTGTATTTCATTTTTTGTTTATAGTATTAGTATTTAGATTTTTCAAAAGTAAGCATTGTTTATTTTGAGATATTTGCTCAATGTTTTCTAAATTAAAATATATATCACAAAAGCTTTACTTCGAAAATAATTATTTCATTAAATTGTATTGAATACTACTCAAAATATTAGCTATTTTGAGTAAAGCCATAAATGTTAATATTTTCAGTATGGTTCTTGTGGATTTGAAATAAAGTTATTAAATATTTTACATATAAGGATCGTATAGCTGCATCATAACAATAAATAAAACATTGCTGATGTTAATTCACCCCTGTGAGAAGTATCTAGTTTAAAAGAGGATAATTTACAAAAATGTCTGTAACATAGTTCATGAAATAAAAATATATTTTTAATAATATTGAAATTTAATTAATTAATTAATTAAAATTCTAAAGAGTAAAATTGCTAGGTGGTATTGTTTCTTGTTATTCTTATGAAATTTATTTTCCAGTACGTCGGTAGCATTTTTAAATTCTTAGACTGTAGTAATGATTCGTTTGTCGCTAGGGAATAATTCATTGTCATTATCGTTATATTACACTCGTATCTACAAGACAATAAATCTACCTAGAATCTTTACTCTCTACTACAACATCCTTAGAATATGGTATTTAAAAATTGTTACGTCTCAGCTTTCAACTTGCCCTTATGTCTTTTGGTATTTTGTATAATCCTTGCTTAGCGGCTTTGCCCAGAGAGTGTACTACGGAGCCTGAAAGAAATATGCCCACTTAAATTTCAAGCTTAAGTTTTATAGTTCCTGAGCTATCAAATTAATAACTGATATACTGTGGCCATTATTTATCAAATCAAATCATAAAGTAGCATTTGGCGAGGAAGACAAGGGATTGTGCATGTAATGTTATTTTACAGGTCACCTCATAACGTTTTCAAAGGCATGAGACGGATTCTTTATCTATACTAATATTATAAAGCTGAAGAGTTTATTTGATTGTTTCGTTGAACGCGCTAATCTCAGGAACTACTGGTTCGAATTGAAAATTCTTTGAAAATTGTCTGACTTTTTAGTGTCGGATAGCCTATTTGTTGAGGAATGCTATAGGCTATATAACATCACGCTACGACCCACAGAGGCGGCGCTGTTACCATAAACGCGGGTGAAACCGCGGGCACAGCTAGTTTATAATAAAATATAATTTTACTTATACTTCTTATCCCATCTTTCTTAAGTAAAATTATATTTTTCTTATACTGTTTGTTTCACTCTCCGCGCTTTTTTGCGATCCTTATACGACAGCAAGCTGCACGGGTGACATTGTTGCAATTGTGGATCAAATCTGGATAAGACTGAGATCTTTACTAAGTTGTAGTAAAAGCATGTTAATTCAGTTACCCATCCAGTTAGTCTTAAGGAATAAGAATGTCAATTGTAACAACGCACCAGATTTACAATCCAAGATAGATATATATGTACATATTGCCATAGACAGTATTGACCAAGGTAATAATAGTAATACTTTTCAGAATTTCAGTCTCAAAATAAATGTTACTCAGCAATCACCTCAAAAAAATCAAGTTGAAATTTTCCGCATTAGGTTAAGAAAAGAACAAAGTGTCGTTAACGACGGCAGATAACGTGCTAACAATTATTATTTGCAATAAACATTGATAGAGCTCAACTTTGACCCGAGATTGTACTATCTCTTGGTCCAATGTCAGTAGCGGGTAATGGACTTGTCATAGGTATTGATAATTGGATTAATTAAACATTGGATCAGTAAATATCAGTTTACAAACAGCTGGTCACATTGCCCTTACAAAAAGGTAAAGAATAATCGCTTGTATGGAAAATTATGATAATTGGAATCGCAGATATCCCGACTTATTCAAAGTCTCTGTTCAAATTCTTTGATAAACTTGTTGGCCATTGTTAACCAGTAGTCACAGCCTGACAAAGCTTCTGAACAATGAAATTCAAGGTTTTTAAAGTATCTTTATATGACAGCTTTTATTTAAGCTTGCAGGTTGCGTCAAAAGGGGCATACAACATGTTAAAACCGTTTCTATATATGAATGGTTTTACGTTTATGCTAATGTTTTAAATTGAAATTAAACTACTTAATACTTATTATATGCTTGAAACATTGCTTTTTTTTCTCAAAAACACAAACCTATGATATTCTTAAGCTAATTAAATGTATTTTGACACTGTTGCTAAAGTTTCGGCAACTTTTCAGCAGCCATCTTGGTTTTCCTATGCACTTTTCTATCGTTTGCAAAGAAAATTCAGTAGAACCGAATATATTTTATGATTGAATAAAGCAGAGAAGATTTTACGAAGCTCTGTTAAATTGTAGCCATTTTTATGTAGTATTTCATGGTTACATAAAACATTTATTACTTTATGTCGCTGTATCGAAAATGAATAAATGTTTGTATTTATAGATTTTTTACTATTAGGGCATTTTGCGTACTGTATATTGTAGTCCATAATTTATTCAATATATCTCGTTTAATGTATTTAAAGTAGCTATATAAGTATATGTGTACTTAAGCATGCTAATGCGAGACGCAAAACTGGGACTAATTCAATACTAATAATTCGCTACTCGGCTAAATCTTTTACACTAAATTTCAAATCTTGTTTCTTTTCTAACCAACATTACAAATAAGCATAAAGCCGATAGTAATCAGCTTCCGGCGCTTGGCCTGGGGACGTTTGTCACATTAGGATATAAATCGCAGATCATTCAATAAGCTAAGAAACACATTACTACATAATGCAGTGCCTTATGGAGCCTAAATTATGGTATTCATGCCAACATTTGTAGGTTTGGTAATATTCTTTCCTCGTGTTGTGTTTGCCCGTTAAATATATCGTAGGAACAGAACACGACTCTATTTGTTTATTGTCTTCTGCATGGATTCCTCACCATGTCAATGACGTCCGTACTTCCTTTAGAAGCTACAACATTTAAGCGAAATCACAGCTTTAAGATCAAATATCACAGTGCGCTTCTATACTATTTTGTCTTATATCCCTTTCTCTTTCTAGATATTCCACATGGTGGTAGATTAGTCTTTTTATTTTGGCTGCCCACTTCAATATATCCTTAACGTCGTCAGATAGCTTTCATTCCCTCATGTTTCGCAACATTACATCTTTCCAAATCGTTTCGTTAGCCGATTAGTAAATTTTAAATTTATACGAATTGATAAGAAGACTAACAGAGTAATTAATGCCGAAAATCGTTGACAATGGCCACTGTTCACTTATAATGAAATGGTTAATAATAACAAATAAGATAACATTTACACTCTTGAGTTGAAATTATCTTATTATTAAATTAATATTATCTGTCGTTTATCGCTTAGGTACTGTTCTTTGTTAAGCTGTGTGTGGTTGTTCAGTTTTGTTTCCAACTTATCATTATTATACAATGCTCTACGGAGAACTTCCAATTTTAGAAGACTTACAACCACCTACCTTTTCTGTTAATATAAATTTTATTTATAACTAAATTTTGCATTTTTGATTTTGTAAGTACGTTAGACTTGTAACAGTAGTTTTCTGGATTATTGGTACCCTGTGTCCTATTCTGTACCCCTGACAACCCTATGCCAAATTTCATAATAATCAGTCAAGTAGTTAAGGCGTAAAAAAGTAACAGACAAGCAAATAAAAAAATTCACTTTCGCAATTATAATATGAATTAGGATTTGCTCATTTTATCCTTTGCCAAAATTGTATGCACTTTTACTTGTACGGTTATCTCATATCAAATTCCTCTGACATGTCAGTCAGTAAATAGCATCAATTATGTGCACATCCCCTCTGTGTACGGATGCGTTTGTTTAGCGTCGCTCTTAGATTAACTACCGTTAAGAGCCCAGTTCCGTTCCCGGTCGTGGAATTGTAAACCCAAATTCATGATTCTGTAATGTTAAAACAAGAATAATATGAAGTAATTTAATAGTGACGTTATCAAAATTTGTTTTTGAGAAATGTAACACATGCACATGAATTTTTTTTATTTACGATTATGTTTATTAAGCTCTTGTGGTTACTTTAAGCCTTCTAAGAACTTTCTAGAATATAGGTCGATTATGCTTTAAATATTAGAGGTCAATTCGGGTCGCCAAACTCGGGGACAAGACAGTCCCCTCTTCATCGAATTGGATAATCGATGCGCTTGCGCAGGGGTCACACTGAGAGGGAGAGTGATCCTTGATCGTGAATAGAAAAATGTATCGTGACTTTCTAATTATTGTTATGATTATTCCATAAATGGTAAAAATACCAAAAACAGTTTGATGCTGGTTGTACGAGGAAAATGCAAGATTTAGGTTAGATAAAAAACATAGATGCAAATTGTTACCTATGGCATGACATTGGTATTTGTGTCATAACATTTACCTAATTACATATTTGAATAATAAAACGATCTGTGACAAAAACTTTGTGAAGGGCATACTATGTTTATATATCTATATTTTACGAGCATAAGTATATTTATATACTTAGACATCCAGTATTTGTTAAATTATTTTTACACAACTAAATAAGACCATAAATAGTTAACGCACAAAATTTTAAGGTGCACAGCATGCATAATTATGTTGTAACACCTTTATTGCAATATATAAAAAAGAGGCAACTACTAATGTAATAAAATTTGTGATGGACCTAAACATTTGATAAATCACGTACTTATCCAAAAATCTATATCTACATATGTAGAGTTAAATTTATTTAAAGTAAATGTTTCCTTTTGTCTCTATAACGAGTCAAATCATATTACCTAAAATTATATTTATAAATAGATATTTAAAAAAGTTGCTCTCTATATTTCTAACAAACATCAGCCTTGAAATATTTCTCTCATCAAATCATTGCTGATTCATACAGATAACTCTATAACCCCTGATCCGGGATCTACTTTGTTGTAAATACAAGTAAATAGTGGAATCGTACCTTGAACCATGTGTGTTTACATATTTCTAATTATTTACATTATTTATTCAATGATAGCCTCGGGTCAAATCATTTCTTCTAAATGATTGATTGCTTGCTTTCTCCCTGGACAGCGACTAATTTTATTGAGATTGATGGCGATGATTGACTTTGACGTAACGCTACCTCATCACTTAAGTTTTTATTATTGGTCTTATTATGTAGTTTTATTTTATCGAGGACTGTTTTTATTAGCTTTGTTCACACGTTTAGTCTGGACCTATGTTTATGCCTTGTGGGACCCCTTATCCGTTGTTCGTTGGCAGTCATTACGTAAACTGAGATGCGTAATAAAAGCTACCTAGTTATTTTCGAAGTGTCAGCTGGTCGCCTGGATTGGAAGATCTAAATCTGACATGTGTGTTGGTTATTTATTTCTATTTTTGTTTTTAAACCGCCAGTATGATAGTTGATGTTTTTGTCAGTATGGCACGACAGGGTATTTCTCACGTTATATTAATCACTAGGGCTAGTGCTGGCCATTTATGATATAGATGTCGCTAATGTTATCAATAAGAGGACAATTTAGCATAACGCGTTACCAATCATTATCAATATTCATAATCTATATGTAGGTATTGTTAATATTAATGTTTTTGTTGCCTGTAATTACAAACTAATGAACATAAATTACCTTGTTTGTTTCAGATAAATGCTCCATAGCTTGCAAAGGATGTAAGTTACTACTTTATATTTTATTATATCCATTTCATTTTTATATACTTAATTGTTTTTTGTTTTAAAGTAAATTTATTATTGACTTGCAATATTAAAAAAGTTATTGCATGCTTTATAAAACTCGCACACAAATTACAATGGATTTAAATCCTGTCATCTATCTGACCATGGTATTATTTCTTTTTAGCTCCGACGACTCAGGCTTTCTTAAATGGTCACAAGTACAACTATGGCGTTGAGGGTACCGTATCCATCTACTTGAGTGACTCCTCTAACCAGGAGACCAGTGTCAAGCTGCTGGGACAGGCATCTGTATCCTCAGTGGGCAACTGCGTGCATGAATTGTCAGTGCAAAATCTGGTTATCTCTGGCCCTGATGGCAAGGTTAGTATTATATTTTCTAACAAATATATGAAATTAAGATAACGTCACACCAGATTTTTATCTACTTTGTGCTAATCATCGTACATACAGCATATAAACTCGATATACTTGTAATTAAATAAAAAACAACGTATTTCTTATAAATCGTTTATTAAAATAATATTTTAAAACATTCGTAACATAATTATTTTCAAGATTATGTAATGTAGTTTAAAAATATTTATAAAGGAAATCGCCTATTTTACTTATATTTGACTACTCACCTGCACATAAATAATCTCAATACATTTTTCAACAGAAACACCAAGGTCCCACTGGCATCGAAAAACCAGTGCGCTTCACATTGCAAGATGGCCGCGTTGGTGCCGAGATCTGCGCTGAGGATGGCGACTCCCGTCGCTCACTCAACATTAAGAGGGCTATTATCTCTCTCTTACAGACCGAGCAGAAGTCTTCCACTCAGGTAAATCTATGAAAATCATCAACCGCACATCCGAATTCTGCAACTTCAGTTGCTGTTGCCGCGATTAAAAAATTTGATGGTAAAAACCATTCAAATGCTTCGCTATTTAGCTTCTTACCAGTTACCGTGATTAAATCATTATTACCGCCGCTTTCTGCATTAAGAATTACATGTTAAGAACAACTGAAACTTTACTTAAGCATTACCTACGTAAAATATTGTTTGTTTCTGTTTCTAGTTGCCTTAACCTGTAATACAATTTAAGTAGAAAATTAAACATAACAAAAGTATATGATAGTTAAGTAAATGCTTTAATGACAGCGGTTTGATGAAATTCCATTCTGTAAAAAATATTTGGAATTACTCAATTATGATTTGTTACTTTTTTCAATTCAGAAACCGAGAGGTAAAGTAAATTTTTTGTACAGGATCATTGTACTAACTGTAACTTTTCTTCCAGGTGGATATCTTCGGTACATGTCCCACAGAAGTGTCGTTCTCGCAGGAAGGTGGTGCCGTCCTGGTCCACCGTAGCCGTGACTTATCCCGCTGTGGTCACCGTGAGCAAGGCAAAAATGACCTGATGACTGGTGTTTTCAATCCTAATGCTGTAAGTATTACAGGTTTTTTATTAAATGAGAACTATACCAACTATAGATCAAAATAAAAGTACTTATAAGAATTGCACATATTTTGAATTTGCCCTGTCTTGGTATAAAAAATATCATCAGCCGATATTTTAAAACAACCTTTTATATTCTCTAAACAATGATTACGTACAGCTTTTAAATATCCTAAAAGCAAACAATAACTGCATATATATATAATATTCAAACCAAATAACTTCTATCAACAGCAAATCAAGGACACTCAAGTGCTGCGCTCAAGCATGAACGTGGAGACTAAAGTTAACAATGGTGTGCCTGAGAAGGTAGCTGCAATCGAAGAGTACTTGTACAGGCCTTTCTCCGTCGGTGAGAATGGAGCTAGGGCGAAGGTCCACACCAAGCTGACGCTCACTGGCAAAGCTAGGGCTGCCAATGCCCCAAGTAAGTTTGACAACAAAAACAATATAAAATACAAAATTATATAAAAATATCTTAAATCAAATTGTCGAGATTATTGTATTTTCTATTTATTGCAAACTAATTAATGCTTTACTAATGAACAAAATAAAACTCCAGGCCACTGCACGGTATCCCGCACCATTATCTTTGAGAATCCTCATGGAGTCCAAAGCAAGAACAACATGCACGCCGCATTGAACGCTGTTAAGGAAACTGCCAAGACTTGCGCCACTGAAGCTAGCTCCAAATCTGCTGGCAACTTCGCGCAACTCGTCAGGGTAAGGACTACAGAACCTTATTCTTTTAGCTGAATCTTAAGGCGGATCGCCTTACTTCGTTAGATTGATAACATATAAATTCTAGAATTCATATAGTAAGTTAAATATAACCAAAGTCCTTTTTATTTTTCAATATTATAAAATATGTTGTCGATGTTGAATTCATTTTAACCTTTGCAGATCTTAAGAACCGCCAGTAAGGACGATTTGACTAAGGTCTACAGTCACATCAAAGGCAACAATGTTGAAAAGTAAGTATTTGCATTATTGAATATAATTTTGACAAGATTATTAAAACGTACAGAAGTTTAAATATCCTTGCTTATATTGAGGTAAATAAATATAGAATATATATAGAACAGTGACAGTAACAATAGATCTGCCTATAACCATTGACTTCTTATTGCCTCTAATATTATAAGCATCCGTAACTTCAAGTTAACTATTTGCGCAGCTTCTTAGTAATCGTATTTAACTAACAACCCGACAAAAATTATTAAACCACTGTTCAATTAGATTTATAATAATGGTATTCTATAACCTCATAATAATTAGTAATATGTCTATGTCTATACTAATATTATAAAAAGGAATGATTTGATTTGTTGTTTGTTTGTAAGGGTTTAATCCAAAAACTGCTCATCCGAATTAAAAAATTATTTCATCTTTAGAAAGCTATAATATCAGCAAGTAACATAGGCTATATTTAATTTTGAAGAAAACACTTTCACTGGCATAACTCAAACTTATATTACGCGAGCAAAGCCGCGAGGAAAAGCTAGTTTAAGATAAACTGATAAATGTAACGCATATTGAAAATATAGAGGGAGGGAGAGAAATAGAGAGATTATTAATTTCCTGTTATTTTCTAGACGAGTGTTCCTGGATGGTCTGATCCGTGCCGGCACTGGCCCCAGTATTGAAACTTCCATCCAACTGTTGAAGAGCAAGGAACTTGGTCCTATTGAGCAGAAACTGGTGTTCTTGTCCCTGGGTAACGCCAAGCACGTCACCAATGAGGCTCTTAAGGCTGCCGCTGTAAGACTAATTTCCTTTCAATTTACTAATATTTAAGATTTTACCATCATAAGTCTTTGGTCTAACTAGATGGTCTAGTAGTAAGAGAGTCAGTGCTTCTACAACTGACAATGATTGGTTCTAAGTTCTACTTTTAGGTCAAGCATAATGCAACTTTATTGGAAATCCTTTAAGCATCTTGGTAAAAAAGAATATTTTGGCTCTATTACTTCTAAAATATAGGTGTAATACACAGAAGATTTCTTTAAAAATATACTGACCAGATGTCATGTTAAATTAATTCCTTAATTGGAAGTTTGCGCATTGGTAATATGCAAATATAATTCTACATCAATGATTGTCTTTTCAGACTATTTTGGACATGCCAGATCTACCTAAAGATGTATACCTGGGAGTTGGTGGACTAGCTGGTGTCTTCTGCCGCGAGCACGAATGCCACAAAGTTAAGAATGATGGAGTTGTCGCCCTTAGCCAAAAGTTCGTAGCTAAGATGCAGAACTGCCGCCCGAAGACCAAGATTGATGAAGATAATGTTAGTACCAATAGCTTTTTATTGATTGATTTCTTATTATATTTAATATACCCTTTACCCTTGTGTACCTGCTATATCTAAAGAATAGTAGAAGTACTTCATAAATAGTTATTTTAAATACGCTGTTCTTTAAATCTGTTCCCTAACTGTTTATAATGCCAATGCAGTTTTCTTTGTAAAATTCTATTACATGAGTAATTTGTGATCACCGATACCATTTCCTGTTTAGAACTATCGACAAGATTTTATAAATTAATTAATTTGATATAGATAATATTTGAGTTCTTAAATCCTAATCTTTATTTCAGGTGGTAGCCGTGCTGAAGGGTATTCGCAACATCCACCACTTGGAGGACAATCTTATTGAGAAGCTGTCACATTGCGCTCTCGACAACAATGTCAAACCCAGGGTTAAGGCTGCAGCTCTTGAAGCTTTTCAAGCGGACGCTTGTGCTTCAAAAGTAAGTTTTTAAGAAAATAACATTTCGAATTTTGACTATTTCTTCGCCGGAAAACATGTTTTCATTAATGCGTAAAATAATTGTGAGAAGTTAAGATATTATTATGTTCTAGGTTGAATAAATTAGTACAGATCGGATTTTGTATCTTTGTGTACTCTTCAAAAATATTACAAGTATATGTAACTCTGTTCTTGCTTTTTCGGACGATCTTTGTCGATTTTTCCGTTATGTTTATTTACACTAACGTCTTACATTTATGAACAGTTGAAGAAGACCGCTATCGATATCATGAAGAACCGTCAATTGGACTCCGAAATCCGCATCAAGGCTTACCTTGCCGTCATCGCTTGCCCATGCAGTCAATCCGCCTCTGAGATTAAAAACTTGCTTGAGTCTGAACCTGTTCACCAAGGTATGCATTTTATTTAAATTATAACGATCCTTTGATCCTTTCAGATAAGCGTAAATCTGTAAGTTCTACCGCTCATAAGATTTAAACGTAGACTTTGTTTGACCGCTTTGACTAAAATATTATTGCGTTCGTCTGTCAAATAACATTTGATAAGTTAGATTACATGAGACTTAAACATTATCAATTCGGACTTGTTCGTTCCTATATTTCACCGCATAGACCGCACCACAAGTAACACGTTACAAGCGGGACCTTATATCATAATATGATATGCGATTTGGCAAACTACTTAAAACAGATTTTAAAATTTAGGATTTTAGGCTGTATTTGCTACTTCAAATGTTTTTAAGAATACTATGGTTAGGTTAATATATTCTATCAGTATCTGTATGAAATTAGTAAGCTCTCAAATAAATGCTAAGAGGTCATAGGAGACAAACAAAAATAATCACGATCAAATGAATGACGAAATTCTTACACTTACTTCTTTAGACAGAGTCTGAAGCTACCACTGCTGCTACTTTATACTCAGTAGTCTAATTATAGACCGCACAGATGGCGTAGTGCTTTAAGTGGTCGCGTTGCCGCCGCCTCCATGCCGAGAGTCGAGAGTGCGAACACGGAACAAAAGCTTGTGATCCACTAATATTTATTCCGAGTCTGAGTGTTCTATGTGTCCGTTATTTTAATCTTTGTAAAATAGCCCGGGACACAGAAATCATTTCTAGTGCGGCGGATGTATGTTTAAAAAAATAGTAAAAAATACTATGTATATTATATTCCAGTTGGCAACTTCATCTCAACCTCTCTGCGTAACATTCGCTCGTCTTCCAACCCTGACAAGCATCTCGCTCGTCAGCACTACGGACTCATCCGCACTCCTAACAAGTTCAACAGTGACGTCAGGTAACTTGCTATTACTTTATAACTTGTATGTAATATTTACTTTGTCCTAGTCCTATCTCGCAGCCATTGTTCAGATTCGTAATATTAAAAACATTTTTTGCTGCTATAATATATATATTTAGCAAGACCTCGTAAGTCGTAGGACAAGTGACCGCTACCAATTATAAGATTCCATGCTCTACTGGCATATCAAAAAATATTTTTTGATCAAATTTCTGTCTGTAAATTTAATTTTCTAATTGTTGTTAGTTAAAAGTCTGAAACTGTGCTCCGCAGCCAGCAATTAGATCATTATCATCTGGGATTCCAATATTATTGTAGAAATCTATGTCATCTATATACTATTTAAACGTTAATAGGCTTAAGCTACGATATGTTGTTTGCATTTACAAGAGTTAATCTTTTCCAGGAAATATTCCTTCTCTGAGGAAGAATCTTTCAACATTGACCTTCTCGGTCTTGGAGGAAACATTGAGCAAAATGTCATCTACTCCCAGGATTCATTCCTACCCAGATCCGTCGCTTTAAACATGACTGCTGAGCTATTTGGACATAGCTTGAATGTTCTTGAGGTAAGCGAAAATATGTCTAATAAGCTAGAGTATTCTGAGCCAACGTAGATTTATCACAGAATTCACGGGTATTATTTATCATATCAAATCTCATAATCAAAATCACTTGTAAATGATATGTAAGTTCAAGATAAACCTTTTAAGGAATACACACATGACCTTCAGGATGATTCTGCCGTTCCTAATAATGTTGGACGAATATTAGTTGTTGTTACTATAAAATAAAAAGTTTCATTCTATAAAATGTTAGTCATATTGCATTCGACATTTTCTTAATTCTGCTGGAAAGGCTCAGAAACGGCGATAAACCTAATACTTAGTTAATAGTGTATGTAATATTCTCCAAATTCCGGACTTTATTCTAGGTTGGTGGTCGTCAAGGCAACTTGGACCGTATTGCAGAACACTTGCTTGGACCTAAAGGCTTCTTCCGCACTGAGAACCCACAAGACATGTACAACAAGTACATTGTGACTCCCTTGGCTGAATACAAACAGAAGGCTGAGAGCGCGGTTTCCAGGGGACGTCGCTCAGTTAAATCTGACGTGGACAACTTTGACAAGAACGTAAGTTTTATTACTTTACTTTTAGTTTATAATAGCTCTGAAAAAGAGCAAGATGTGAACCTATACAAATTCCCTAATCGGGCTGAATGATCTTCTCTGGCGGGTCTAATTATGCTCCAGCCATTGATATCGAGAAGAAGTGTAAAATTATAGTATTTTATTCTACAAACTTTACTGGTACGATTTAGAATTAGTCATGACCCTATTTTTGATAACTGACTTTGATAGCATTTAGTATCATAAAGTAAAATTACATTTCAAAAGCTTTTTAAATGTGACGTCAGTTTCAAATCATATAGAAATTAAAAATATTAATCATCGTCTCTCTTTTTATTTTTTTAGTTAAAAGCGGAATCAACTCCTTACAACAACGAGTTAGATTTGGACCTTTACATCAAACTATTCGGTACTGATGCCGTATTCCTATCTCTTGGAGATGGCAATGGTTTCGACTTTGACAAAGTCATGGATCAGTTCATGCAGTACATCAACAAGGGCATCAACGAAGTCAAACATTTCCAGGTAAGAACTTTATAACATCAAATAATTTAAAATTGGCATGCAAATTTAAATATGCGCTACACATTTCTTGCAAAGTTTGTGTATTTATAGATTTGTGTTACTTTTGCAGCAAGAAGTCCGTGCCCATCTTCTCTTCTTGGACGCTGAGCTCGCTTACCCAACATCCACTGGTCTTCCTCTTAAGCTCGACCTTGTTGGTGCAGCTACTGGTCGTTTCGAAGCTGCTACTAACATCGACATCCGCCAGATCATGAAGAGTCCCCAGGACGCCAAAATTGACATTAAGCTTGTGCCCAGCACAGACATTGAGGTCACAGGAGCCTTATTAGTTGATGCCGATTGTATCGCTGCCGGTCTGAAGGTTATCGTGAATCTGCATAGTTCCACAGGAGGCCATGTCATTGCCAAGGTCTTAGAAAACGGTGCTGGATTTGACTTGCAATTTGGTCTGCCAATCGACAAGCAAGAGGTTATTACTGCATCCAATGACTTGGTGTACTTCTATACTGAAAAGGGACAAATGGAAAAACAAACTGCGGTGAAGACTGACAACGTTGTGAAAGAAACTTCTGAATGCTTTGACCAGGCGGCTGACATCCTTGGTCTAACTGTGTGTGGAGAAATGACACTACCTTTCACATTCTCTGGACCTGATGCCCAGACGTCTATTTCCAAGTTTTTGGCAAGCTACCCGCTGTCTGGATCTGCTAGAGTGCGTCTGATGCTTGAGAAAAAGAACCTTAGAGGATACCACGTTAAAGGAGTTGTGCGCTCAGATCAATCTGGAAAACGAGGCTTTGAACTTTTGTTCGACGCGGAAGGTGCCAAAAACGGCCGTGCTCAGCTGACTGGTGAATACGTTTACAGTCAACGTGAAATTGGAGCACAGATCGCTTTGGACTCACCTGTTAAAGCTGTATCTGGTCAGGTGTCTTTGACTCGCAGTCCTGCCGAGCTTACAATGCTTATCAAGGGTAAATACGACGGCAATGAAGTCTACGGTAAAGCTGGTTTCACCGTTCAGGGTGGTGGCGGCCGTACAGTATACAAGCCTATTGCTGAATACAAAATGCCTGGTGACCAGGAAACACATAACATCCCAATCACTGGTCAGATTATTGAAGAAGTTAGTGACTCAAAGAGGAAATATTCCATTGACGGTGTCAAATTGAATTTGCCAAATATGAAGGAGCCGATCTGCATTGATGGCCAAGTCACTGTTTGTGGCGCTAAAGATATTGAGTTCGATGCAACTGTAAAAGACTTAGCTACTTTCAAGGGATCTCTGAAGAACAACGATGTAACTGCAGAATTCATGAACAAACTGAACCCATACGTAAACTTTAGGTTGAAGGGACACTTTGAATATGATCAAGTTGTAAGTAAAACACCTTGAAATTAGATTTTATTTAATGCCTTTCATTTAGATGAGAATTTGCTAACTTTATCTTTTTGTTTTAAACAGATTCGCAATGAGATCGACCTGATGTACGGTGGTGAATTACGCAATAACCAAAACCGCGTCGTTTTATCACAGATGTACAAACACCACAAAGGCTCCGATAAGGACTTTAACTTGATTAGCAAGAATAAGTGTAAGTATATTTTGAGAAAACAATATTATTAATTATAATTAAACATTACCAACTAAAACAAAAACTTCAACAACTAAAACAAAACATTTAATAAAATCAATATATATTCCACAGTTGAAGTATACGCTGTACCCATAAAGGTTCGTTTTGATGTTGACGTTGACTCCAAGAAGATTGACGTGGAAGCGGAAGGACAATATATGGACAAGAAGGCTGTATTTGACCTAGACGGCAGAACCCAGATCAAGAAGCCAGGAGACTACAGCATGAAGATCAAGGGAGAATTTGACAAAAATGGCATTGAAGTATTCTCAAAGAGAGATATCGTTTCTGCTGATAAGTCCAATTTTGAAAACTACATTGAGTTCAAGAATATTGGCAAGTACGAGCTATCAGGTGTTGTTCTGCATAAGAGCAAGCCAAATGATATGAACATTGGTGCTATTGGACACCTGAAAATGACCATGGGTAGCAAGAGCCAAGATATTAAGTAAGTTATAATGTTTTACTAATCGTTATACTAATAAAATCAGTAGATAATTCGAATAAACAAGTAAATTATTTATACAGTTGAATTTTATATAAGGGTGGCTAATTTATAAAGCGTCTTAATTATCTTTGCACTTCATCTAAATCGATCTTAAGTCTGATATTTAATTTGACAAATATTGCAAAAATATTTAGCGTCAGCTATAATAAAATTTAAATCGTCATTCTCATATTTAATTCTGCCGTTACAACATTAATACACAGAATTTAAAGCTGTGGATAACAATCACAATAATAAGACCAGCATGATATAATTTAGGTATATCCACAATCTTTACTTAATTTTTATCACCAGATTCGACATCGGAATGATTGAGACCAACAACCTGTACTCCTCACACGCCAAAGTCACCGAATCCCAGGGTGAGGTTTTGGACTATCTTCTCAAGATCACCCGTGGTGCGAATCCTAACGGACAACTAAAGTTGATCATCAAGAACACCATTTCCGCCAACGGTCAATTCAAGGTCACTGACAATGATGGCAAAGGAAATGGTATGATCATCATCGACTTTACAAAGGTAAGTTACTTTATTATTTTGGTTAGGCGTGGTTTATTTTCTTAAGCTTTCTGTCAAGAAGACAGGGAGTTTAAACAATGGCTTAAACTCAACTTTTAAATAAAAACCAATACCGACCACATTGCTTTTCAAAACAAATTAGGCGGCGTTAGTTGAAACTATTTTGTGTCTGTTGTTTGAAAGTTCTCTGGTCTCATTCCGACCACTATGTAACAGGGAAATGCTTGTACAAATAACTTCTTTTTTTAATTCCCTGATTATCTATTTTGTAGAAGTTATTTTAATATAAAAAGTTAAATTTTTTCACAATATTTTAAAACATTTGCTTTTTCCTCCAGGCCCAACGCAAGATCAAGGGTGACTTCAAGTTCATGGCGAAGGCACCGAACTATGGCGCTGATATCGATCTGTACCTGAACTTCGAAAAGGACAATCACGATAAAATTCACTTCAGCACCAACACTAAGAGCAACGAAAAACTGTTTGATTCCAAGTAAGTTACTGTAGATTGATTGGTAGACTTTGTATTGTCATTAAAGCCTTTTTTGAGCTTAAGTTCGTTTAGAAATCATTAAATTATAATTTATAAAAAGACATATTATGAAAGTAAAGCCTCTTGACACAGATCTATAGTCGCCTGACATATATTTGCTGCAAGAATTAATGTTTGTTTTTTGCAAATAGATTTTGAATAATTGGATAACGAATACATATATCTACCTATATTAATATATACCGGCTTGAAATCCAATAAATTATTCCCTTTATCTAGTACAGTTGAATATTATTCTAAGCTTATACAATATAATTATAAATATACACTACAGTGCCTATAGTTATTAGAATTTAATATAATATTAGAAATATACGTGGTCATTATTGAGCGGTTCCATTTTATACATTTGTATATACGTTTACGAACGTGTACATAAAAAGTGTAAGAAACTTAAACAATATACGGTGCAATAACAAGATTTTTATGTTTATGTTTTGTTCGACTAGGTACTATGTATTCTAACCAAAATTATATTCACAGGAACAAATTCGATTACTGCGGCAAGAAATTCGAGTTGATCGTGCAGCAAGAAGGATTCAACTTAGTTGGCAAGACTCACAGCCTTGTGGAAGTTGTTTTGCCGACTGATAGGTGCCTGACCCTGAAGGTTAACCGCGATATCACTCATAACAATGATGTGAGTCTATAATTTATTTTCTTATTTTATTAATGTGGCAAATGGCCAGATAATTAGTACTATCTTTGGAATATGGACGCTTATAATATACTAAAGTACAAATGCAAACAAAGAATAGTCATCCCCCTACTGTCTACCCAGTAAGCTCTGGAGTCTAAAGATAATGCATGAACGTATACAACTGTCCACATTCAGTGATATGTTACTTAATAGACAAAATATTTTAGCAATACAATGGACATGCTGAGGTTCTGCTCTCTGACGCTGCTAAACGCGGCGGCGCGTCATCCGTCATCAGCTACAAAGGCAAAGTCACGAACACCAACTTCGAGAAGGACACCGTCAACTACGAGGGCCAGGTGGAGCTCAAGCTCAAGGGAGGCAAGAAACTTCTGAACACTTTCTCAGTGAAACAAAACCCTGAGGGTGACAAGTCCAACTTTGAACTTAAGGTGGGTTTCATTTTCAGTATCACTTATTATAATGCTTTCTCATAATAGTTTATTAGGAGAATTTTGACATAAAAATAAGCTTTGTTCTAAATCTTAATAATCTTTTTGTCGAACAGAGCGACGTGAGTGGAAACATGATACCAAAACCGGCGTCTCTGTATATCCTGTATAACGCTCTGGACTCTGTAACCCGTGACGACAAGTACCGTATTAAGGCTAATTATGGCGATGACATCAATTTCGAATGGACCGGTGTCTGGATAGCCAAGCTCTTCGAGGAAGGAGACAAAAAGTAAGATCCCAATAAAACTTATGACTAAATTGACATGGCGAATGAATGAAAGTTTAGAGTATACATAATTTGCACTCCTAACAATATAAAGACTTATCTGAGTATTTTACATTTAATAAATTTCAATTCTATCGCGATTACTTTAGACAAATATAATATAAGAGATTATAGTCACACAATTAGAGTTGAAATTGCCTCACTTTCAAATTTGGAGTTAGGTCGTTCTTTTATTAAAAGTGCGATATGTACACAAATCATAGCTCTAAACTTTTGGTACAAACATTTTTTTTTTTTATATTTCGGTCATAATTGAGTTCAGCAAGCTTCGGAGATGAAAAAAAAATGTTTGTTTTATGTATAATTTTTTAATACTAAAATGTGTTTATCAGATATCTGGATGATTTCACCATAGTAATGAGGTTGCCCTTCGAGAAGGCTCACGATCTGAAGTACATCAGTACTGTGCAGTATCTGCAAGGCGCAGGCAAGGACGCTGCTGAGGTAATTATAATTTAAAGAACACTGGCATAGAAGCACACGATTCGCCTAATAGTTCATATATACTATTAAAAGAGAGTGACAGTGCTTAAAATTCCAATGCCTGCTAATTACACAGTACCTAACTTGTTAAAAAAAACATGACGGTAAATTATTCGTCTGTAGAGAAAACATGCTTACTTTTGGGCTTTGATAGAAGATCCCGTTATGATCTAACTACATAATTCGTCATTTGCTCGAATCCTAGACATATTTGAAAATAATTATCTCGCCACGTTAAAAAAACTCAAAACTTTATAATCGTCTACATTTTCTTCTTAATTTTGAATGTAGTAAAACATATTACCAGACGTCTTTTCTTTGGTTACTTATGAAGACCGGTGTTTTCTTACAGTTTACCATCGTACAAGCCGTGCACATCAACGCTGACGTATACAAGGTCGATGCCAATGGTAATGTCAGCCCTCAGACTGGCCACAGCACACTCAAACTGCTAATACCACATGTGGACCCTATGGTGCTGGATGTCAACTACAAGCATGACCAGAAAGGTAAGTGTTATCGAAAGAAAATATTAATGAAAGTTAAGTTGTCACATTGTTTTATGCATCACGGATAAGACACAATATAAAATACATAATATAAATAAAATTATTCAAAAGAGGCAAGACGTAAACAAATAACTACATAAAAAAACCGGGATTTAATTTTTTTACATTATCCTGCAATGTCTTACAGGACAATATAATTTGGCTTTCTTCATAATACATAAAATAATATTAAAGTAACTTCTTTTACCTAGGAACAAAATCAAATATACATAATTTTCTTCATTACATTAATGATCACTTTTGTCTTATAAATCGCTCGCATTACTCGTACAATTAAGTTAATCATCTGAAATTGTGTATAGTAAACATAATGCCAACATACGACAAAACTGTTAGTGTAGTGGAAAATACAATTAACAAATTACTTTTATTTATACCATTTAAATAATTTTGACATAATTTTAGACAAGGCGCTTATATAATTGCCAATTTTTTCGTAGATGACAAGATGGATAACCACGTAGAGTTGAAGGCAAAATACGGCAAGGGTAAGACTGCCACCATCGAGATGGATGCCTCAGTGGCTCCACGAGACAATACCCTGAGTTTCAAGGCCAACGCTCCTGGCGCTGAGAAGTTTAAGAGACTAGAATTCACCATACGCTCTAAGGTAAGGATAACAAGTTGAACACCCATAAGATAGAAAGAATGCTAGTGATCACCCGATCATACTCAGTGCATCGGCTGTTTCATGCTCCATACGGAACCGAAAATGTGATCTACACACAGTTGCACTCACTCAGTCAGTCAGCTGTTATGTACATACATATAGGGCAACTGTTACCTTACAGTACAAACATAAGTGCTATAACTTACAAATGTACTTGTAAATGTAACATATACATATAATTTGATTTCATATTTCCATATAACTTTTAGATATCACTTTATAAATTACAATGAATAAATGTGATTTATAACAATTTGATTTCTGCTTCAGAACCCTTCTCCCGAATCTTACGTCTCAAACATGGTGATCGATGTTGACGGTCGCGTCTATAAGACTGACTCCAGCTTCGTCTTCTCCAAGGCGCACCCTCTGATTGATATGAAATACTCCGGTCCTGAAAACCCTAAGACTAGCAGGTAAATAAAAAGTCATTGTATGAAATTAAATGCTCCATAATGACAACTCGATGGCGTTATAATTAGTGTAACCGACTGCCACGCCTGAGGTCGCGGGTTCGATTCCCGCTCAAGTCAAACATTTGGTTGCATGAATATGGATGTTTGTCTTGGTCTGGGTGTTTCTATGCATATTATGTATGTATTTACAAAAAAAAGTATATATGTATGTTTATCCATTGTCTAGTACCCATAGTACAAGCTCTGACATAGCATCTACATCTGACATCTGACATATTGACTTATTATTACTGTATCTTTTTTTTTTTGCTATTGATTTTTATTGTGAATTATTAATATGCCTATTTAAATGTATCACATTATTAACTTATATAACATTATAGAATAACATTGTATAGATTTGCATGCCAAATGGTAGAATGTACTGGCTTCTATGTAATACCAATTTCACCATCAAAATGTTACCTGCATTCTTTGCAAATAAAATTTCTGATTCTGATTCTGCTTAGTTTGGGTAAGATGGTGTTGTGTGTATGTGATAGAATATTATTGTATTATAATACGACTCATTAGTTTAGTGGTTAATTGTGAGGTTTCGAGTCTCAGTTACGATGATGAGTTTGGGTTTTCTTTTCGGATATTTTCAGTAGCAACTCGGTATGAACTGCACCCGTTTGATGCCTAAACACCACTTTCAAAGCATGTATGGACACAGCCATAAAATTATATAATATAAAGGCAACATAGCCTTCTTTGGTTAACCATTATCCTTCTTATTCCAGGCTCTACGTAAAGGGTAACTCCCTCAGCTCAACCCAAGGAAAGATAGAAATAAAGATCGAGAACATCCGCGACATTTCCTTGGACATGACCAGTGAGGCCAGCATACAGAAGGACAACATTAACATTAAGGGAACCGCTAACTCAGAAAAGCTGGGCTTGAAGAACTACAACGTGGAAATTGTTAGCAAAGACGCTGGTAGCGGCAAGAGGCTTGAATTCCACGCTACTAATGACAACAAGAACATTCTTAGTGGAAGGTAAGAGAAACACGTCCGTACATAAATAATATATTAAAATTAAGATATTTTCGTAGGTACCTTTATGGATGTTATGAAGGTACTTACATATTTATTGCAAACTGTACTAATACTAACATAGTACATTAAATTTACTTAATCCATAAATAGCTTGCCAAATTAGAGGACACTTTTAATGAAACTATATGTTCGATATAATCAATACACATTTTATTTATATATTTCTTAGATAATATTTACCAAGGAATAAAATGTTTAGGATAACTCTGTTAAAGTAACATTCGCTGCTTTTTCTGTGTTTCTTTTATAATGTTATACGTATTTTAAATAGTGATCGTTATTTCGACGGCATTAATATTTTTAACGTGTTTTTACAAATGCTTATCTTCTTTTGCAGCACGTCATTCATTAGCAAACAGGAAGGCCCGAAGATGATCATCGAAGGCTCTGGTGCCGTCAAGGTTAAGGAAGAACAAAAGTCCGCTAACTTCAAGTTTATTCGCACCATTCTGGGAGAAGGCAACGAAAGGGGTGTTGAGGTAAATTAAAAAAATTAATAGTACTTATTTATAACCTTCTGTTATATCCAAACAAATTTTGTAAAAAAATTGCGATCGACAGAATAATCCTCAAATATTGTTTCTTTTGTTTACGATATTTCGTCATCTTGGCCTATCATTTTACTGATAAACACATATCTTTAAATAGGAATATCTAGAAATTTGTTCTTAAGTAAGCTAAATCCCTTTTCCTTTTATAGCATCAGGATTCAAAGACAGGGACAGGGACTGAGTTACAGGAATAAGATTAATATTTTATTACTTCTATTTACCAGACCTTCTTCAACATCGCGATCGGCGAACGCAGCTACGTGGCTGAGTCCAAGATAACTAACCTTGAGTACAAGAACTCCTACGTCTACTGCGAAGAGAAGAAGCAATGCGCTCACGCTGAGCTGAACTCTAAGATCGATACATCCAGTAAGTATCATCCGTTATATCATCACTTTAGTTTGGTCAATTCAGACGCTTATGTAGTCCTTTAATCAATGTACAAGACAGACAAAACAGAGTTCAATAAAGAAATATGATTGATAGGAAATAGTAAAACTATCTAGAGTTTAAACACTTTGTACAATTCCATTGATAATATTTAATCGTGCAAATTTCTTTTACTGCAGGCATATTATCCAATCAAAAACACATTAGACCTGAATCGGCTAAATAGCATTACCTTCGTTATTTTGTCATACTATATTTTTTCTTAATAGAACCCGGCGTCATCCAAAACATCATAAACGCCGGATTTGATCTCCGCAAGCTGGGCATCGCCCCGGAATTCGGTCTGATTATCAAGGACGAGGTTTCTGACAAGAAGATGCCGCAATACACCATGGACGTGCACATCAACAAGGAAGACAAGAAATACCACCTCCACGTATACAACACTCCTGAATACGGAAGTGAGTATTTCCTATATTTTTTATGGTTGAATACGGCGCCGCATTATTCACAATTACCATGAAATCTGTTAAAATCTCGTGAAGCTCTAGTTTTATTATTTAGTAGTATGAATATCTTCAAATTTATATAAAGTGGAGATCGGAAAGAAATTATAAGACAGTATTAGAATCAGCATTGCCATTGAACGTCGCAATGCTGCCAGTCTTCTGGGCACGTTACCAGTTGACAGCGATGCTGAAGAGTTCTACGATGCCTAAACCATTTTTGTAAATATTTAGTATTATTTGTGTTTTTGTAGCTATGTTAATACGTTTGTAAATACAAATACTTTTGTTAGAGTCGATTAAATAAAGTACCAATAAAGTCGCAGTAATATAGACAGTATTTAAATGTTCAGTTCCAAGGATAAGAGACAAAGTTATAAGCTAAATAAATTAATTTTATTATTTCAAAGACAAGGTCAAAGTTAAAAGTCTTTTTTTCCATAGTAATGTGTAAACACTTCTTAGACACGTCAATTATCTTATAAATTAATAGTAAATTATTGAAGGAAATAAAATATTGCATTAAAAATAGCCTGTTTGAGGAATAGAGCTTTTATGAGACAAAGCAGGCGCAATACTAATGGCCAATAAAGCAATCGCAAAAAATAGAAAACATTTTCCTTATTTTCTTATATGAGTATTAATATCATAGTATATAACAATGATTCCTAACTTATAATTTTCCACAGATGCCAAATCCGGAATTACTGTCCAACTGCCACAACGCGTTCTGGCTCTTGAATCCGTCGTCACCTACCCTACCAACAAGGGCTTGCCTTTCCCCGTCCGTGGTGAGGTCTGCTTAGACATGGATAAGAACAGACAGGGCCACAAGACCTCTGCTAGGTTCCTTGTAGACTTAGACGTTAGCAACGACAAACAACAGTCTGCTGTCGCCGAATTTGGATTCAACCATCCTAAGATGAACAAGGTTCGTAGCAAGTAATTTTATTCAGATATTTGATTATTTGTATAAAATTGACGTATCAAGCTATCAAACAAAGTTACTCGTTAAAGGTTATTGGAAAATTATTGTGACCTGAATTATTCAAGTCTCGTTATAAAAAAGCTGTGCTGCATAAACATATTTTTTTTAATAATATGACTCGATCGAGATTAAGCAAAGTTGCGTATTTGTAGCAAATATTTCTGCATCATTTATGAAAACATGTTTTGTCAACATATTTTATTTTACACAGGAGGCCGTAATCAAGATCGGTGGAGCTATGCAACGTCCTTCCCAGAACTCCGTCAAGATTGAAACCACTGCTGCCATCTCACACCCCGTCCTTGGAGCTGTAAGTACATATACTAACTGATTTCCTTCAAATATTTCAGCATGTATATAACAGTCACTAACAAATCAATTATTTCGACAGGACCGCGAAAGCAAGATCATGCTTGAAGGATCACCGACTCACATGAAGTTGTTGGTAAGTAAATTTTGCTTGTCCATGAAAACGTGACCATAAAATAGCAGCTGATATTCAAGAGTACCAATCTAAACATGTCTTTCTTCCTCCAGATCAACACTCCTCTGGTCAAAGTGATCGATGTGGAGGGTTCTGCTACCATCAACGACAACATGCAGAAGGGCGAGATGAAGTTCTGTCTGTTGGAAGGCAAGCCGGTGCGCGTATACGCCATCGCCAAGGATTATCAGTACTTCGAGTTTACTACAGGTTATAGCGGTGATTACTTTGCAGTGTTCTGTGGAATGCAGCACTAAGACTTAGGGACCATAGAACATGATAAAAACAAGAGGAAAATTTTAACAGTCCAAACAACCCAGCATTTCGAAATTAAAATTCATAGTATATATAAATATATATATTTTACTAAATCTTTATTAATGAATGTGCATCCTAACTAGTTAAATTTATGAAAGAATCAAGCAAAGACTAGATAGTAGAAATAAACACAAGTAAAACTAACCGTAAATTATCTTAACAGACGAGTCTGACCGCAAGCTTTCCGTCGTCGGTCACATTCAGCCCGAACAGCGCGTAGACATCAGCGCCGATATTGTTCTCGGTGGAGAGAAGAAGAACATTGTGCATGGAGCTCTGTTCCTTGATGACAACCTGGTGAAGAGCGATTATGGCGCGTCCAAGGATAACTTCAACTACTTCATGGTGAGTTTGCAGTAAAATCCTATTACCAAACTAGTTCTTATCTATTTTGATATTAAATTTGGTATAAATATCTTTATATATATAAATCTTCTGTGCGTGTGTTTGTAATTAAACTGCTCCTAAATGGCTGGACCGATTTTGATGAAATTTTTTGTGTTTGTTCAAGTTCAAGATTCGAGAATGGTTTAGATTTGTATTTTTAATTTGTTTTTTCGTGAGTATAGGACAACGTCTGTCGGGTCCACTAGTATGTATATATTAACAAAATGAACAGGTATTGTTTTAGGTTTCACTATAAATAAATAAATGCATTTTTGATTATATAAATATTATAAAATATAGATACTCTTCGTATAATATATTAGAGTTTATCCGCGGCTTCGCTCGCCTTAATGTAGATTTTCTCAATATTTTCCTTTGGAAAAAAATCTTTTTCTTGATAAGATATGTTGTGTTTGTACCCCTGCATGTGTGCGTACGAAATTTCACGATAATCGGGCGAGTAGTTAAGGCGTGAAAGCGTAACAAACAAACAACTCACATTCGCATTTATAATGTTAGTTAGGATAGTTAGAATATATTTGCCCATGACAAATTAATACGATAACTATTTTTGTTATCAGGGTGCTCTGAAGAAGGACCTCGACAACCTGGAGAACCGCATTAAGCAACTCGGTGAGAAGGCTAACAATGACGTGAAAGCACTGATGAAGCGCGTGGAGCCTACCCTTAACAACGTGCAGAAGGCTTACGCCGACGACCTTAAAAAGTTCTACGAGGAGATCGCTGATGACAAGGCTCTTAAGGAGATCTCACATGCCCTGTAAGAATATTATTTTTTATTTCGTAACCTGAACCTATATATTAGCCTCAACTTGCATCAATAAAAACCATCATGGCATAGAAATGACCTCTGTTACCTGATTACTGGTACTATATTATATCACGTGCGATCATTGCCTTTTCAAATTTTATCACATTAACGCTTATTGTAGGTGCTTTTTTCTAAATTATGCTGTGTAAATTTTTTGGTTATTGGTTTTTCCGTTTTACGAAATATTTTATTAACTTGACACCCAAATACGATGAGGCAAGCGATGAGAATTACTAATTGTGATGTCATAATATTACTATACAGTTTTACTATATTAATAATAAATTAATAATATTAATTAATGTATACTACTACGAAATAAACGAAGATTCTTAATAAAAAACAATTGCTTTACAGCAACGACATCGTTCAATATTTGGCTAAGATGATTGACGAAGTGCTCCAAGCCACCAAGCCCATCGTAGACCAGATGACTCAGGTGTACGTCGAAACCACCAAGAAGATCCACGATATGTACGAGAAACAGGTGAGCTTCTATCATAATCTGCCAAGAAGCAGTATGTATAGATATTTCAAAAATGTTCTTTGAAAACTACTTCTCGATTAAAACGTAGAAATATATTTCCTTTTTAAATATAATTGGTATACTACTATGTATATTACTTTTTATGGCTAAGTGACGTAATTTTTCTTTTTGACGAATTTAGATTTTTATATATCTAAACCTAAGTTCATAATTGCTAAAATAACAATCTCTAAAAAAACTCATCACTTCATTTAGATCGAGCCTCAAGTAAAGCAGCTGTACGATACGTTCGCTGCTGCCATGAAGGAATACCTGGAGGGTATCATCGACATCGTCGCGCATGTAGCTGCCCTGGTCCAAGACTTCTTCGAGAAGCACAAGCCTGAACTTCAGGAGCTCACCGACACCCTCACTAACATCTTCAAGGGTAAGTTTTATTGTGTCACCGTTATGTCATCATTGTCAAAGCTAAAGGATGACTTTAAAAGCAATTTATAATTTTCCGAATATTAATCTTGTTATTCTTTCATCAGACCTGACCCGCCTGTTTGTAGCCCAATTGAAGGAGTTCCGCGCTCGTGCTACGCAATTTTACAAGGACCTGTCTGAACAGTTCAAAGATCTGCCCATCGTTGCTCTCATCAAGGAGAAAGTAAGTAAACTCGTCCTTGTGATTATTTGGAAGCTTAATATTTGGCAATAATAAAATTCATAACCATATTGTGCTCAAATATGGATAAATAAAACATTGTGTAGTGTCTATAACTGTTAAAAAGAACTGAGATTTAGAAATGATGTAATTCATATTTTTGTAGGAATTGATTTTTGATTGGATAGCAGATTTAACTAATCATAATATATGATGATTTATAATTATTTATCTGTTTTTATTATATGACTGAACCTACAATACAGCTAAACCAGCTTTTTCTAGTCTAAATATATACATTTTCAATAACACATACATATTTCAGCAGTATAAAGACACAAGTAGTTCTAACCAAATGTAATTTTTTGTTTAGTACCAGGACCTGGCTGTGCCAGAACAAGCCTTGGCTCTGCTGCAGGAAGGTTACAACACTATCAGAGCTCTCATGCCCACACCTGAGATCAGAGATTTCACTGACGCACTCCAAGGCTACATCATGAAGGTAAATACTGACTAACAGTACACCTACAAAATCTAATCATAAAGCCAATATATAACCAACATTGCGTTAAATAAGTTATGCTTATAAATGAAAGGCAGACTGACCTTTCTGCTGAAAACACGGCTTCTCATTTACCACTATACACGATTTTAACCATTTTTTTAAATCTTGTAGAAACTGAAACAAGACAAATGCGACGACCAAAAGGAACTGCGCCAGGTGTACCAGAAACTGACCACTGCGATTACCTCGCTGGTCCAATTCCTCCGCAACCAACTTGGCATGTTTGGCGTCCCCATTGGACCTTCTGGATTCCACCCGGTTAGTACCAACTTCATTATTCGTACTGATAGCATAAATTCAGGTGCCTCTTAAATTTTAAGAGTCATCCCGCTGAACGGATTTTAATGAAATTTTATATGGATGTAGATTGGACCAAAGAAACGAACATACATATATCGTTCATGACGAATAAAATCATGGGATAAACACAAAATTGTAAACAGCGATAACAGCGTCTCGGGTTCGAACCCACGTCGCGCACCTCTGACTTTCGGAAGTTATATGACTTTTCGAAATGATGTACGTATTGATTAACAATTATCGCCTGCGCCGTGCCACGGAGAGCACGTTAAGCCTTCGGTCCCGACTGCTATGAACATCTATGGCAGTCATTTTTGGGAAAGTCGACACAAAAGATCCCACTGAGTCGAAGTGTCGCCGGTCTGTACTGACTGGCCCCCACTCAAGATAAGTTAAGTTAAACACAAAATTAGTCTTCTACGTTCCAACCTAGCGTCAATGTTATTCAAAGATTAGAAAGATTTTTGCTTAGTTCAACGCCGGTTGTCTCTATTCGTAATAAAAGCTGCTAAGTAGTCACATTTAGAGCATCTAGACTTCGCTGAATGACCAGTGACGAGACCAGACTAAGTAAAGCTAAGATCACCATTATTTAAAATCTTTGTTTTTCTTTCCAGATGTCATTTGCCCCTGGTGATTTCCCAGCAGTCCCGTCCATGGTAGGTGACGCTTCCGCTAGCCCATTGAGTCAGCTGCTGCAAGGAGACATTCCTGACGTGCTCGCTATGATCAAGGCTTACAGACCTAGGAGCATCAACCCATTAGACGAAGTCCCTGCTAAACGTAAGTGATATTTCTTTTATATATAATATCTCTGAATCTATTTGTTTAGTGACACTGCTCAGGCAACATAATCTCAATAATCATAATTTTTAATTAAAATCTGTATCAAGCTATAAAGTTATCCCATGTACCTAAGCAGTTACCGTATTTCACAGAGACAAACTATCGACCAATTCTATGTTAAGTTTTTTTTGCTTGACTAATTTGTCGTCTGTTACTTGCATGGGCATTGCACTGATGTACAAAAATGCAGTAGAAATTGAAAGTACATCGTTGATCATACTCATAAACATGTTCTCGCATTTGAGTAATGTTGGCTAAATTTTACATGAAACTAATTCCACATAAATAGTACTTAATTATTTATTTTATTCTTTAGTCCGTGCTGTTGTTGTGAACGGCCAACACATCTTCACATTCGACGGTCGCCATCTTACCTTCCCTGGTAACTGCCGCTACGTCCTGGCTCATGACCATGTCGACAGAAACTTCACTCTCATGATGCAGATGGTTAACGGTGCTCCCAAATCTCTCATCTTGGAAGACAAGAGTGGAGCCCTTATTGAGATTAAGGATAATGGACAGGTAAAATCCAATGACAAAAGTTAAAGCGCAACTACTGATCGAAAGTCCTAGATTTAACTAATAGAAAATGTTGTTTGATGTTTCAATCAAAAAAATATTGATGAGCACGACGTTTGAACTTTAGAGTTATATCTTAAATCGCGTCAAGTCTGTCTTAAACATTAGTGTTTAAGCAGCTATGGATATACAGTAGTTAACAATATACTGATAACTTGTCAGACCGCTGAGGCGAGTCAAAAGTCAGCGGCTTAAAACAGTAAAGGCAGTATTCAATTGATATACAAATAAATATTTCACTGATCTGTCATTGATGTGTGTTTCCTTTCCTCTTCGTTGTGCTTTCTCTTGTATATAAATTAAAATATAAGAGTAGAATATGTAAACAAAAGTGAATGGAGGCAGTTGACCATTTTCTTATTAACTAACTATACTGTTTCTGCAGGCTGCTCTTAACGGTGCCAACCACGGCTACCCCGTCATTGAGAAGGACGGTTTCGCGTTCCGTCAGGCCAACGGCCGCGTCGGACTTGGCTCACTCTACGGCATCATGGCTTTCTGCTCACCTAAACTCGAGGTATGTAACGTTTACTGTTGTTATTATGTAGTACTATGATAATGTATATGATACTAGAAAGAAGATGTCTTACAAAATGCAAAAATCTGTTATTCTAATAAAATAAGAAATTTGACATCAAAACAGCTTTATAGCTGATCGATCTAAGATTTTATTCGTCAACATTTTAAAACATTTATATTTCTAAAGCTTTTTTGCTGGATTGTCCCAGCCATTGTAAGTGAATTTATAATAAATTGTAAAACATACATATATAGTTATATGTAATATTTATGTCACCATTAATCATTTTGTCTGAATATTACATGGGAAGAAATGTAAATCTTTAGCACAATTTTCAAAAAATGCCATCTAGGAAAAAATATTTACTTTGCACAAAACTTACGCTTAATTTAATTACAGGTCTGCTATATCGAAGTAAACGGTTTCTACCTGGGCAAACTACGTGGTCTTCTAGGAGACGGCAACAACGAGCCCTACGATGACTTTAGGCTACCTAATGGAAAGGTATGTGTTAATTTTTGCCTCTATTTATATGATATCCTAATTTAAATGGAGACCATTATTCGGAAGTTTTCGATAATGGAACTGAAGAAGTGCAATATACTAAAATTTTCTTTTAAATATACTTTACCAGCCTTCGTTTTTTCAAGTTGACATATACTGTTTTTATTTAAGTTTACACACAATATCTAGAAATTGTGCGAGACTACGCAAAAGTTATATTATTTAAAAAAAAACTTCTTTTTTATTTACTAGAATAGCTTAATACAATCCAGTATATTAATCATTTATAATTTTGATTAATGTTTCTAAAAACATTAATCAAAATTATAAACTCCTCTAATACCAATGTTACTTCTCTTAATACTTCTTAAATGTAATCTTCTTCATCTAGATCTGCGAGTCGGAGAGTGAGTTCGGTAACGCATACCGCCTAACACGCAGCTGTCAACAAGTCCAGGCTCCTGAGCACAACCACCACCAGATGCACCACATGCCTCTGCCGCCCGCGTGCGAACAGGTCTTCGGTGGCATCTCCCCGCTCAGGCCGCTCGCCTACTTCTTAGACATCGCTCCATTCAGGTACTTACGCAACCAATTACTTCAAAAGTTACCTACAGGAGTACCGAGTTTATATTGTGTCGGCAATTTCATGCGCGGTAAATAAAATTATAAGTACTAAAAACAAAAATAATGAATAATATTATTATAGATTAGACGTAATTGTTTATCACAGGAACGCTAAAATTAATCAGGGTAAAAGGTATCTGCACTAAATAATAAGCAATGCTTTGGTCTCTATGCGTGGTTTACGAACATGAATTCAGTACCTATCTTATTTTATTGTAATAATCACGACAACATATATTAGGTATTTTGGCTAATGCAGTTTCCGTATCCCTCTCCGCGGGATAAGTGGAGCGAAGAGGTTATGTCAGGCTCATCTGGGCCAAGATGGAAAGTCCCGGTTCCTACCGACTGATGGGTGGGTAACTAGTTACAACTGGAACTACTTCAGCGACCCACCCAGCAGTACCCAATGCAAAATAAATACCATGCTAATTTAACCATCAATAATTCTTCAGACAAGCCTGCATCCACGCCTGCGCTGGTGACTCCACGGAAGCTCTCCATCAAGCCTGTGACTTAGCTCGCGGTTACGCTGCTCTGGCTGTCCAAGGCATGTTACCAGCTGTACTGCCTGACGTCTGCGTACAGTGCACAGATGCTGACAAACCCAGAAAAGTTGGCGAGTTCTACGAGCTGAAAGTTCCTAACAAGCAAGCTGACATCATCGTCACCTTTGAAACTACCGTTGTAAGTATCTTGAAATATTTTACAATCCTTGTTGGTCGAAAAGCTATGGCTACACAGACACAGACTAGATTAGTAAGAAGATCATAGATAATTGTATTAGGAAGCAGCCAATGACACTGCAATATTTCTAACTGTTGTAATAAATATTTATTTATTTTATATTATTTTGGGAAAATGGGATGCAATATCTTTTTTACTTTAGTTATATAAATAGAACGCAGGCTTAATTATTTAAGTCCTTAAGAAATATTATGACTATAAAAACGCTCATCCGCATTTTCGTGGCATTATGTCGTAATTACTTCCCCTTCCAAAAACTGGTAATAGGGATTTTTTATATTGAAGAACAGAAAGTCGTAAACATGATCGTGTTGCCTGTCATCGTAGTCTTTCTTTGGCTTTCTCTCTTATTCCTTTGCTGGCTGGCAAACTACGTGTATATTCAAGATCAATTTTTACCTCTTTTCTCTTTTATAGGACAACGAAAAGAACTACAAGAACATTGTGGTACCACTGGTGTCGCAAGTTGTTGATGGCCTGAAGAGCAAGCACTGCACCGACATCAAGGTCTACCTCGTGGGCATCACCTCCAAATACCCATACCCCATCATGTACGACACTGACCGTGAGTATAGTAAAACATTGTCGTGCCGAGTCTGCCGATTTTTAGCCTTTTTGTCTTGCCCACAATGTTAAAGTCGGCTATGTAGTCAACGTCGAAAAAATCTTCGTTAATATAAGCCTTTCGCAATTATCTTACATTAGGTTTATTATGTATCGTTTGAGCATCGTACGGGAGTTAATTCCTATACAAAGTAATGTTAATTTAGATAATCTAATATTATATAATAATTTACAGTGAAACTGAAGAACGCCAAGGTGCAATTCGATGACAAGAGCCGCTACCAGTACCATAACATCGATCACGGCAAGGATCCCATACTTCAAGCCGCTTCCATCGCCGCCAGCCTCTATGACGCCATTACCATCGAACTTGGTCAGTTTACATTTATTATATTTTAAAATATTACAAAAGCAGCGTAAATAATTTAAGGAAGTATAAAGTATACTTGCTTGTATCTAAGATACTCTGACTGAGGAAGTAATTCCACTGTACAAAAAAAGATCACATCCTCACAGATGGTAGGGTTGCTGTGAAGGCTTTGTGCTATCAACATGAGAAGTATTTTCTACCTTAAGCTGGAGGTGTACCAATACTAACATATGCTAGAAGCGTCAACAGGCTAAGATATTATCTTATTATATCTTGCGTGTGGGCCAGTCAGTACAGACCGGCGACACTTCGACCCAGTGGGATCTTTTGTGTCGACTTCCCCAATAACGACTGCCATAGATGTTCATGGCAGCTGGGACCGACGGCTTAACGTGCTCTCCGAGGCACGGAGCAGGCGATAATTGTCAATTAATACGCACATAATTTCGAAAAGTCATATAACTTTCGAAAGTCAGAGGTACGCGACGTGGGTTCGAACCCGAGACCCTCTGCATTGCAGTCTGTTGGTCTCCCCATTGAGCAATCGCTGCTCGTCTAAGATATTAAGTAGCCACTTACCACAAGGATTCTTTTCGTTTTATGATATATGAAGTCAGAGCTATAAAAACTAACTATGTTTCTTTACCGCCCAGGTCTGACCAACGTCGTTGCTGGTTACACATCAGTAATGGACCTGCCTCTTCGCGCCGGAGCTGTTAAGCATACCATCAACGTTGTCGGAGAGGAATGCGTCAACCAATTCTTCTTGGTAAGTCTTTTTGTATCTTAGAAGCCGTTACCAATTTCAAACCCAGAACGTTTAATGGTTCATAATTAATGTGGCTTTGATTTCTTTCCAAGTGGTCGCTATCTGGTCCTACGAGCATAATTGGTTATACTTCTGACGGCCGATATAGCTTTTAATATTCTTGAGAGACTAACTTATTTTTTTTATATTTTTTGACTAAAGTTGTACTCAGATTTGTTGATAATAGAAAATCTAACAATTTGTAAAATTCAATTTACAAGAATATCTCCTATCATCCAATTTAGATTAAAACAATACCTGCCTATGCCGTAATGATCGAGCTATCATCGTATTTTCAGGTTGAGGCGCTCCGCTCGGCATTGTACGGTGAGGCGTTTAATAACATTGCGTACACTCACTCCATCGTTGCTGTCACTCCTCATCTGAAGGTTGGAGGAGGAAAGAACTACAACCAGATCGTCGGTAAGTGCATCATCATATACACTGTCCATTAATCCAGAACCAACGTTAATGATCACTCCCACATGTATCTTTGAACATGACAGAGTTATTTATAATATCCTCGAAGGTGTGCCTTGGATCTGTGCTTAAACAGCATAGCAACCTATAGCCCAGATGATTTGATTCTGACAAGAGATCTATGTTTAGCAGTGAGAGTTACTAACAGGCTGATATTATTGACTCATACGGCTATTGACTTCACAACACCCACGTATCGTATAAAATGGTCTTAATAAGAATGTTATTCTTCAGGTTACACCGACCGCGCTGTGATCATGCTTGGAGACAAGAAGGTCGGCAAGGAAGCTGAGAACCTCAGGTCTACCCTTGAGAAGACACCTGACTCGTGTAGAGACTTCGTTGAGTCGGTGAGTAGAACACAAGATATATTATTGACAACACTCTTACCATTCAAGATAATAATTGAGGAGGAAACTACTTCTCACTCATCTCACTGATAACCAGACCATCGAATGAAAGTACCAGGAATTTATATACAAGCAATATTATCATCGATTATTTTGGAATTTAGTCGGCCCTTTGTTCATTTAATGCCATTAACTGCGCTGACAAAATAAAACATTCCTCATATTATGAACATGCGTTGGAATTCGTATTTTATTTAGAAGACAACTTTTAAGAGATTTATCATTTCTTTTTTGTCTTTCCCAGACCGACGGTATCGTCTTCTCAGCAACGAACTTCCATAGCATGAACCCTGGACAACAGAAGCAGTACATCCAGACTGCCGCGGCTGCCATCAACCAGCGTCTGTTCCATGAGACCATGGTCCAGGAATGCACGTGTAGCTACGTGGATCCCTTCAGAGTGCGCTCTATCTGTGTCACCAAGGATAGAAAGGAAGTGGTAAGCAAACTACTATTATTCTAAAATCCCTGGATTTAAACAAATAAGGCTACTTCGATTTTTTATCGCAACGTTGACGGACCGTGAACGTGCATAAAATATCGGGATCGAACCCGAGATTTTATGCAATATAATTCAATTTTTTTATCAAGAAAGTCTCTTTAGCAGCACGTAGTCTGCATCAGTGCCCGTTAGGTGAAAGGAAGTGGGCTCGCCCCGAGGGGACTGAAAGTCATTCTTGGCGAAATGTAGATGTAATACCGTGGTTATGGGTATAAGACTATATAATGGAATGTAAAATAAAATGATGTCAACCTTAAACATTCACAACCGTCTTCATGTCTCTATAAGGCCAATTATCATTATAAGATGACGCGGAGAATGTAACGCCATCGTTGTAACATGAATAATTATGAATGTTTTTGTCCTTTATTGCTAACGAAAGTATATCTATCTCTTCGGTAATCTAAAAAGTCTATAATTACGCTTTTGTTACTAATTAATATTACTTTGCTATTTATTTTTATGATCTACTTTCCTATACTCGTACATACAAAACTTCTTGCATTATCGTTTATTAACATATTTTTGTTTTGTCCTCAGGCTCGCAGAAGGAAGTAAGTCTTCGCTCGAACTGTGATCGAAATATGCCAAGTACCAAATACTCTAGTGTTATTGTAGTACCACGGGCGAGCGAGATGCATTTATACACAAATATATGTATATGCGTCTCACTCGCACGTTCTCATTTCATCTGCTATGGAAATTTGAAACGACAACGTTCAATCACTTGGTGATAACTTTTTATATAAGCAATCGTAATTCACTAGTAATGTACATTTACTATAGAGATTAATTTAGCCAGAGATGTTTTTAAGAATACTAGTGATGTACAACCCAGATTTTTTATTGAATATAATATTATGTAATGGATTTTTTAATATCATGTTGTATTGTTTGATGTTTCCATAGTAGAAATATTAATTATTTTCATTATAATTGTCATCAAATCTGTTATATTTATGAGTATCATTACATCATGAGGTCTTCATGATCGTCTCTGTATTAGATATAATAAATATGTTATTTAATAAAGTTATGCCTTTTATTTTACATTGAATCCTAGATCTGATAGCTGAACAGACAGACATAAAAATATCTCATAACATTCTGAAAAATTGACTGCACGGATGATGTTGTGGTTTAAGTGGTCCCCTTCCCAATGCCACCGTGCCGAGTGTTGTGGGTTCGATCCCAACACGAAACAAAAAATTGTGGCCCAAAAACAGTTGTTCCGAGTCTGGGTATTCTCCGAGTCCGTTGTCTGAACGTTATAAGGCCCAGCGACACAGGAGTTAATCCTAATGCTGTTGTAGGCACATTGCAACTACGGCACCTCAATATTTTAGTCGTACTTACGACTTCAATTAGTGTATTAAATTATCATTTAATGTTTTGACTTAGTCATACATATTTCTGTTTCCACGTGTGTATATGACGTGTATGGTCAGATATGCTTAATATTGTATTATACAGGCTGTCCGGTAATTAATGGATAACCTGGAAATGTCTTATAGTGGAACTGATGGCCGTTCAGAAAAAAAATATGAATGAAAATCTATCCTAACTACTACTTGAGATACCTATGTGTTTTTTTTTTAATTACCATGTATAACTTTCTTGTATACTACGACCATAAATGAATGAAATCCATCGTTTTTTGTTGTTTTATTATTAAACACTTATTATGCTAATTGCCGGACATCCTGTAGATAATCTCGTGATCATCAAATAAACAAGCACTCTGAACACGCAGTTTTCACGACACTGTCTTTCGAAAAAAAGAAAATAAAGATAGTGCCGTGGTAGGTATCCCATCCACTTTAGATTAAAAGTCTTGAAGGGCCTCTTCGACTATCGTACCGACGTAAACTCATTCCTAACACAAGCATTCTAGCTTAGATGGAGGGGTAAACAAGGATACTAGTAAATTGAAACGCAAATTGATAGTATACTTTGAAATAAATTATTGGAGCCATCGTGCTTTTCGATGTAGTTATGTGTCCTTTAGTTTAATAAATATATACTTATCTGTATATTAATTCCAAGCATTTCTATACATTTTAATAATTTACCAGTCAAAAATTACATTTGTTTTTGGAAAACAAATTCCTATACCATTTACATATACTTTTCCCGCGGCTACGCTCGCGTTATTCTATATTTTGTTAATCAATAGCTGTCCCTCGGGACAGTACTTTTTTCTAGATGAAAGGTACCCTTTTCCTTTTTGTACCCCTGACACATTCACACATTCGTATTTATAATTAGGTAGGATTAGGATTGCCTAAAGTAGACAAGCTTATCCGAAATAAAAATACGTAGTTCAATTAAATTAGGAATCTTGTTATAAATCTATTACTTTTACTATTCCCTTCTACGTTTGGTGCGAGTGCTCTGTGTTGTAAAATTATGTTTACGTCATTTATAATAGTATAATAAATCAGAAGTCAGGGAGACAAGGAAACTCACACTGAGACTAAATACACCATTTATTGTTAAATCACACTAACTCGCAATGTATTCACACAGTATAAAGTATGTTATCAGAGATGCTTACAGCTCCAAGAATAAGCAAAGAATGCTCTGCCACAAATCTCAAAATGACGCACACTGTGTTCGTTACTCGGTCAATTGAGATACTCGGTTACGCAAGAATAAATCATAAATTGAATAAAATATTACATCCAACTATTGTATTAGACGTACTTATTAAAATTTATTAAATATCAAATTAATATACCTAACAGTCGGCATTCTGAGATTTACATGTCCTCATGTAAGTAATTTATTTATTTTAATAATAACAATCAATCCGATAAATCAATTATTACACCATGCAAAAAAGAAAATATAAGTATGTTATAATTATCCATGTCTTATTTATACAACTAATTATTACCCTAAAATAATTAATAGAATTTTGTAATATAATTCCTTACCTCGGCCATATCTCAAATCAAAATTGTTCCATCAATTTCTTAACTAGCTTAAAGTTTAATGTTACATTTGTATCTCTCAATGTTCATTTATATCATCTATCAGTGTCAATTCAAAATCATAATCAATTCAAAATTATTTCATTATTAGATAAGTCAAAAATATTTGCACACTCCTCAGTTGGCTTATCGGCCTCATTTGTGCGCAAATATATTCTCAATGTACCTAGCATACTCCGCAATTTGGCTTATCGGCCTCCTGTATGCAGGTATTCCAACTAGGTAAATAGATGCTCCCAAAGTTGGCTTCTTGGCCTCATGTGCATCCTTTACCCAACTAACTATTCAAGATCACGCAATTAACAATAAATATAATTCGAATTGACACTTATTTTAATTACTAATCTAGTTAACGAGTAACAATAAATTGATATGACAATATGTTCAATAGAACTTTTAATTACTCTTATTGAATAATTACATTGTATTTAATAATTCATTATTAATTTCATCATCAATTTTATCATCAGTTTCATTGCTAATTTTATCATCATTAATTTTACCACCAATTTCCTTGTTACGCTTATTAATATCCTAATCAATGTCATTATTTAGTTCAACTTCTTTATCAGAATCTGTATTACTTTGATTTCAATTTGCGTCGGTATCATTTAAATACTCTTGAGTGTATGTCAACCATGGATATATTTTATCTATGGAAATAACAGCTTCATATCGTATATTTTGTTTACGCGTTAAGGGGGTATCTTCTACAATGTATCTATCATTGTCTAGGATTTTAATGACTCTATATGGACCTTGAACCTTTGGTAAAAGTTTCTTAGATTTGCCACTGTTACTCGCTATTTCCCTTTCTATCCTTACTAAGTCACCTACTTTATGCTTTTTAGCTTCTTTTCTATTCTTATCGAATCTTTCCTTCTGTTTTGTCTGTTCTTTTGCTACCCTTAAATTAACGTCATCCCTGATCTCAGTTAATGATTTTGGGGTCTCTTTATCAGAATCTAGTAAAGAAACTATATTACTATCACCCTTAGTTCGTAATCTCAATCCAAATAATATTTCTGACGGGCTTTTACCAGTAGTTTTATTAACTGTTGTATACAAACCTAATTGTATTTCTTCTAAATGTTTACCCATTCATTTTCTGGGCAATTACGATTTTTAGTGGCAAGTGAAGCCTAGATTGTGCGGTTATATCTCTCCACTTAGCCAATGGCCCTTGGAGTAGCTACGGCGTTTAAAACGTGACGTATACTTAATTTATTTATGAAATCTTTAAAATCCTTACTGGTGAAAGATGTACCCCGATCGCTTATGATTTGGTACCCCAAATAAACTAATGTAATTATTTAAAACTTTTAAGGTTGTCTTAGTTTTAGTGTTTTTGGCTCTGTATAAAGTTATATATTTCGTGTAAGCATCAATTAATACTAATATGTAAGAATTATTAGATTTACTTTTAATAAATAGCCCTAAATGATTTAAATGGATTGTGTGGAAAGGCTCGTCTATTTTTGGGATAGGATGAAGCAGTCCCTGCTTTTTACTTCCAGGGGTTTTATGATAAGAACAATCCAAACAAGATTATATATATTTCTTAACAAATTTTCTCATTTTGGGAAACCAATAAGGATCCTTTAGTTTATCTAAGGTCTTTTCGACCCCAAAATGGCCTAACTCATCGTGATTTTTCTGAAGTAGTTGCCATCTAACTCCCTTTGGCACCATCCATTTTAATTGACCATTAACTACGCGATAAACCTTTCCATTCTTTATTTTATAGTTTTGATAAATATCTATCACATCTTTAGCGTTCTTCGCGGGGCTCCTATTTCTAGGAAGTTTAAAACAAAATAACCACGAAGGCTAAGGCGGGAGCTCCGCTCCACTTCGCTCCCGCTTTAGCCTTCTAACCTAACCTATCCGAGTCGGGGTACTCTGAGTTGGGGTGTTAACCAGAATGACGTTTTTTATATAATATATTAAACGTTAGACCTAATGATTTTCGATTAAATAAACAATATACATATTAAACGTTAGACCAAATGATTTTCGATTAAGTAGATAAGTAAGAAACTAATTAAGTTTTAGAATAAATAAATGTTATATGTAAAGAAATTATATCAACAGTTGGTATATCTCACGTTGATTATATCTTATGAACGATAATAAAATGAAATTAGACCAAATGAGTTTATACGTTATGAGACGCACCTATACAATCGTACTCCTGTAGTTGCAACCACCATCTAGCTATTTTAGGTATAATGTCTCTTTTTGATAGGGTTGTACGCGACGCATTACAGTCGGTAATTATAGTAAATTTTAGACCCAAAACCATAAACTCGAAACCTATTTAATGACACCACAACTACTAATGTTCCAAGCTCGAAAGAATGATACTTTTGCTCTTCGAGTTTTGTCTGGCGACTATAGTGAGCTACCACTCTCCATTTACCAGAATCATCTTCCTGCAAAAGCATACCCATCTTACATGCGTCAGTGTGAATTAGGGTCTTAACTGAAGGATTATAAATAGTGAGTATGGGTCGTTTGACTAATTCAGACTTCAGAGTTGAAAATGCTCGATTTTGTTCTTCGCCCCATTCCCATTAAATTTATTATCTTTTTTTAATAGTTTTGTTAGCGGCGAGGCTATTATTGCAAAATCCTTAACAAATCGTTGGCCAAAACTAACAAGCCCTATAAACTGACGCACTTCATGTTGGTTTTCAGGCCTTTTATACAGTTGTACAGCTTCAGATTTCTTGGCACTGGATCTAACTCCCTCTTTAGAAATTTCGAATCCTAAATAATCGATTCTATTGTCAAAGAATATACATTTAGTAACTTTGAACGTTAATCCCGCATCCCTTAATAATTTAAGTACAGTTTTCTATCGCTCCATTCCTTGTTCTATACTTTGACTCGGTATAATAGTATCATCCATAACAGCATAAGCTTCATTATTTCTCGAGGATTTCAACATTTTATTTACAGTTTTTTAAAAGACAGAAGGCGCATTTGCCAACCCGAAAGGCATTCGCATAAATTGATACTGACCATCGGGTGTAACGAAAGCAGTTTTATCTTGTGAGGAAACAGCGATCGGAATCTGGTAGTACCCAGATGCCAAGTCTAAAGTGATAAAGTAATTGTACCCTCCAAGGCTATCAATTTGGTCCTCGACCCTCGGCAATGGATAATGCTCTTTGACAGTCTTGGGGTTCAGTGCTCTGTAATCTACGCATAGGCTGATCTGGTGATGATCAACACCAGTTTTCTTTTGTACTAGTAATATTGGACTTGCATAAGATGAAGTAGATTCAGTAATGATACCGCTGTGTAACATCTCTTGTACCATATCTTTAACTTTTTCCCTTTCAACATGTGCCAGCCTATATAGCCTATATGGGCTAACAGGCGTCGCATGGTGTAAAGTTATAGTCATTTTCATTAAATTTGTTAACCCTAAATCGGTAAGATTAAACGAGAAACAATCCTTATATTTCATTTTTATTTACATCAAACAATTTTTTATCCTTAATTATTGGAGCCCTTGTTAATAGAACTTCATTTTTAATCATTAAGGGTTCTGGTTCTAAAGGAGAATGGGCAAAATGGTACCCGGCTCCAATAGATATGATTGTAGTGTCGTTTAAAATGTCTTACCAAGAAGAACAATATTTACTATAGCCGCCAGTCTCAAATCTGATTGCGTTTGGAGATAAACGACAGTCTTACTGACTAATAAAAACCCTGTTCCTTCGGTTTCCCTTTGCGTTCCAGGGCCACGGTAACCTGTTTAGACAGTCCCGTGGCCCCGGCTATAAACATACATATACGAGTATATTAGGTACCACTTATCTATGTAAGAAAATGAGTACCAAGGTAATATTTTCTGCATTTCCGTTCATGTTTTCTATTAATAACGCTTTTACGTAAGGCTTTGCCATGCACCCCTCCTTTTAACTCGAGCCCCGCTGCTCCCGAGCGCGGGGTGTGCGCAGGAGCAGTGGGGGAGGCGTCGGTGTCCGCGTCAATCGCTCGTTCGTTTTGCGCTCATGACGACGTTTAGCTGCTGTTTGAGTTTCTTTTGTGCTTTCATAACTCGGTTTTATTAACTACTAACCCCTGCGCTCCTACTGGACTTGTTACCCGCTATTATTAACGTTGACCTGTGCTAGTGTTGTGGACTATACTGATTTGCTTTTCGAACTGGAATATCGCAATGGACCGTCTTAACTGTGTAATGGGTCGGCGAGCTTTATATACCAGACGATACCAACAACATGTTTTGACAGCTAATCTGTCAAAAACGCGCCCTGAGTTCGGTGTGTTTATTCCTGAACATGCCGTTCTGGAGGTAAGCACTTCTATTATTATAATCTAGGTGTAGTTTTATTTCACCATCCCTTCGTCCGTGCCGTTTATTCTCTGAATCTAAGTATATTATGTTCTTCATTTTAAATAAGCACCGGTGATGCCACTTAAGACGGTCATTACCAATAACCATAGATAAAGGTTAGCAGTCCAAACAAAAGGGTCTATCCTTTCTAACTCGATATTTGCTACCTGGACACTGTGCGCAAGTGTGGAATCATCGGACCTTCGAAAGTCACTTCTATTATTCTAATGCGCTATTATTTTGTATTAGCGTTCCATAAGCTCTGTAAGTGCAAGCGAGATGGACATAGAGAAATGATTTATAGCCCGACGACTTTGTTGAATCTGCGCTTACAATAACAAAAATGTTAGGTTACGATCGATACTTTAATATTTTGTATTTACGTGATATTGTTTTCTCAGTTTTTTTAGCTTAGTTCCAAAAAAATAAAGTACCTATACAAAAAAAAACATTAAGTCATATTTTTACTACTTTCAGGCGGTATTCGATGGCACACGACGTGTGTGTCACCGATGTTGGCAGTCCGCTGATAATGCAGTGAGAAGACATTCGAACCTTGCCGTGCCCGGAGCAATGCCTGAAGCAGTGTCTGAAGAAATGCCAGATTCAATGCCGGAAGCAGAATGCAATAGCAAAATGCAATTTTTTTTGGAATTTCAAGTTTCGGAGTATACACGTGCTCCAAACACACCACGGCATTGTAAATTTAACGACTGTCCAAACGCAACTCGTCATCGAATCCCAATAACAATAAAAACTCACATCTTTTGTGAATATAAGCTTTATATTCCAAATGGTGCAAGAGTGTGTACACAGCACTTAGAGAACAATGTTTGGGATGAGCTACCTCAAACATGTAATGTCACTCATGATTTGAATACAGACCAGTTTACTGACATTTGTGACATGTTAAGAATGGCCTTACAACGTGGACCTCGGCTAGACTTCAACACGAGAGGCGCTTTAACCAACGAGGAGATGCACTTTTGGATAGGACGCAAGTGCGAACAGTTTGATGCTATGTTGGTACAAACACCTGCACTAAATGAAAGATGTAGAGAGCCGAGAACTGCATTAGGTATTTATCTTACAAAACTGCGTATCAGGGAGCCAGATGAAAGACTTGCGACATTATTTAACATATATGTCACGACGAAAGCTTGAACGTTTGTTGGTTATTGTGAGGGAGTGTCTCAATAACAATTATGTCGGGCTGCATTTGGGAGTGGATCACATTGGCAGACCACAATTATTGGAAAATCTCACTATACCAAAAGCATTATTTGAAAATGAAAATAATGATAAGTTATTATTAATTGGAGATGGTACTTACATTTACATAAATAAAAGCTCGAACTTCTTATTCCAAACATTGTTCTACAGTTTACACAAGTTACAGAATCTACTGAAACCTTTCCTACTTGTATGTACTGATGGATACATACTAGATGTAATGGGTCCATACGCTGCAACAAAAACAGATGGGCGACATTATGAATGATGGACAACATCCACTACATTGCTTACTCCGAACAAACGATGCTTTTATATTAGATTGAGGTTTTAGGGACAGCTTGGACCTCATTGATGAATGTGGGTATGAATCCTATGTCCCACTAACAAAGAACCGCCAAGAGACACAGCTGACCACTGAACAATCCAACGAAGCTAGATCGGTAACGCTATGCCGCTGGGTTGTGGAAGTGGTAAACGGCCGGTTTAAACGTGATTTTAAGCTCTTGCGGCAAAAATATTTTAATAAGTCACTGCCCAATATGTTCACTGATTTTAAGATTGCCGCAGCTATCACGAATCACTTCCACCAACCCATCGTGGATAGCGTACACGCAGACGAATTCGTCAATATAAGGCAGAAAATAGATACCCCGAATCTTCTGCATATGTATGTAGAGAGAAAACGGCTTAATCACAGAAGAGTAGATTTTCAGAGGATGGAAGCGAGCCAGATAGAAAACTTCCCTTCAATGACGGAGGAGGAATTCTACTAGCGCTAGGTACATACCAACTCAAGCTGGCAAGCTGTGCCGAGCATTTGTCAAATGGTCTGTATATAATTAAAACGTACAGAGAGGGAGCACTTGAAGATCTGTCAGACTATGGCATACACGAAGATGCCTGGCTTTTGCGTGGACGAATCCAGTCGCGAAATGTCCGTATAAAAACATATTTTCGTTATATATTGATCAACAGTGCAAATAATATTGTCCAACAGTATTGCACATGTTTAACCGGGCGACATACGATGGGCACTTGTGCACATATATTGTCCATCGTATTGTACCTAGGCTATGCGAGGCATACGGGATTTACTGCTCCGGCATCTTTCCTCAATGCTGTTATAGTTGATACCGATATGTAATGTTTTAAATCTACTCACTTATTGCTAAAATATATGATTTTTATTTGAAGAACGCTTGTTTTCTTACTTCTTTTAATAATAGAATCCTAAGTGTGTTATATCATCGGCTAATTCTATCTTATTTCAGCTTTATTTTACTAATATAAGTAGTTTGTAGTAAATTCTCATTTATAAAACTTAGTGAGATTACTGCTTCCCAAACATGAATAGGGACAGGTGCCATGGTAGACGTTTTTCTGCATCAAAATGTCTTTTCAATGATATATTAATGATGACTATTGGAGCGGGTACCACGTTCCATACATTTTTGCACATTCTCCTTTAATACATCCTAAGCCATTTGTAATTGTATAGCTCCCCGGCATCACATAATATTTATGTTCATTTTCATCCCGTACATAAACGGTGTAAGTAACATTGCTATCAGTTTTTATCGGTACAGCTGTCATAGAATTTATCGTAGTATCGTCACGAATAATTAATTTTAATTTATCTAAGTTATCATTCTCAGGTTGTTTATGTAGTATCAAACGCTTATCAGTTTTTATAATAATAATACCTGCCTGTTCGGAAATTGTATGTCCTAACAGTATCGGATACCTAAGCAACTCATCCTTAACTATTAAAACTTCTGTAGGTGCAGAAATCCCTTGAACAGTTAAATTGACAACAGATTTACCTATCGGATCTATAAGAGAATCTCCAAATCCTTTAAGTGATGGCAAATTACCTTCAGTAGTATAGGGTATATCTAATGCTTCAAAGTTACTTTGTCTCATTAAGGTACATTGGCTACCAAGGTCAACATAACACATCATAGATTTACCATTAACGCTAATATTCAAAATGTATTTACTATCCAAAGTACCTGCTAACTTTACTTCCGATACTCCTGCCTTATCGTTAGTATTTTTTTGTAAACGTCTACATGAAGTGGTTTGTTGTCCAAGGCTTTTACATATATTATACAGGTAACTAATGGTTTGGGGCATTTAAAACTAGGGTGACCTAATTCACTGCAATTAAAACGTTTAATAGAGTTTGGTGCCGTTTTATTATTTTCACTTTGGGTATCTGAACGCTTTTTATTATTTTTAACATCTTCGGATGTTATGGTTTTAAAGTAGGCTAACAACTGTTCAGGCTCAGTATAATTACCTGCCTGAGCACCTAAGCGCATACTTCTATCCTCTAACCCATTTATAATACATCTATTGCTTTCTTATTATATATTTCACATCTATTCAGTAAATTTATCTTATGATAAAAATAGGTTTCTAATTATTATATATTCCTATCTAACTATTTCTTGCAACAAGTGAGCATAATTTTGCACAGTAGGGAAAATTTTAGTAAACTTTTCTTTCCATTCGGTCCATGTAAAATTAACAAAGGGTAGGCCTTGGTACTACACTTTAGCTACACCCATTAGTTTTGGTAATGTATAATGCAACAATTGCGTTTCATTCCAATCATACAATTTTGCACATTCTTCTACTTTCTTTATCCATGTATCAACAGTGTGTTCTTTATTAGATGGATCAAATTCAGGGACGGCATTACTATTCATTGAAAAATGATACTGAGAAGTTGCACCAGGCAATAACTAAATCAAATTCAACAATTCTCTAGCAGATACATTAGTTAACTTACTATCGGTATTACACTGATTATCAAATTTTTGTCTCTTTGATCGTTTTAAACTAGACTTTTTTTTATTACGACGGTCCATAGCGGAATGGTCGTTAGAAGAATTGCCATCAGAGGTAGAAGATAAATTACTCACAGCTGATAAACGCTTTTTACTGCGCTTAGGCTTACGCCGACACTCCGATGAACGCTTATGACGACTATCACGACGGCTCTGTGACCTCTTCCGACTCCGCGACCTTCGCGGTCGTCGTTGTCTTCGGCTCCTTTGTGAGGATGAGGACGATTCGGATAGGCTCCTCTGCTCACGACGATTTCGTCTTTTGGAACGAGGATGGCGATTTTCGGGAAACGGCGGAGTCCTCATATATGCAATCTGTGCCTCCTCATCTCCAGACATATTCCCAATGCTCTGAAACTTGAAATTGTTTGCATTAGATCATGATAAAATAACCCAAATACGATGCTCATAAAAGCGGGGTACTTTTCAAATACATATGTACTTAGTGTTAAGGCTCCTAACTGAGAGGGGAAGCGGGGGCGGAGGGAACGCGACATTGCCGCGATTAATTATTATTGTATGTAAAATCATTAATTTTAATATACCATTTTTGGACTGCAGTTGGACAGCCTTCTCATTTCATCTCCCTACATTGATCATCAACACTTAGTTTAAACACTATTTATAATAATGTAATTTTATTATACACATGGTCATGAAATCATACTACTCATATGGCGTAGAACAATTCAACAATAATCAACTACAAAACAATCAAAAATAAAACTTTCGCACTAAAACATCTTATGTAGGTACTATATTTCTTGCAAATAAATAAATAAATGAAAAATGTTTTGTTTCACTATAGGGCGTTACATTTTAAATTTGTGTTGTTTTACCAATCGTATGACGCAATAAAATTAAATACACATTCCGCATTTAACCTAATTATTTTTCAAAACAGCAATTATTTGAATCAGCATGCAACAGAGTCAATTACCCACTTCAGGAATGAGTAAAGAGTTTTAAGATTTATGTACAAAATAATTTAACTACACCTCACCTTGGTTTTCAGCCGAAATTTGATAAACAACCGTTACCGTAACGGTCACTTGTAGGCGTGGAAGGCATTTTATACTTGTAGTATCCCACTTCTGAACTATAATAAATCAGAAGGAAACTCACGCTGAGACTAAATACACCATTTATTGCTAAATCACACTGACTCGCAATGTATTCACACAGTATAAAGTATGTTATCAGAGATGCTTAAAGCTTCAAGAATAAGCAAAGAATGCTCTGCTACAAATCTCAAAATGGCGCACACTGTTTTCGTTACTCGGTCAATTGAGATACTCGGTTACGCAAGAATAAATCATAAATTGAATAAAATATTACATCCAACTATTGTATTAGACTTACTTATTAAAAGTTATTAAATATCAAATTAATATAACAATATATTGCCGGTTCATAATAGTTTTATAGTTGCATAATTAAATATTTAGGAACTGTTTTCGAAAGTTTTGAGTCTATTGTAATCGTATAATTGTGGTGAATAGTATTAGTTAGAGAGTAATTTTTTTAATCCACCATGTAATTTTGTTTGAATAAAGTAAAATAGACGGTGGTATGTATATGGACATTCTGGGATATAGACATTTTGGAAAATGGACATTCTGGGATATGTTTTTTCTGGGACATGGACATTCTGGGATTTGGACATTTTGGGATATGGACATTCTGAGATTTGGACATTTTGGGATATAGACATTCTGGGATATGGACGTTTTGCACCCTCTGGACATTTTGGGATTTGGACATTTCGAACCTAAACGGTTCAAGCCAGTGATAGCCTAGTGGGAAACCGTTGAACTGCCACGCAGAGGTATCGGGTTCAAAGCCAAGGCGCGCATCTCTGACTTTTCGAAGTTTTATGCGTATTAAATAATTAATTATCGCTTGCTTTAACGGTGAAGGAAAACATCGTGATGAAACCTGCATGCCTCAGAGTTCCTCATAATGCTCTTGAAGATATGTAAAGTCTGCCAACCCGCTCTAGGTCAGCGTAGTGGATTATGGCCTAACCCTTCTCACACTGAGAAGAGGATATTATTTAGTTCTATAGGCAACTAGGTATTTAGCGAAAATCAATGAATTAGTGATCGAGCAAGGGGCACGCATTAATGTTGCAAATAAATAACTATTATTGATTTTACACAGCGCGTTACATGCGCAGTTTTTCTGTTAACTTAATGTACGATTTATACCAAGCGAACGACGCCGGAGCGCAGCGCAGCACATCGCAGCGGGTAGCCGACCGCGTCCGCCTGACGGCTACAATCTGCTGAAACCTGAGCGCAAACGCTTGCATGCTCATGTATCCGCTAGCATGCTCTCAGCGACTAGTGACTTTCGTGACGAGAAGAAGAGAGCTGCTGAGTGGAACCGAGCGGACGCGACGACAATCGCGGCGTCCGAGCGCAGCCGATCGGCTGCAATATACGCTCGCATTCGACCGGCTGCCGCCGCATACGCGTAAATCTAACCGAGCTCCAAACAGTGTAAATTCCATGCAAATATGAAACTTAATTATTGTGTAGAAGCCTGAATTTCCTTTAGCACAGTGTTAAATACGCTCCGACGCGCTACGGCGGCGTCCGCTTGGTGGACATCGTACTTTAAAGTCATCCAGTAATAAAATCAAATCATTGAATATGGAAGGTGAATTAGATATAACACGAAAATTATTATAAGTAATCTATTGCGTCACAGCGGCATGACTGTCTGGTATTCTAGACTTGACAAGTTTAATAACAAAATCCAGTGTACGCACGAAAGCTGAACTTTCGTTTACCACCAGTATCAGTGCCGGCGGCCGCCGCAGTGGCGTCACACCGCGGCCAATGCCCAACTGTAGTAGCATACCTAACTGCCGAGCGTTCAGTTGAATTTGGAAGATCGTCCACCACTAAGCAAACGCTGATAAAGGCGATCACACCGTGCGACAACGGATTTTAAACTGTAGGCGTTATGAGTTTTACGAGTAGGTAACGATAGTCAGTTAACCTATTGAGTCGCCGCGGCACACCGGTGGCCAGTCCACAATGGATTTTTAATTACGTCTTGTTTTCTAAGACTAGACAGATTAATACAATGTCTTCGGCAAAATCTCCCTATAAACCATTTCTGAATACGCAGGAGATTTTTTAGAAATCTTATCTAGTAATAAAAGATAATGAATATGAGTTCTGTCAAAGTGTATAGAGAACCCTAAGACCTTAACGTGAAGCCCTCAGTTTTGTGAAGTGTAATATTTTTTTAATACATTTTCATACATTTATATTTCAAAATTAGAATATGAACTTAAAAATAGTCATTTGGAGATAACATAATATTTTGTCGCGTGTGGGATTCGAACTACAATACTCAAATCAAATCGCTATCCATGCAGTCTAATATTTGAGTGCACTAACTATTATTATAAATAAAAAATACTATGATATGAATTAGTATTATATTTTGACATACTTCACGAGGGTTCAGTTGCATAAATTAGCTATATTAAGTTCCTATATTGTTTTTGCTTGGGACATTAAATTCTGATTTGTGTTTAAATAAAATTCGTTATTTTTTTGCATAATTTTAACAGTAGATACAGATACACACAGTAATTGTAAATCAAAAAATATAATTTACATCGTTAAAATCCTAACCAATTCAATGCGAATGTGATTTTGTTTGTTACGACTAGGGATTGCAATCCCGCAGCTTGTTCAATCTCGCGGGATTGATATGCGGGATTACTTAATCCAGCGCGGGATCACGCGGGATCCCGCATCTTTGAAATTATGTTATAACATCAAATTGAAACTACAGATTTTTGTGTAAAATAAAATTTTCTTACATTAAGCCACATAAATTATAATCAAAACTCCTGTTAAATCAGTGCGGTGTACTTGAATACGTTTTTACATGTAGAGTCTGTGATAACTGGTTACTCAACACCGTATTTTGTTGTTGCAATTTATCCAATATAAATCGAACTGTTGTATCCGCAGTTATAAGCGTTGACTCTCGCCTACATAGGGCCTAAACTCCTAATTTAAAAGGCTGCAAGTTAGCAATGAGATCTTTAATTATGAACCACTCATTATCGCTGAATCAATACAATTCTTCAAATTATAGAATCGTTTTACCATATTCAAAAGGCTTTTCCAGCGAGTACGGCAGTCTAATATCAATGCCAATTCTTTTTAGAGCCTTTTTGTTTCTTCACATATTTTTGTAAGAAGACGTCATTTTTAGTTGGTGATCGCTTAAAAATCTTAATCTTGACCACTTTCCGTACTTTCTTCAATAGATCGTCATATGTTGTAGTAGTAGTAATAATTTCAAGTGGCAGTAAATTTATATTAACAGTCACACCCTGTTCATTGGCGTCCATATCATCGTTATCATCATTATCAGATTCTGTCGTAAATGCTGCTGCTGGGCATTCTGATATTGAAGAATTGCTTTTCTTATACAGTGCATCCACCACCACTAGTTGTAAGCCGTGTGTAAAACAAAGCTGCTGGGAACAACGCAAAAGTCTGCCACTTTTCACCATCACACTAGCGCCGTCCGTTGTAATTGCGATAATATCTGTGTCTAAGTCTAGACCCAAACTCGCGTGGCGTTCTTTCACCAAGCTAATGCAATGTTTTCAATAGCCGTGCCATGTATACGGACCAAACCCAGATTAAAATGTTTTACTTTCTGGTGGAAGTTGATATTTAAGTATCGATGATTCTTTTGTGACGTGTGAAACGGCAACGTCGCGCTCGTGCTACCTGGGATTTACGCGAAAGTTCTAGCGCCAAATTTTAATTTGCCGTATCCGCGGGTCCGCGCTTTGAAGGTGCGGGATCCAGCAGATTAATAAAAGCAGCGGGATCCCGCGGGAATGCGGGATCCCGTTTTGCGGGATTGCAATCCCTAGTTATGACCGATTATCATGAAATTTCGTATACACCATGTTAGGGATATAGAATAGGACATAGGATACCTTTCTATTCGACAAAAGTTTTGTTCCCGAGGAAAATAAATTTCTTAAAAAAATCTAGATTAATACGAGTGAAGCCATAGACAAAATCTAGTAACTGTGGCGACTTCGCACAGATGAAGAAGTTCTGCCTACATCTAACAGATGGCGTCAAATGACGTCACACAATTCTGCATCGCACAAGTGGAGTTTACACGGTGACTAAGTATATATTATGTATATATAAGCTCCCGACATCAACCGTCTCGTGAGCGGGTTGGCCGGGCGGATGTTCGACCAGGCAGACTGCTCAGCTCACACCCATCTGACCACCATCGTTCCCCTCCCCCATCCCGAAACCACAACGTGGATAAGGAGGACATCCCTCTCTTGACGACTAGTCCAGTTTATGATATAGCGTTCCCCTTTTTTTTTTTTTTTTTGATACCCAGGAAAAAATGCTTGATGCACTACCCGCCGGCTAGGGGATGGCACCGGCGGGGCGTGTGGGACACACCAGCCTAGTGCTGGGATACCCACTAAAAAAACCTGGGGTGTTCCCTCTCTCACCCAGTGGGGGGGGCCTGTTGGGAGTCTAAAAAGATTCATCCATAGCAGGCCCCCCCGTGTGGGTGCCGGCCGGGTCAATCGGACCCGACCTCCTCTCGTCCCCGGGGGAGAGCATTTCACCGCTCTCCCCTTTCGACGTTAGAAGGCGCGCGGGGACACCGCGCGCGCCCTCTATGGGTTCTTACTCACGGGTGGCAGAGTCCATATAGCGTTCCCCTACACCAACCATTAAGGTTATATTAGGTGGAGCCGCTGTACCTTTCAGTGCCCGAGAGCGCCTTCCGGGACCAGTTATATACAGGTCTTGTCCCCAAATCTCGACTTCTCCACCCTAGCCTCAGTGATCCGGTTCTCGTAAGTGAGCTACCTCGTACCCAAGGGACACTACCTATTCTCCAGATAGGTACCGGAGCAATAAAGCCGCTCACCACCCGCAACTCTGGGAGTTGCTAACGAAAACCTCGCTGAAGCCGACGGAGAAGCCGCCTCCCATATCACCAGTATGGTACCGGAGCTGTGTAATAAACGTTCACTTCCCGACGTACATCCGTACGCCTACCCAAATAGGCCTACAAGCTGGGTGTGGCCCAAGTCACTCCAGCTCCACTCTTACTTGCTGAGCAGGCAAGCGCCCGAGATGCGTTGTGGCAGTGAAACCACACTGCCACTTCGCTAAGACAACTCCGTGCCTCGCGCGACCGACTGGTTTACACTAGCCGCGCCTGAGTCCGATCGAATGGATAAGAAGGACATCCCCTTCCTCTACGACTATCCCAGTTTATGATATAGCGTTCCCCTACACCAACCGTTAGGTTATAATAGAGGAGCCGCTGTACCTTCCAGTGCCCGAGAGCACCTTCCGGGACCAGTTATAGACAGGTCTTGTCCCCAAATCCCGACTCTCCACCCTAACCTCAGAGATCCGGTTCTCGTAAGCGAGCTACCTCGTGCCCAAGTGACACTACCTATTCTCCAGATAGGTACCGGAGCAATAAAGCCGCTCACTACTCGCAACTCAAGGAGTTGCTAACGATAACCTCGCTGAAGCCGACGGAGAAGCCGCCTCCTATACTCCCATCGTCGATAGAACACGCCTTTCGAGGCGCAGTGGGCTTCCTGACCTCGCAGTACCCTGGTCCAAAGGGGGAGACCCGTAGTTCTCCCCCCGAAACCCTATCTACTCGGGTCCAGTAGATAGGGAGCTGCTTCCAGTTCCCTCGAGCGGGGCACCACCGTCACCCCTTAACCACACAGAAGACGAACCGCCGCCCTCTCACAGGCGGCTAGCTGGGCCTCTCCCAACGGAGACTCACCCGGCTGGCCAGCCTCGAGGATGGACAAACGCAATGACCGGCCCATAGTAACGGGCCGCGAAGACTGACCGCCTTAAGGAGACCCTCTCCCAAAGGCTCTCCCACCATCCCACCCCAGGGAGGTGAGTAAAATCATGATGCTCAACCGTCGGGCCGCGGCCCGCCAGGCACGATCAACCAGCCTGGTTGGATCCTCCCTTTGTATTGGAGGGACATCACACCCCATTCCTCCACACTAGTAACATTAGATTTTAATGTAGTGACAACAACTCACAGATACTATGTGTATCTCATACTGAGAAGAGATCCGTGGCCATCATCGTTTTAATTTATTTAGGTCACCAAGCAACAATCAAATTTTATCGGTAATGGAAAACCCAAGTTACAGAAACTTGGCTATTTATATACATATCTGGTGAATAAAATTTATTTATAAACAATGTTTACGACATTCAATAAATAACAATAACATCAACCGTTCTGAGAACTGCTTCAACCTCAGAACATTGTTATGCTATTGGGTTAAAGAGGTTAGAATGCAGCTGCTATCCCTTGACACTTATATTCCTAATAATAGTATCAGCCCTGTATTGAACCGCCCCACTGCAGGACACGGGCGGCACGGGCCTCTTCTTAGTGTGAGAAAGGTCAGGCAGACTTCACATATCTTCGAGCACATTATGGAGAGCTCTCAGACATGCAGGTTTTCTTACGCTGTTTTCCATAATTAAATATAATACACACATAAATTCGAAAAGTCAGAGACTCGCCTTGGGGATCGAGACCTCTGCCTGACAGTCAGATGGTTTCCCATTAGGCAATCGCTGCTATAACATTGTTAAAAAATAAAGTTAAAAAATATTAAAACTCGTTAGTATAATCTGCGAGGTGTTGACTACACCTCTTAGAGCCGACTCCATAGGGTCTGGAGGTGCCCGAGTGTCCCCAATGCATAATCGTTAGTACTGAACCATATCGAATATATGTATTATCCTATGCCTAGGATAATATATTGGAATTGGTTATTGACACTAACTGTATGTTTTTGTTTACTTTTCTATGGGCAATGATGGTTCCAATTATTTTTATAAAGTCGAGATCCCTAGCTGTTGTAATCTATCTTTTTTGCACTTTTATATTTTGTTCAGGCCCAGCGCAACAGCAAAGCTTTAAATGTTTCAATGCATTGCCTTTGGGGGGGGTTTGTATTTATGCTTTAATAGTTGCACTGCCTAGCTTGCTTTCTCTGCTTTCTAGCTTCACTGGATTGGCTGCTTGTTTAGTATAGATGCAAACCCACTTTGCTCGACTCTTCAAGACGAGTAAGGTGCCAATGGTCTTAGGGGAGAGCGCAACAGTCGTGTTGATCCCTAAGACAAGTCTGGTGGGGAATCCTTCACGTGGTTGCCCCCTGTTATTGGTCTAGTTCCCTATGAAATAGACGCAACTAAAACCACCAGTCGACCACTGCCTGGGATGGAGAGGTCATGTTCCGGCGGGTCCATCGTCGAACGACAGACGATGGATAGTAATGACCTCCCGCGTGTTTGTGCCGTGCGCGGGGACCCGTACGGAGGGATGAAGGAGTCCTGGGGGTTGAGTGGTGATGTGGCGATGGTAGTGCTGCTGATCTGCAACACACCCCTTTGGTCCGGATTTCCTCTCACACGGGAGGTCGTAGTCTAGCCAGCTGCGATCAATCGGCTGCGGCGTCCGCTCATGCGGCCGCCAGGCGAGTGCCCTTGGGTGAAGAGGTCTCCAGCCGGCAGTGCTCGTCTCCCACCTCAGTGGTTTGGGGTGGAGCGACTAGTGCTGTACGTCTCGGGGACAGCTCACTTAGGGGTGCTATACCTAGCTGGTGGCCCTGGTGCCTGAACAAGGCATCCCCAACGTTGAGGGCTCCATGGTGGGTGGGGAGCCAGCAGGTGAAAAGTAAGATAGACCAAATGGACTCTGTCACAAAAAAAACCAAGGGCTTGACCGATAAGGGCGAGCAACAAAGGACCTCTGGACCCTTAGGGGGAGAGGTCAGCAATAGTGTAGGAGCTGCACGTGGGAGCACCTACATACCCAAGCTGCAAGCTCGTGATGGCCCCAGTGGCCGTCCGAGCATGAGCCAGGGGAGTGGTGCTCACACGGGCAGCGTTAAGAAATGGAGAGGGGGTAACCCTGGAAAGGGCTACCAATTTAGAGGGCGTGGCAGCCACAGAGGGGGTCTGACATGCAGGGAATACCCGAAGGGGGATCCCAGCGGGACACCCTCTGGGAGTGGGTGTCAGCCCTCCAGGATCGGGGAGGCCAGGAAGGAGCAGACGGGCGAGGCACACCCTAAGGGGGAGCCAAACTTGGCTGCACACTCCACAGACCATACCCGGGGCAGGAAGAGGCGCAGTGGGTGTGCCAACCGCAAGCGGCGTGAGCTGCAGCGGCAGTTGGCGCTGGCACCCGATGCAGTCTCGTCAAAAAGGGTCAGGGAAGTGAGCGACGATGCTGTTGCTCAGGCAGATGGCAATAAACGTGCCAAGACCCAAGGTGACTCCTACAGGGAGGCGCTGACGGGGGTTAAAATGGCCGTTGTTGCCGACAACTTCCCTGACGCTCTGCTTAATGCAGAGCTGGTGGAACCCATAAGGGTTGCCATTTGGGACCAGCTGGAGGCCACACCGGATCCTCTGCCGGCCATCAGTGTCGGTGCACTGCTTGGTGGAGCTCTGCACGTGACGTGTGAGGGTGAGAGAGCCGCAGAGTGGCTTCGCGGCCTCAGCGGTAAAACCGTTGGGGACGTGAAGCTCAGAGTGGTCAGCGCCAAGGAGCTTCCAAGGCCAATAAAGATGGCCTGGAAGACCAGGAATACCTGGTGCCTAGATGCCTCCAGGATGCTGACCATGCTGCAGCGCCTCAACCCCTCTCTGAGGACCTGCGAGTGGAAGGTGCTGAGCACGCAGGTCGAGGAGACGCACACCAGGCGCATTGTCCTGGTGGACAGCGTGTCGGCTGCGGCCATAAAAGCAGGCGGCTTCTGTCTCCATGCTGGCATGGACAAAAGCACGTTCAAGATCCTTGAGGATCTGAACGTGCAGAAGGTGACAGTGGGTGCCAGCGTGGAGGAGGAGGCCCATGCGGTGACGGCACCACAGGTGGGGGACGGGGAGGAGCCCGTGAACCCAGTGGTGATTGAACCAGGTACGGCTCTCTACACGTCGTCGCCATGCGTGTCTCCGAAGACCGACGACATAATCGGACATATAGATTGTCTAGATCTGTCGTCGCCGGAGGCTGCGGGAGCGCTGATGGAGGAAGGGAGTGAGGGGGGCGGCCAGCAGTGCCTGCCACCGTAGACGCCACCATAGGCAGACCGAATGGCGGGACTAAGGTGCGTACAAATAAACCTTCATCACTGCATCGGGGCGATGGCCGTTCTGGCCCGCCACCTGCGGATGAAGGAATATGATATTGCCCTGATCCAGGAACCTTATGTTAAAGAGGGAAAGATCAGAGGTTTGGGTGGGACAGGAGTTGTAATTTATCATAACTGTTCCACTAATGATATAAGGACATGTGTGTATGTCAGAAATGGCATAAATGCAATGCCCTTATACAATTTTTGTTCTAGGGATCTTACGACAGTTAAGATCGATGTGCGAGGGAGCGGAGGGCGGGATATTGTAATCCTGACCTCTGCATACTTCGACTATACGGACAAGGAAACTGTATCTGGACAGATAAAGGACCTTGTTGAATATGGCAGCCGGGAGAACCTGGACATGATCCTGGGGTGCGATGCCAACGCACACCACACAGTCTGGGGGAGCACGGATGTGAATGTAAGAGGGGAAAAGCTACTGGAGTATGTGGTAAGTACCTCTTTACAAATTCTAAACAAGGGAAACAGGCCAACGTTCGTCAACTGTAGGCGAGCAGAGGTAATTGACATCACGTTAGCCACCAACAGGGCTAGCACTAAGATTGTCGAGTGGCATGTGTCTGATGAGATTACCTTGTCAGATCATAATTACATATGCTTTAAGTATAGGACGCTGGTTCCAGCTCCTATAGCACGTACAAGGAATCCCAGAAATACGGACTGGAACTCCTTCAGGAGTGACCTCAGTATAGATTTGGAGGATTCTAAGGGTAAGCTTAATTCTATATTAGACATAGAGTTTACAGCAGACAAATTGGTCCAGACTGTAAATACGGCCTGGACAAGTAACTGCCCTGAAAGGGAAGTTAGGCCCAAGAGGGTACCGTGGTGGACGCCAGAGTTGGTCAAGCTGAGGCTTGAAGCCAGAAGAGCGTTTAACAGTGCTAGGACCAGCAGGGACTATAGTGGTTACGCTCGCTGTTTGACCAACTACAACAAAGCTGTGCGGAAAGCCAAACGGAAGGCTTGGAGAGCCCACTGTGAAAACATCAGTACTATTCCTGAAGGAATGAGACTCTCCAAAGCTATCTCGACTGTCAGAGCACACCCATTGACAACCATCAGAGATGGCAATGGGCAGCGAACAGGGTCCGGTAAGGAGACACTAGCAATGATGCTAAACATACACTTTCCGGACTGTAAGATAATAGAAAAGGAGCAGGAGGACCCGATTAGCCTGGTTGAACTAGGATACCGTACAACCAAAGCAGATTGGGACACTGCAAGGAAGGTAGTGGATGAAGGGAAGGTCGGCTGGGCTCTAAATGGTTTTCAACCGTTCAAGTCACCTGGTCCAGACATGGTTTATCCCATTATCCTACAACAGGGAGCTGCACTCTTGGTTCCGCATTTGTGCAGACTATACAGAGCCTGCATAGCTTTTGGATACATTCCAAAGATATGGAGGCGAGTTAAAGTCATCTACATACCGAAGCCGGGCAAAGAAGACTACGAAGAAGCCAAGGCATACCGACCTATTAGCCTTGAGTCGTTCTTCTTGAAAGCCCTGGAGAAGTTAGTAGATAGACATATCAGGGAGGGAGCATTGAGAAAATTTCCCCTCCACGGGCTACAATGTGCCTACCAGTCGGGAAAATCCACTGAGACGGCACTGCATTTTGTGGTAAATAAGGCAGAACATGCATTAGATAACCGGGAAGTATGCATTGCTGCATTCCTGGATATTGAGGGAGCTTTCGATCGGACCACCTTTGATGCCATTAGTGTGGCATCAGCAAATCACGGCATAGAGCCAACCATTTGCAAGTGGATCGATTGTATGCTCAGAGGAAGAATTATTAGGTCTGAGTTGTTAGGGGATGAAATGACTGCAATGACCACCAAAGGCTGCCCTCAGGGTGGAGTACTCTCACCGCTCTTATGGTGCTTGGTGGTTAATTCACTCTTAGAACAACTCAACAAAGGTCCGTACTTAACGGTCGGATATGCGGATGACTTGGTGATACTTGTCAATGGAAAATTTCCGAGCACAGTATCCAGTCTCATGCAGAGGGCCCTGAGTATGGTAGAAAAATGGTGCAGTAGTAACCATTTATCGATCAACCCAGGGAAAACTACTGTCGTGGCGTTTACTAGGATGAGAGATCCGACTGGCTTGGGAACTCTATCCATGTATGGTACACAGCTACAATGGTCCACTAAGGTAAAGTATCTAGGCATGACCTTAGATAACAAGCTAACGTGGAAACCTCATGTAGACAAAGTCATAATGAAGGCCCAGCGGGTCTTCGGTATGATTCGTTCTACTTATGGGAAGACCTGGGGCCTGAAGCCCAAGATCATCAAGTGGCTATACACGATGATGATAAGACCCATAATCACATATGGAAGCGTTGTCTGGTGGCCAAGAACCAAACTAGCAACATGCAGGAAAGCGCTGTCGAAGGTGCAGCGATTAGCCTGCATGGCTATAACAGGGGCGTTCCCTACTACGCCAACGGCTGCGTTAGAGATCCTGCTGGACCTAACGCCGCTACACATTGTTGTGGAGTTAGAGGCGATGAAGGCGCTACATAGACTATCTATACATGGGCTGTGGAGCGTCAACATGCCAGTAACTCGACACACAAAACTGGAGATCTCGAAGGATCTTAAAGAGATTATGAGCATGGGATGTGACAAAATGCAACCAATGCACATATTCAAAAAGAATTTTAAAATAAAGGTCCTCATAAGGGACGAATGGAGACGAGGTCTACGATCCCCTGACAAGGGTTGTCTCATCTGGTACACCGATGGTTCCAAAATGGAAACAGGATCAGGCGCTGGTATTTATGCCAACGACTGCAAGGTGAACCAAAGCATGGGCAAATATGCAACGGTCTTCCAGGCGAAAACCTATGCTATAATTGCCTGTGCGCAGGAGAATATTAACAACAATGTCACTGACAAGATTGTTTATATACTCAGTGACAGTCAAGCTGCTCTTAAGGCTCTGAACTCCTGTAGGGTGGACTCAGCACTAGTCCTGAACTGTGTTAAAGCCCTTAACAAACTTGGCAGGAAAAACACAGTCAGGCTGGTGTGGGTTCCGGGGCATGCAGGGGTGCAGGGTAATGAGGAGGCTGATGTATTAGCCAAAAAGGGCTCGGAGCAACAATTTGTGGGCCCCGAGCCATTCGTAGGTCTCTCTGAGAGTACCGTCAAGGCAGCTTTGAATGCACATGGCAATGATAAACACAGGCTGGAGTGGATGGCCCTTAGGGGTCTGGAACACTCCAAGAAATTCATTGCAAACAGAGCCACGGGCTTTACCCGGAAGTTCTGCGGGTACAACAAGGGCCAAATACGCCTACTCACAGGAGCGTTTACTGGTCATTTTGGCACCAATGACTTCCTGTGCAGATTGAGATTGTCAAACAATTCGATCTGCAGAGCCTGTGGTGAACAGGACGAGTCCATATCACACCTACTGTGTGAATGTGACGCGTTGGCCGGACTAAGGATGGGTCTGATGGGATTGGCATATCCGAACCCTGAAGACTTCAGGCTTCTCCCTCTGAGGTGTACGCTGCGACTGATGCAGTACATTCATAGGGAGATAGCTCAAGGATAAACCTCGGGGCCGACACCAAAGATCCCACTGGGTCGAAGTGTCGCCGGTCTACAATGACTGGCCCCCGGATCAAGATAAGATAAGATGCATTGCCTTGAAATTCATTAGTAAATTATAAAGAGTATACTTTCATACACACGGTGAGGAAACCGAGTGTGCTATTAATTGTGGGCTACATTTTAGGTATGCTAATCCTAACTCATATTCATGGGCGCCGGTAGCAGCGTCAGGTAAGAAAATACAAAGAAAATAAACTTCTTTTTTCGATGAGCGAAATATATTTAATCAAACATTCGCGCGCCCGCGCGAATTAAATTTGAAATTATTTTATCTATATGTTATATCAGTTAATACCTAGTATATTGTGTAGATGCAGATGCACCTCCTTGAAATTAATCCTGGCGGCGCCTATGCTTACGCTTCCCCGCTTTAACACAGACACACACACACACACACATACCTATCACCCAAAAAATAAAAGTACTGTTCAAAGGAATAGCTAGTAATCAGTAAAGTGCGAACAACTTATATGAGTCACGATCAACATAATGTTTATATAGAAGAACGATACACTTTCGACACTGGGGCCGCAATAACAAATCAATCAATCAAAATCAAATAGCGATAAGTTTACTGTATCTTTATGATAGTTCTTCGCGTGTCCACAAGTATAGCTTTCTCTTAAAAGGAAAATGATTAAAGAAAGATTTTATTTTAAAACATTATAATAATAAAGCTTGAAAATGTTTCAAACATGATTGTTTTAGAATCTATCTATCAATCATACTATTACGCTATAAAAGCTACTAGCTTACTTCGTCTAGCTTTAAGCTAGGTATAGACTAAGACAGAAATTGCGCCATAAATGTCAGACTTTAATTTCTGTACTGTTCACACTGACGGATTTTTTTGTGTCTGCGTAGTGTCTGTTTATAAGTGTACAGTTTCTATTCTGAACTGTTCATACGTCAGTATGTATAAACGACGTGCAGCCGCAATTGCTGCTTATGTTGTATCAAATAAAAAAACGATGAAAACGCAAAAGAATTATTTGGGTACCCCAGTGGGGTGCGTCTCATAACGTATAAACTCATGTGGTCTAATTTCATTTTATTATCGTTCATAAGATATAATCAACGTGAGATATACCAACTGTTGATATAATTTCTTTACATATAACATTTATTTATTCTAAAACTTAATTAGTATAACGTTGTTTAATATAACGTTTATGTAATCGAAAATCATTTGGTCTAACGTTTAATATGTATATTGTTTATTTATTCGAAAATCATTAGGTCTAACGTTTAATATATATAAAAAACGTCATTATGGTTAACACCCCGACTCAGAGTACCCCGACTCGGATAGGTTAGGTTAGAAGGCTAAGGCGGGAGCGAAGCGGAACGGAGCTCCCGCCTTAGCCTTCGTGGTTATTTTTTTTTAAACCACCCAGAAATAGGAGCCCCGCGAAGCGGTGCTCCATCGACCCATCTTAGAGCAGGTGGTAATCAGTTACTAGTTATGTTTAATATCTACTTAGATTACTATTACCTATAGCTACGATAGAACTTACAATTTGTGTTTTAAAGTAGGCGTTTTCATCATATTAGACCAAATAAGTTTTATATCTTTTGAGTGGTATGTCAAACGATTTTATATTTAATGTATGTTATGTCAAATGATACTATATTTAATGTATGTTATGCTTATAAAAATTAGTTATTTTAAAATTATATCAATCGTTTATTATATTAATTAATCGCTATATTAAATAAAATTAAAGGTTCCGTTGTTATATGTTGTTAATATTAGAGATTTTGTTGTTATATCATCTATTAATTACCCACCCCAGTGGATTCCAAAAAGGGAAGAATTAAGAGCTTACCATAGATTGCCGAATGAGTTACGCACAGAAAATCATCAAGCTTATGAAAACTTCCGTAGAATGAAATATGAGGCCTATGAATATTTATTAGAATAGAAAAGTGACTCCTATAATAAAAACACAGGATCATTAAAACTTTATTTTTATTATCATTGACTGAAACATTCCAAAGCTCTGGTTCTACAAAACCGATATGTCTCTTTGTAGTCTCCTTGCTCCACGCAAAACTCAATTTTAGTGCTTCAAACGCGGTGTGTTGTACATGAAAACGTCGGAACTGTTCGAAAACTTTTAATTACTCTATACACTTGGACACAAAATATTCACACAGGCGCTGATGCGACCCTAACTATCGCGTCACACTAAAGGAGACGGGGATTTCTGGGCCTGACTGCTTTAAGTTAAGATATGGTTTAAAAAAAGCGTTGTATTTTTCTATTGTAAAATATAAAAAAATAGCTTAATTCACAATCTGGAAGACGAGAAATCTTAAAAATAAGTTTATGTCACTAATAAAATAGGATATCGATTACTATAATCGATTAATGTGAATGTATTAAATAAAAAAACATAAAATCACTTGCACCAGATGATTGATTCAATCAAAGTAAATGTATTTAACACTAATTAACATAATGTCAACAGTTAAAAATATCGAAATACTAACTTAATGGAAATAAATCTGTAAATTGATTCTCGTTTACAGATGGATTTATTACCTGTGTTTGTCAACTGTATTTTTAATCTGTGCTAACAGTGACAGCTACCTGACTTTCAATCTATGATCACTCGTCTCGTATCGTTTACTGCGTGTGCGTTTTGAGTGTGTTTCCAGATTTTTATATATATTCCCCAACTAGTGCTTTCTTTCTACGGACTTCTGATCTTGCTTAACTTGTACGACCCTTGCTATCTTAACGGACACGGATAAACTTGTTTACTCGTCTGAATTTGGCTCGTTATTTTGGATTTTACGTCCTGCTTATCGATTGGATATTGACACCATGGATCGCTGTGTGAATTGTGGTATACCGACTAGTCGCTGTAATACACTGGGGCGACGAGCTTTAGATGATGAAACGACACTGTCAGTGATTCGTCAATGGCGTGCACCAGAACCTGTAAGTACAACCTTTTGTTTGTTGACTAGCCAGCGTCTCTCACTATAGGTTCCTTCCTATGTTTTCCATAACCATTATGCAGGAGCAACACTAATGCTTAACGTCGTTTTTTAACGCGTTATTGGATACTAACTATATACTAAACATCGATTTTGAGAGGTTGATTTTCCATAAATCCTTTCTTAGTGGCGGCTTCATTAAAAAGAAACCTACCTACTGTAAAAAATCATGCTTGTTGCTACAATAGTTGACTCTGCTTGTTAATAAGTGTTCCTAAACACGTTAATAATTATCGGCATTAAACCTAAGTGTGGCCCCTGCATTATACTTACAAATAAAGTATAGATACTTAAACATATTATAATAGTCATATGAAGATTATTTAGATGTAAAAACAACTAAAAACCTAAACTGACTGTATATTTCGCAGTAATCATGATTCTTTTATTTAAATTCTTTTCTCATCTTTCAGGTAAACAGCAGTGACTATATTTGCCAAGCTTGTTGGGATTTGGCTCAACAACCATCTCTTGATGAACCACAACAACTTGGCCACCGTAGTGTATGTCTCCGCTGTGGTCGTTCTCTTGCATCATGAGTCAGCCATCTACCACCTGCGCACTTCTTAGATGATATTCTGATTATAATTGAAGATGAATAAAAGATAATTATTATTAAAAAAGTGATTTTTATTTTTAAACATCACATCCTTGTCTTCCCTATATTTAAATCTATTTGTGAGTTTCCTAATATCCTCCCACTCAATACAATACAATAAATACTACAATTTATATTGTAAATAACTGTCTAGTAAAACAAAGTAGCAAGCGCAGCTCAAAAATCAGCTGTTTAGTATAGATTGTTGTCAACTTGTTCCATAACCTCACTTTTACTAAATCTCTTATAGCTCTGCTCTCAGATTGCCAAAATCCGCAGAATTTTCAGAGATGGTTTGATAATATATAAGCTCTAAATTCATTCAACTTTCATCCTTTTACATCCAGGCCCAAGAATGTATGAAAGCGTATCCGTCTCCTTTCGCAATTAAAGACTCGTTTTCAATTAAATACGTTCCTACAGAGACACGTCGTGTATACACTGAGTGTACCGTTTAAACTGTAGTAGTCTAAACTTAGCTTCATAGTTGTAACTTCGCCTTTGCTTTTACGGCAACACTATATACCTACCTTATGATTAACATGCGAACACTAGATTAATTCAATTCCATCGATGATAATGTTTTATCAATAATCATACTGGCCAGAAACGGGGCTAGTACGTTGAGTTATAGCTTCCGATTATCAAGGACATTTATAACAGAGGATAAAGGGATTTCTTCTGGGTGAATATTGTGGCAAAAATATACATGTTGTGTCAAATAAATGTATCTATCTAATTATCTTTATTTTAATAGCGAGAGTTGTTTATATGCGTTATGGTACAAAATCAAATATGTAGGCCTACATTTCTTTTGGTTTTTTATTTACCGCTATGAGCATTATTTCTAATTTAGTCATTAATAAAACGAAATTGGCAGACATTTTTATTATATATAAAATTTTAATTGTAAGCAACTAGGTACATACCGGCCCATGGAAAAGTGTATAGAATGTTTTTAATCATCTGGCGCATGCGGTACAGTTCAGACTCTATGAAAAAGTAATCAGTAATACGGTGATAATTACACTTTTTATACCCGGGATGCAAACAGATGAATATCTTTGTTATAGTAAATACTCTCGATTATATTTTCAGATTAAGCACCGTTGTGTATAAAAGGAAAGCGTGTTTACGAATCCCGCGCATTTGCCTGTGAATGCAGGCAGTCGTCGGATCAAAGAATTGTTTTGATAAAAAAGCTGATTTATTAAAGTACTTCATCTCATTACAAGATGGGAACAATTACTATTATTTTAAGTGTATTATTATTAGTGTTTGTTATTGATAAATTAGTTAACGGTAATGGTAAGTGATTTGTTTGTGTTCTTATCTTCTATAAGGTCAGTATCCTTATCTAATTTTTATATTAGTGTGCGTTGTGTGACTACACGGATGGCGTATTCGCCACTACCGTCGCGTCGAATGTTGTGGGTTATAGACTATAGTCTATGCCAAATAAAATGGCAATAGCGGTCGTTCACGCGGTTCCCACTCCCTACAACTGTATACGTAATTTACAATAACGACACTTACAATTTTCCCATAACGACACAAAGTAGTGTCGCTTGTGAATCGTGGTGAAGGTCGTCTAAACAACTCATTGTCAGACTGGCGATTATAACCTTCACCACGATTCACAAGCGATACTACTTTCTGTCGTTACAGGAACATTGTATGTGTCGTTATTGTAAATAACGTATACAGTTGTAGAGGGTGTGAAAGACCGCTATTGCCATCTTATTTGGCATAGGCTATAAATCCCCACACGGGACAATAATTTGTGTGGTCCACAAATTGTTGTTCCGAGTCTGGGTATTCTTTGTGTCTGTTGTTTGAAAGTTTGTAAAGTCACCCGCGATACAGGAATTATTTCTAGTGCGGTTGTCTTTCTAAATAGAAAATTTAAAAAAAGTTTTTGTATACAACCTCCATATTTAGGCGAATTCGACATATTTTTCATAAAATATGTGTCGATAATTAAACTGTACTGTAGCTAAAACATCTTGTTTTTAATATAGAAACCGGGCGTAAAATCAATCAAGCAATCATATTATTATATTAAATTAGGTAAAACATATTTTTCCGATTACATTACAGTATCTTGAACCACATGTTTATACATTTCTCATTAGAAAAATGTCTGAAGTTTATGTTTTGAAAGGATTATCAGAAAAATGTGTATATTTAGGAATATATGTCAAATGTCGTTTAATAGTGAATAATATGAGGTTTTCAAATCCTAATGTTAATGTTCTAAATTCAAATTAAATTTTCATAGGTTTCGTATTTTGTTTGACAAGTCATTTTTACCCTGTATGGAGTATGAAGGAAATTGATAAAACAACACACGTACATGAAAAAAAGCTAAGAAACGTTTATTTAATAATTTGTATTCCCTTCCTGAACTCTTATTACTGCTTCTTTCTCTTATTTCTCTTGGATTGCATTTTGCAGCTGACTAAGTGTTTCTTTTGCACGAATATGTCTCTTTAATTCATCCCATATATGTTCAATCGGATTCATGTCCGGGTTTCTTGCTGGCCATTCCATAAAGGCATGAATATGAAACCGTTGCCAATAAAATATGCATAGAGCATCACGTGAGGCTGAAGATACTGTTCGATGTACCGATGACTGTTTAGTGCAGGCAGACGTGGCCCAGACACAAAGACAAGCTCTGTCTTACCGTCGGCGCTTATTCGTCCCCTAACCGTCCACGAACCGCCACCATAGCTCACTTTTTCTTCACTGCAGCATTGTGCAAAGCGTTCTCCATCTCTTCTGTAGACCTTGTTCCTTCCGTCGTTACCATACAGCATAATTTTACACTCATCAGAAAAGAGGATTTTGTTTCACTGGAGGTATGACCAATGTAGGTGCTCACGTGCAAAGTTAAGGTGCGCTCTTCGATGGTTTTCAGTTAATTTCGGCCCATTTGCTGGCTTGTGCTGTACCAGTCCAGGTTCCTTCAACCTTCTTCTAATTGTAGAGTCACTTACAGCCATCCTACGTACAACATGAAGCTGCTGCTGCAGTTGAAAAGCATAAAGGCGTCGATTTCGTAAAGAAGTTGTTACAATAAATCGATCATCTCGCTCAGAAGTGACCCGATTCCAGCCAGATCCTACACGGCGCGTAAACAAACCAGTCTACCGAAAGCGTTTGTAGACTCTATGAATAGACGACAGGCTTAGATGCAATCTTTCAGCCACAACACGCTGACTAAGTCCAGAATCCAGCAATGCCACCACTTGGGCGGCTTTTGCGGGCGAAGTATCCATATGTTTTAGAAAAAAACTTTTTCAGACGTCCCAAAGTCACAGTACACATAACACAGAAAAAAAAGTTTTAAGATAAGCGCTAATTTTAGTTTTCAAAGGTGAAATGTACTCCAACTCTAAACACACATTTGTCTCAAAACAGTGAATCATTTCATTTATAGGATAAACAAATGGAATTCTAATTATGAATTTTCACTTATCACTGTAACGGCCAAACTGCCAGCAATAAAATCATGTGATTTTTTTCATGGAATGAAAACTCTTTTAAATTAGGACAGAATCCATAAAAACGGAAGTGTTTTGATTTTTCTGATGAGAAGTGTATATTACTATTTATTTACATGATCTATTTAATGATATCCTAGAAAACCAATTATGCTCCTACATCGTCCTTTTCGTAAGTCTGTTCTAGGCTCCAACTCGCCTGTTTCACGGCTAAGTAAGATATGTAATCACTACAGTAAACAGATAGATATATTCGGCACAACATTTCAACGATTTAAGAACCAAGTCCATAATCTTACTATCGATTAACCATCCACTAATTGCTGACCTATTCAGAGATATGTACTGTATATTATATAAGTTTTGTAATATAAGTTTTGTTTCCTCGAAACTTGTAAAACTTTTGTCAATAGTTATTTTCTAAATTATATGCATGTGGTGTTTACCTACATAAGTTGTGCACTTAGATTAAGCATAATACTATGTTCTGTTTTGTTATGAATGTTTTAGTGTAATTACTGCTGGTGAACCAATAAATAAATAAATGATAAACTCCGGTCAAACAATTGCTACTTAATGATTGATTTCTCCATGAACAGCGATTAATTTTATTGTGATTTTTACTACCTAGTCTTTATTATATTCCATGAACTGTTTTAATAGCTTTATTTTTGCAACAAAGACTTTTAGTTAGTGTAGACGTAAGGATTCAAATAGCCTAATGGATGAGGCGTTGGGCCTTTGATTGAGTTGTCATGAGTTCGATTTCTACCTATTGTACTATTTACGTGAACTATCTTCTAACACAAGCATTTAACTTACTTATGAACAATAATTTAACATTTTTCATTTTCATTTATTAATATTATAATAATAATAATAATAAAAAACTAATATTAAATTAAAACTCTCGAAGGGCCTCTTCACGTTGGACACTCCATGTCTCCGTGTAAGCCTCCCAAAGGGCCAGGTAATTTCTAATATAATATGTTAGAAAGTACCTGTGATAAGAGAAACATAATAATAATAATAATCAATTTATTTGCTGAACAAAGGTTAATACAATGGTCTTACAATATATTCAAATTAGAACTCTTTGTTCTGCCTTATAGACATGCAAACATTAATAAAAAAATACACATACTATGTATATTATTTATAACACTAATGTTAACCGCGTTATTACTAGTAATTTTCAACTTAAATATCTAGTAAACATTAGAAGTAAGATGTTATTTAAACGCAATAATTCGGTAGTATCGCAAACTTCATCTCACCCAAACAGGGGTGGTATATAGAAATAAAACAAAATTGTGCTGGGTACCTCTGGATATTGACTCTTTGTGTCTTATTTCAAGCTGTCTGACTGAGCAGTGTAGGCTGTGCCTTGATCGATATCTAAAATTCTTAGGCCCCTTTTCGACTCTTCAATAAAATTCAAGTCTCTAGACCCAAGAACAAACTCTTAGGTGACGTCAGCCAGTCAGTTTATATAGCCAGTTAGTATATTTAGATGTAAATAGTTATTTTCTACAATTATAAAGTATACTGAATATTCACACACTGAACCACAATTTTCTGTCCTTAATTTCAGGTAGAAAGAATGGAAGAGAAAAGACTGACTAAGAAAGTTTATAAGGCTAGAGTGAATGGAACAGTCGTAAGGGGAAGACCTAGTCGAACATTTCTTGATCAGATCGGAGACGTTCTGGATAAAGGCCAGGTTAAGAGCACCTTAAACCGGCGAGCGTGTATGAGGAATGTTATGAAAGTGAATGAAGCCAGAGAAGTGTGTCAGAATCGTAGCAAATAGAAATCCGTAGACTCTGCCTACCCCTCTGGGAAACAGGCGTGAATCTATATATGTATGTATGTATGTCATTTCAGATACATCGACCCAGGCTTTCCTGAACGGTTACAAGTACAACTACGACTTTGAGGGTACTGTAAACATTTACCTGAATGGTTCCTCCAACCAGGAAACCAGCATCAAACTGATAGGACAAGCATCAGTAACCCCTGTAGGCAACTCCATGCATGAGTTGTGTGTGGATAATCTCGTCATTTTTGGGCCTGATGGCAAGGTGAGTGTAAATATTTTAAATAAAATATCACAACAGATTTTATGTATTTACAAAGCACAGAGTTCAGTATCAATCCTTGATGTAGGACCACGAATAACAAATAGTTGGCAGAGCGACGACACGTTTGGCAAAGTTGCAAACTCAAGTCCTGCTTCATTAATTGTCTTTTTTCAGTGTTATAGTTCACATACGTATATAATAATTATATATTAATTCGAAAATTATTAATTAAGATTTAATTTTAAGAGATTTAAGATTAAGAGATACGTATACAAATAACTTTCACTAAAAATATCAAAATCTTAAATTATAATATTAGTAGATATAGATTGGCGACGACAAGTAAAACTTCGATTGCTTTAAAATCAGTTTATTTTAGAACCAATTAGTTTCAATCTGCTAATCTTTAGCATAGCCTGTGATTAATTTAGATTACCACTACGATTTTCAAAAGCTTTATTACCAGAATGGTTTTTGTTTTTTATCACACCATGTACCACCTAAGTGACATAAATAAATATCTTTGATTTAAAAAATACTTAATACCTAAGAAAATATTTTCTGATTTATATGTTACATTAAACTTATTACATCATTTAACAATACTAATTTTATATATTTTGCACAGGAATACCAGAGTCCCTCAGGCATCGAAAGGCCAGTGCGCTTCTCATTACAAGATGGCCGCCTTGGTGCCGAGATCAGTACAGAGGAAGGTGACACCCAACGCTCACTTAACATTAAGAGAGCCATTATCTCCCTACTGCAGACCGAGCAGAAGTCTTCCATACAGGTATAAAAAAATACTGATATTGGTTGCATACCATCTAATTTTGAAATGGTATAGTGGTATGAATGCGATGGCACAGAATGATGGCGTAGTAGTAAACCACTAGATTTAGGTGGTCGCCTCGCCACTGCCATTGCGCTGAGTGTTGTGGGTTCGAATCCCATACGGGACAAAACTTTGTGTGATCTGAAATGGTTGTACCGATTCTAAGTGTTCTTTGTGTCCATTGTTTGAATGTTTGTAAAGTCCCCCGCGACACAAGAATTATTCCTTGTGCGAGAGTTGTCTTTTTAAAGATGAGAGATGCACAGCGGTAGTGAATGCCACTGCTGTTTATAAGGTATCGAGTTCGATTCCCGGTTCAGGCTAGTTTTTATTGGAGTTTTAAAGCCAAGAAATGATTAGTAGCACCACGATGTCTGCAACTAAATATGGTAAACGACAGTTGGTTCGCCATCTATTATAACAGTAACCTACTGAGTTGCAGCGGCACACCGGCGGCCAAACACGAAACATTTTCAATGATGTCTGGCATTGGAGTAATTGACAAGATAATAAATTCCACAGGGCTTAAAACATATAAGAAAACGTGGCTATTATATACCTCTGCCTACATACAGGCATGATAGTTAGTCTGTTTGTGATACTGTCAAACCATGTACTAGCTTTATACGTATCTAAAAGCTTTTATAATTTTTGAAGCTTTACATAATATACTCTTTTATATAAGGATTATGTTAGCTCTGCGTATGCATTAATTATTTTTACATCGATGGCGTTTCATCAATTCATTTCTAGACTAGGTATTTTCAAATTCGCCATAGTAACCCCAATATTTATATTATTTTATATTTAAATAAGGGTAATACCCACTAATCCATTGAATTACTTACCTATGAATTCTATAAATAGAAGTGCCTTTTTTTCTAATGTTTCATTTCATAATTAATTCTGTGACTCGTAACATCTTTATTATAATGTCAACCGCAGGACGCAAAAAGCATGCAATTTGGGAACAATTCACATTGATTCCTCAAGAAAATACTACATTGAAGACCAATTACATTTTCTGCAACGCACCCTGCGTTGCAGAAAATGTAAGAAAGAACTAGTTGGACTTGTGAAAAGAATGGAGGCACACTTCTAGCAATGTAACACCACCGGTTCTACTGATGCAAATTTTGACGCAGTCAAGCACTTTGTGGTGAAGGAGCTGTTGATGTTTAGTGATGCTGGTTCGTCCCGATCTTCAGATAATTCGTCTGCCAGTTCTGCCACACCCACACCTGTTACTACTCCTCAATCTAAAAATGCCACTACCAGCAGCAGCGTGAGCGTGAACATTTCAGTGAAAAAATTTACTATTGCCACAAGTCAAACAGATAAGAAGAAAATTGATTTACAATTATCTCGTTATATGTTTGCTACCAACACGCCTTTTTACCTCATAGAACACCCACAGTTCCTGTAATTAATGGAAATTTTACGCCCAGGATATAAACCTCCAAACTGCAAACAATTTGCTGGTAATCTACTCGTCGAAGTCTACAACTCGACTCAAGAAAGCGTGAATGAGTTGAAAAGCAAAGTTGTCAATCTGTCAATTCATGGTTGGAGTAACGTTAGGCAGGACTCGATAATCTGTCTGTGTCACAGATGTGTTGACAAACTCTACTCATTTAATTGATACAATAGATACAGGCGCCGAAAGCCATACAGCCGACTACTTGGTTAAAGTTAGTACTACGGCAATAAAACAATGTGAAACTTTCAACTGCACGGTGCGAAGCGTAGTGACAGACAACGCAGCAAATATGAGTCGTATGAGACGAGATTTGGCTCAACAGCAAGAACTAGTTTCTAACAAGGATAAACTTACATACGGCTGTTCATCACACCTGGCTAACCTTCTAGCGAAGGATTTGAACGCAGAAGACATTACTGAGAAAGTTAAATCGATAATGCGGTACTTCAAATACACTCACTTTGCATCTGCCAAATACAAAGAAGCTGGTGGAAAAGCAATTGTTGTACTACAACAGGTACGGTGGAACACAATGGCTGACTGTTCAAAAGTTTTTTTTGGTAAATTGGCATATAATGTCAGACATATGCTAAAATAATGCAACTGCTATAGATTTGTCAATTTCATTGAAAGTAAATGACATGGCGCTGAAGCAACAAGCTCAGGCTCTCTACAAAAAACTGGAAAATATTGCACTTACACTTGAAATCTCCCAGAAGACATCCTGCTGTATTGGCGAAGTGACTGAAGTATGGATAGAGCTTAAAAATATGTTTGAGGGTGAGAATGTACGACTGCGTGAGACCGAATATTCACTGGATGATTTAAGTAAGTTCTATGCCCGGCTTGAAATGACAATGTCTCCAGCTCATTTTGCAGCAAACTTACTACATCCTAAATACAAGGGCGAAAAACTCACCAGTGAAAATATTTCTGAAGCTTTATCATTTATAGAAGTTTATCACAAATAGGCAATGCCCTATGTTGTAAAATACAGGGCAATGACAGATCCCTTTCATAACTTTCATTTGGAGGTCATGTAGTAAATCAGGTCGGACCTCTCGATTGGTGGCTATCATTAAAAAAACAAATTAATGGCCAAGCAATGGACTTAGTGACTCAGCATCACACTGCTGTAGCTTCAAGTGATGGTATCGAAAGACTGTTTTCAACATTTGGATTTATTCATTCTGATGTACGAAATAAACTGGGTACCGAGAAAACTGCAAAACTTGTCACAGTTTTTAAATACCTAAATAAGAAAAAGTGATTGTTATCTTGTCATATTGTCTGACTCTTACTGACCTGACTGACACAATTATTTTGATTATATAATAACTAGTTTTTATTGTTTTTTAATTGAAATTGTTATCATTATAACTTTGATTGATTTAAACTGAATATTATAATGTATGTTTTAAAAATATGTGTTGTCTTGTACTATAAATGCATGCACCAAATATTGTTTGTTAATTAAAGGTACTTTGATCTTTGTTTGATTAAATAAATTACTTGTCATAAAAGTAATATATTTTATTTAATTACAATGCCAAAAGAGTTACATAAATACAAAAAATAAATAAAATAAATAGCATAGACTCAACTGGTCTTATGTCAAGCTATTTAGAGTCCTAAATATTAATTTTATTTTCATTTATTTCCATTTATTCGCTATGAAAAGTAGTTGTAAAGTTTGTTTTTCTTAATGTTTTATACATTGTTTAAAACTTGTTTTAATCTTTGTTTTTAGACACGTGATAAAAACACGGTTTTAATTCAAACTATTTTAAACACTGATTTAAACATGTGTTTTAAAACAACTTGTTTTAATCATGCCAAACCTGGTCCGTTGTTTAAATGTTTGTAAATTCTCCTGTGACACATGAATTATTTCGGCGGAATTATGCGGGTAAAGTAATTTGAAGATTATTTTACTATAACTAAATTTAAAATTTAAAAAACCCCCGACACAATATTCATTTGATACCCATATTAAAAATTTCTAATTTGTGGAAATATGTAATTTTCTGGTGGCGGCCATCTTGGATTTGAAATTTATCATGGTGGATAGTATTCTACTAGTCAAGCCGTTACATTTGATACCCATATTGAGGGAGTTGTGAAAAAATATGTAATCCGCCATTTTGTGGTGGCGGCCATCTTGGACCGATTTTTATCAAACGTAGCTAAGAACCCTCCCGACTAATTTACCTTTCAAACAAAAAAAACAAAATTAAAATCGGTTCATCTGTTCGGGAGCTACGATGCCACAGACAGACACACACACACACACACACACACACACACACACACACACAGACACGTCAAACTTATAACACCCCGTCGTTTTTGCGTCGGGGGTTAAAAATACTATAAAAAGGTCCCCCGCAACACAAGTACTATTACCATAGCAGGAGCGGTCTTTAAAAATAGAACACCTAGACACAAAGCTTACTTAAAAAAAACCATTGAATATAGTACATTGCCCAAAGTACTCTTTTTCGCTTAAAAACAGATTCTTTATACCGACCATATCTTGTCTTCCAGGTGGATATCTTCGGTACATGCCCTACAGAAGTGACATCGTCGCAGCATGGCGATATCGTCCTGATCTCTCGCAACCGTGACCTGGGAAGATGCGGTCATCACGAACAAGACAAAAATGACCTGATTTCTGGTATCTTCGGCCGTAATACTGTAATTAACTTTTCCATATATAATTTAGATAAGAAAGTTGCAATAAATAAAAGTAATAAATATTGCATGTATTTTAAAAGACTGCCTCGGTCGTGCAGCGGTTGTGGATTTGACTGCTCTGCATATGATTATGGGTTCAATTCCCCAGGAATTGAACCAGGATAGGGTCAGGAAAATTGTAATTGTTTTTTTTTATATAGTTGTATAAAAAGAAACCGTGATGGCAATCAAGCATTCAGCCCACCTGATGGTAAGTGGTTACCGTAGCCTATGGACGCCTGCAACACCAGAGGCATCACTTGTGCGTTGCCGACCCTTTAGGCAAGGAAGTGGGAAGGAGAAGGAGCGGGAAGGGAGAAAGAGGGTAATTGGACCCCCAGCACTCTCACTCGCCAAACGAAACACAACAGTAGGAATACTGCTATTTCACGTCAATATTCTGTGAGAGGATAGTCCTTCCCCGACCGAGCCGGCCCATTTATGCTGAAATCGGCGAGGCTCTACTGCTTTTCTGTCAAAAAATTTTTAAGAACAGCACTGAGTCGACGTGTTCCCTTTGTGGTAAAATGCTCACCACTTATAAGGGTCTTATAACTATAGGTAGCATGAGTACCTTTATCTATCATTTTGGGGATATACACGTGAGACCATGTTTGTATATATTTCAATTAACATTAAAATTCAACTTATGTCACTGTCATAACATAAGCAGCGATAGCCTGGTGGAAAACCGTTGGACTGACACCCAGAAGTCTCGAGTTCGAGCCCAAGGCGCGCATCTCTGACTTTTCGAAGTTATATGCGTATTAAATAGTTAATTATTGCTTGCTTTAACGGTGAAGGAAAACATCGTGAGGAAACCTGCATGTCTGTGTGTTCTCGAAGATATGTGAAGTCTGGCAACTAGGCAATAGGCCAACGTGGTGGACTATGACCTAACCCTTCTCTCAGTCACAAGAGGCCCGTGCCCAGCAGTGGGACAGTTTAATACAGGGCTGATATTTTTATTATATATTGTCACTGTCCGAGGAAACGCTTAAACGTAATAAATATTATAAAAGAAGCTAATTCTTGATCGTGTTGTATGATGACAAATTGTTCAAAAAGGTATGTCAATACCCAACTAGACTGAGTTCATACCAGTTTTCTGTTATATTGACCTATTGAGTCGCAGCAACACATCGATGGCCAGACACAAAAGGTTTTTAATTATATCAGGCATTTCAAGGCTTGACATCATTAAACATCGCGAGTAAAATTGATCATGCTGACCATAGTTTTTGTTGATTGAATATTCTGATTGAATTTATGTTTAAGAAGTTTTTAATATCGTTCAGCCCTAATAATCATGTATACTATCTTCTTTCCACAGGAAATCAAGGACACCCAAGTGCTACGCTCTAACATGAATGTGGAAACCAAGGTTATTAGTGGCGTACCTGAAAAGGTAACTGCGACTGAAGAATATTTGTATAGGCCTTTCTCTGTAGGAGAAAAAGAAGCAAAAGCAATAGTCCACACTAAGCTGACGCTCACTGGGAAAGCTAAAGCTACTAATACCCCCCCAAGTAAGTTTATAATCTTCTAAAGCTACTAATACCCCCCCAAGTAAGTTTATAATCTTTTAATTTAATACAATAATAGTAAAAGTCTGTATTAAAATCTATGAGATTATATTTGTAACTAGCTGACCCACGCAACTTCGTCTGCTTCACATAAGATAATTTGGGTCCGGCCGTTAGGGTTCCATTCCGGTACGCCCCCGGCCGGGACGCACCCACAGTGCAAATTTTGTTACTCCGCTACGCATCCGGCCGAGACGCTCCCATCGTAAAACAACCGGAGAAGACACTTGAGCAATTACTATTAAAAACACGTGTTTTTGAATTTGAAATCTACACAGTGGGCGAGCAACCCTTGAAAGAGTTGCTTTTTTAAAGGAAACCAATATATTTTAATATAATTTATTTTGCATTTTCCAAACATATTTTTACAGAGTATACTTATAAATTAATCTTACTAATTCTAAAGGTAATACAGTCATGATAGTATGTATACACACTAAATTACACAATAAATTCAAAAACACTTGTTTGCTCAAGTGCCGTCTCTGATTGTCTTACGATGGGAGCGTCTCAGCCGGGGGCGTAGCGGAATAACAATTTTTCATTGTGGGTACGTCACGGCCGAGGGCGTACCGGAATGGGACCCTTACGGCCGGATCTGATAATTTGCCCTGTTTTTGCAACATTTTTCATTGATGCTCCGCTCCTATTGGTCGTAGCGTGATTTTATATAGCCTATAGCCTTCCTCTATAAATGGGATATCCAACACTAAAATAATTTTTCAATTCGAACTAGTAGTTCCCGAGATGAGCGCCTTCAACCAAACAAACAAACAAACTTTTCAGCTTTATAATATTTTATAGATTATAGCCTTATTATAGACATAGACTAGCTTTTGCTCGCGGCTTTGCTCGCGTAAAAGTAGGTTAGGTTATGTTAGTTACAGTACATCTCAAAGTTAACGTACGTTACAAACAAACAAACAAACAACCAATCAAATCTTTCCTCTCTATAATATTAGTATAGATAAATTAATAGTCAAAGGATTTTCAATTCCCACGAATAAGCCACATATGAACAATATTTATATTTTGTTTTCTTATATCTCCGCTACTATTAATGATTACTCACAACTCATCCAATTCTAACTATTATTATATATATGAATGTGAGTTTGTTTATTACACTTTTACGCCTTAAATACTCGACCGATCGTTATGAAATTTTGCATATACGTCAGGCGTAGATATACTTATACGGAACTATACTGTTTAAACGTTTGATCAAACTTTATTTTTTATGTAAGGTTTAAGTCTAATTAATTTTATCCGCAGGTCAATGCACTGTATCCCGCACCATTATATTTGAAAATCCTCACGGTAGTCAGAACAGCAAGAACAACATGGACGCTGCATTGAATGCTGTTAAGGAAACTGCAAAGACCTGCGCCACTGAAGCCAGCTCCAAATCTGCTGGCAACTTTGCGCAACTCGTCAGAGTAAGCACTACAGATATCTTCTTCCTTAGCAAGGCCCTGGTTATAGCTGAGTTGAGACTGATAATATTTTTTATTCTTCACCAAGACTACTTCCGCATTAGGAATACCTAATTTCTGTGTCACGGGGGACTCAACAAACATTAATATAATGGACAAAGGACACACAGACTCGGAACAAGTATTTGTGCATCACACACATTTTTTTTTCATGGGAATAGAACCCACAAAACCCGGCGCAAAAACAGTGGCGAGGCGTCTATTTAATCCATAAAAAATCCATTCATGCAGTCTATAATTGTAAAACAAATGACCGTTAATGACAACATAAGACTTGGCATGATGTAAATAAAACATTATATATAATACTAGCTGTCTTGACAGAAGTTGCTCCGTAAAGGCGAAAAAAAAAAAAAAAAAACAAATCTAAACCGTCCTCGAATCCACTTGAACACACACAAAAAAAAACATTCAAATCGGTCCAGCCGTTTAGGAGGAGTTCACTGTCAACACACGTACAGAAGAATTATATGTATAAAGATTGTATAAACATTGTATAATTTTTTCTTGGTGATACAGCAATAGTGAATGCGATATCTGTGCATGAGGTCCTGGACGAGACCAACAAAAATATTAAGGCTTTCTCTCAAGATATTCTCAATAACAACCCGTACTTAGAAAAGTTATTATATTAACAATAAAAATAACCATTTTATTTGACTTTTATAATTATACAGGTTGTCCGGTAATTAATGGATAACCTTGAAATGTCTTATAGTAGAACTGACGGCCACGGGCACGCCACGACCGTGGCGGTAAGTCCCGTGTTTGAGGAGTGGCTGGAGAGGCGGCATGGCACCCTCACCTTCCGGCTGACACAGGTATTGTCTGGCCACGGCTGTTTTGGCCAGTTCCTGTGTCGTATACGCCGGCAAGAGACGCCCGGTTGTCACCACTGCGGCGACTGCCACGACGTTGTTGAGGACACGGCGCTGCACACTTTGTGCACACTTTGGCGGTTTGCCCCGCCTGGACATCGCAGCGCCGTGAGTTGATCGCGGCAGTCGGATCGGTTGCCCTCTCGCTCCCGGCCGTAGTTCAGTCTATGGTCCGGAGTGAGAGGTCATGGAACGCCGTCGCCTCCTTCTGTGAGGAAGTGATTTCCATCAAGGAGGCGGCGGAGCGGGAGAGGGAGCGTTGAAACCCTCTCCCCAACCGCAGAGCCGGGCGCCGAAGGGCGCGGGACGACCTCCAGCCACCCTGAGGTTAGACCTGGGGGTGGCGGGCTTCGTGGGCCTGCCCACCATCCGTTCAGCACCAAGTTCGAGAGGCGTCGTGCGTGTTCCTACGCACGCCTCTGTGTCGAGTCCGTCTCTCCTCTAGCGGAGAGACAGTAGGGAATATATTTAAGTGAGTGCCTCTGTGTAGGTCTCTTTGTGTAGTGGCCTGCCGTTTCATACGGCGAGCCGTAACCTCGCCGGGGAATTGTATTTTTATATTGGGAATTGCATGCGAAAGCGATTCGCGCGGCCCCGTCGATAGTGGTTTTGTCGAGGAACACCGTGGTAGGTTTAGTCGGTATTCCGGGAGATACATTATTCTTATTCCATATTTAACAAAAAAAGAAATGAAGGCCGTTCAGAAAAATGAAAAAAAAGTTAAACAAATTAAAAATATATATATATATTAAAAAGTGCAAGCTATATTAGCATAGCATACTTTTGACTGTCTATCTATTAGCATAATTAGTGTTTAATAATAAAACAAAAAAAAACCGATGGATTTCATTCATTTATGGTCGTAATAAACAAGAAAGTTATACATGGTAATTAAAAAATACACATATCTCAGGTAGTAGTTAGGATAGATTTTTTTTTCATATTTTTGTCTGAACGGCCATCAGTTCCACTATAAGACATTTCCAGATTATCCATTAATTACCGGACACCCTGTATATTTAAAATGTAACTATTATTTAAAAAAAATACAATATAGAGAATATAATAAAAACCATTTTATTTCGCGTGGCATAGTCGCATAAATAAATACCTTATGGTCTAACATAATATTAACAATTGTGTTAGAATTTATATAACTTATTAATTATGTTAGTAATGCTTCCCTTGCACTCTGGTGTTACGCGTGGCTGTTGTGCGCGAAAGCGACTGAACGCCACACCCTTCGGCCAAAAGACCTCCTTCATGACTAAATGTAGAAAGCAAGTTGGGACTCGCAACACAAACGCCTTGCTTGAACTGCATTTGCTGCTTACTTATATACTTGCACTGCCACACTTACTTGGACTTCTGGCGATTAATTAACGATAAACTATTACATTACAGACCATGCGCAGTTGCAGCAAAAATGATCTGATGGGTGTCTACGGCCTCATCAAGAATAACGATCTTGAGAAGTAAGTGTTTCTATAATATAAATAAATAACACTTACATATAATTTTTAAGAGGTAGGATTCAGCGATATCCTTCAAAAATCCCGATGCTGCCTTCTGGATATCCATTTTCATCCTAGAGAGGACCAAAAGTCAACATCCTTGTGCAGTATTTTTAAAATAGATAGGATATATACAACCTAAAAACACGTAGTGCTGTCATCTTTCATACGATTAGCATTATCAGTTTTTTTATTAGGGTCTACAACCAAAAACAACATTTCCAATATTTTTGTAATCGTAATTGTTTAAATACATACTGCGTTTGTGTTATCGTTTTGAGCGGGATCCCTCCGCCGGCAGTAAGATACCTACACTGATTTTTTAATTAAGCGTGGTATTACTGAAATTGACAGATTAATGCAAATACGGTGGAGATGAGTAATTTATTAGTTATAAATAAATTGTTATAGTGTGCCTACAGGGCAGGCTTTGCCTAGTGTATTGCCATAGGTCACAGGGTATTGTAAAATATTGTAAAGATTACTTGGCAATAAACCATTTTTTATATTTTTTTTTATATTTTGTCCATTATCATTTTATAATAACAAATAAACTAGACTGGCAAAAGATTTTCAGAAGGTATGATATATGTTATGTATTTGAATATTTGACTTATTTTACCCCTTTTTCAGACGAGTCTACCTGGATGGTCTGCTCCGTGCCGGTACTGGCCCCAGCATCGAAACATCCTTTCAACTGCTGAAGAACAATGAACTTGGACTTCTTGAGCAGAAACTGGTGTTCCTGTCGCTGGACAACGCCAGGCACGTCACCAATGAAACTCTAAAGGCTGCTGCTGTAAGTCCATGGACTATTGCTTATAATTTATAAATAGATAAAGTAGGAACATCGCAATGCGTTGCACAACTGACGATTAGTAGTAGATTCTTTTTCCCGGTCAAGCATAATTTATAATCATGTAAATTTGCTGTGCCCAAACAGTGTCCATAATGAACATAAATTTAAGTTTGTATCTTTATAAACATTATGGTGTGGCAATAAATATTACTGAATGTTTTAAGAAGTAGATTGGTTGAACGGAATATTACCGTTCCATTTAACGAGGATTTTTTTTCAATAAGAAAATTGACAAATTTTCTTTACTTTGTGACTTTTTAAAATAAGACAACAGTCTTATTTTAATTGGTCCTGAAGAATACACTTTTCATTTCATCAGGAGTATACAGGCGTGATGCTGTGTAGTATCAATTTCATGATTAAATATATGAATGAATATACCTTTCGAGCTCTTCGAAGTATCAAAATGATGACATTGTATTTCTACATGAATTATTATTTTACTAGTCTATCCTGGACATGCCGAATCTACCAAAAGAAGCATACTTTGGATTTGGTCGCTTAATTCGTGTCTTCTGCCGCGAGCATCAATGCTATAAAGACAAAAACGACGGAGTAGCCATCTTTAGACAAAAGTTCGCAGCCATGCTACAGGACTGCTGCCTGAAGACTAAGGTTGATGAAGACAATGTAAGTCTGGACGCCGCTTTATGACACCAAATATTTTGGAGATATTACATATTCCACAGATCATCACATACTAGTATCGTGAGTCAATTTACTGACAGTTAATACTGGAAATGACATTAAATAACAATCAATATAGTAAAACAACAAAATTTTTAAAACGACTTTTTTACAAAACAGAAAATATAAATCGTACCTGTTATTCATTGTAGAACACCACATGATTTCTCTTTAAGACGTATCACTTTAAATCTAGATTATCATTATTTTTAATACGGTTATGTGTTTCATCAGAATTGTGTTTTACAGGGTGCGTAGTACGAGTTGTATTTACGTTATCTTTAATATTCAGAACGCCGAACGTCACAAACGTGTTAATTGTGTTGACGTAAAACAAACTCGCACTAGCCACTCAGATTTGGTTTATAATTGTGAAACTCTAACATTCCATTTTCTCTCAGGTGGTAGCCATACTGAAAGGTATCCGGAATATCTACATTTTGGAAGACAATCTCATTGACAAATTGTCGCACTGCGCTCTCGACAACAATGTTAGGCCCAGGGTTAAGGCCGCCATTTTAGAAGCTTTCCAAGCAGACGCTTGTGCTTCTAAGGTAAGATGGCTATTAAAATTTTAACTACGGTATCTATTACTACTCGCTATAATTCATTCTATAAATAAAAACAACGTATATTTTCATTAAAGCTTACTGCATTTGTAAGGACTCGCTGTGTTCTCACAACATTCTGTGTCAACAGTCACAACTTTGGAATAGTATGTGTATGCCCCGTTATAGATATATTTCACTAAGTAAAACACGTAGTTCGCTCGGTAGACATTTATTAACTAACTAAGCCGCGGTTTGTCAACGGTATTTATACATACATGAAATGTCGGAACACAACTTAAGAATACCCTACATTACAGTAAGATTATATTTATTTAATCTTAATTTCTTTTTCGCTTTTGCATGATATTTACTTACTCTAACATCTTTACACATTTTGTAAACAGTTAAAGAAGACTGCTATCAACATTATGAAGAACCGTCAGTTAGACTCCGAGATCCGCATCAAAGCGTACCTTGCCGTCATCGCTTGTCCATGCAGTCAATCCGCCTCTGAGATTAAGCACTTGCTCGAATCTGAACCCGTTCATCAAGGTAATTATATATTTTGTCTTAATTACCGATTTCTACCCGCAGATATTAAATATTATCCAAAATTTTAACCCAAGACATGGTCTATTTGAATGCAACGTAGCATCCAAATTCAGTTCAACGGTTTAAGCGTTGTTAAGTAACAAACATTTAATAACTTTGCATTTATAATATTAGTAGGATATCATAGGCAACGTATCACTGATACCAATTTAGTGTTACAAAAAGAATAAATGCTCGCATACTGCGATAGTCCCAGTCTTCCACTGTAGTAGTATTTAGATTTTCTGGATAGCCTATTAAGTGCCAGCAGTACATCGATTGTCAGATCTTTTTCCCTTCTTTTTCTTTTTAAAGACAACTACCGCTCTAGGAATAAATCCTGTGTCACGGGGGACTTTGCAAACATTCAAACAACGGACACAAAGAACAGAACTCAGACTCGGAACAATCATTTCTGAACATTTTCTCACTAAGTTTTGTCCTGTGTAGGATTCGAACCCACAATACTCGGCGCAGAGGCAGTGGCGAGGTGGCCACTTAACCACTACGCTATCCGTGCAGTCGTCGACTTAACGGGCGTGTGTGGACGGTGATATTTTATTGGCACTGTTCGATGTCATCCCTATCTACGGGACCCGACTAGATAGGGTTCCGGGGGGAGAATTACGGGTTCTCCCCGACCAGGACCAGGGTACTGCGGGGTCAGGAAGCCCACTGCGCCACGAAAGGCGTTTTCTATCGACCGCGCTGATTAGAGTGCGCGGTGCCTGACATTGGTGTTAGACTTGCAGGGGTATGTGATTGCCGCTGAGGACGTCATGTTCATTGCTCGGCAAGCACGTGGCGTTCGAGCGTCGGACTCATGCGCGGCTAGTGCAAACCAATCGGTCGCGCGAGACACGGAGTTGTCTTTAGTGAAGTGACGGCGTAGCACCTGCCACAACGTTCGAGCGTCGGACTCATGCGCGGCTAGTGCAAACCAATCGGTCGTGCGAGGCACGGAGTTGTCTTTAGCGAAGTGACGGCGTGGTACTTGCCACAACGTTCGAGCGTCGGACTCATGCGCGGCTAGTGCGAACCAGTCGGTCGCGCGAGGCACGGAGTTGTCTTTAGCGAAGTGACGGCGTGGCACCTGCCACAACGTTCGAGCGTCGGACTCAGGCGCGGCTAGTGCGAACCAGTCGGTCGCGCGAGGCACGGAGTTGTCTTTAGCGAAGTGATGGCGTGCCACCTGCCGCAACGTTCGAGCGTTAGACTCATGCGCGCCTAGTGCGAACCAGTCGGTCACGCGAGGCACGGAGTTGTCTTTAGCGAAGAGGCGGCGTGGTTTCACTGCCACAACGCATCTCGGACGCTTGCCTGCTTAGCATGTAAGAGTCATAGCTGGAGTGACTCGAGCCACACCCGGCTTGTAGGCCTATTTTGGTAGGCGTATGGATGTACTTCGGGAAGTAAGCGTTCCTTATATAGCTCTGGTACCATACTGAAGATATGGGAGGCGGCTTCTTTGTCGGCTTCAGTGAGGTTTTAGCAACTCCCAGAGTTGCGAGTGGTGAGCGGCTTTATTGCTCCGGTAGCTATCTGGAGAATAGGTAGTGTCACTTGGGTAAAGGTGAGGTAGCTCGCTTACGAGAACCGGATCTCTGAGATTAGGGTGGAGATAGTCGAGATTTGGAGGCAAGACCTGACTATAACTGGTCCCGGAAGGTGCTCTCGGGCACTGGAAGGTACAGTGGCTCCACCTTATATAACCTTGATGGTTGGTGTAGGAGAACGCTATATCATATACTGGACTAGTCGTAGAGAGAGGGGGTGTTCGATGTCATTACCGATGCCTGATCTGTTAGAAGTCGATTTAACAAAACCTATGTGTTATTCTAGTGGGGAATTTCATCTCGACCTCCCTGCGGAACATTCGCTCGTCTTCCAACCCTGACAAGCAATTAGCTCGCCAGCACTACGGAGACATTCGTATACCCAAAAGATTCAAGAGTGACATCAGGTAAATACATATACTGCATATTAGATATTGTCTTGAAAATCAGTCTTGCTGGCCCGAGGATATAATTTGTAAAATTTGAATGCTAGTAGATAGCCTCTGGAGATGAGGATCACAATAGTCCTGTCAACTATTATGTGAAACTTAAAACATGAAAAACATCTCTGCCACGTCCTTCTGGGAAACTTCATGCGCTTTTTTCTATACTACAGAATCTAGTAACCTTCTCCTTAGACAACAATAGGCTCCATATCATAAGAAGCCGGAACATACTAGGTGAAATGAGTGCCACCTGCATACTTTAGAAGTGTATGGGTTTAAGAAATGTTATGTTTGTATTTTAATAAAAGTTTCTTATTGCAGGAAATATTCTTTCTCCGTTGAAGAATCCTTTGGACTACTAGGTCTTGAAGGAAACATCGAAAATGACGTCATTTACTCACAGGATTCGTTTTTGCCCAGATCCATTGGTTTAAACATGACTGCTAAGCTTTTTGGATACAATTTCAATGTTCTTGAGGTAAACCGCTGTAATATTGTGATTAAGAACGAAAACCGTATTTCAGATCATATAAAATGTGTTTATTAATTTCTTTTCTAGATATTTTATAATTATGTTATCGACAACACGGCTATTGCTTAAAACAATATTTTCATCAATCGTGCATAAGTTTTTGTTTAAATACGTTAAGGTATAATATATGTACTCGTATAAAGAAAAACCTAAATATATATCAAATAAACTACTTATTTGATATATATTTAGGTTTTTCTTTTGCCATTCCGTCATTGTATAAATTATATCTTTTTAAGGTAATTATTAAAACAGTGAACCTAGATGATAATGATAATATGCATAAACAGATTTGATGAGCACATTGTATTTCAAATCGAATCCAATCTAATTCTCGATAAAATTTTATTCATAATTTCAATCTAGGTTGGCGTTCGTCAAGGTAACTTAGATCGTATCGCGGAACGCTTGCTTGGACCTAAAGGTTTCTTTCGCACCGAGAACTCACTGAATATCTGCAACAAGTACATTATGACTCCTCTGACTGATCACAATCAGGAGGCTGAAAGCATGGTTGCTAGAGGGCGACGATCCGTTAAGTCCAACATAAACAACTTTGATAAGAAAGTAAGTACCCTGAATTTAGTTTTAAATTTAGTCTGCTCTGTGTAAGGAACGAAGTGTGATATTTCGTCCGAAACGAATTTAAGGGAGGATTTTTCAAGCATGTTGTATAATTTTTGACAGAACGTGCTTGATAATCTACAAATTATATACAATTATGTACTGGATTAATTGTGTACTTTTTTTTACTAAGGCAAATTTTTTAATTTTTTTATTTTACTCATCAAAATGACTACACTCCGCCTGATGGTAAGCAGTCATGTGGTCTAAGAGCAATAGCCCCCACACCGTCCTCATAGCAGCTGAGGCGATGTTGAGGTATCTACTTTGACGGCCTGAGAACGTGCTTTTTCACGCCCCGCTTAAAGGACCCAGGATTGTAGGAAGAAGGAAACACGTGCTTTGGCAGTGAATTCCAAGCCTTGCTCGTTTGGCAGAGCTATGAGGACCCAAACTTGTTGGTGCTCGCTCTAATCAACTCTACCGTGTATGGAATGGCATCTGAGCCCACCACGCGTTATTTTGGATAACAAAGGGGAGGGCGGGATAGGGAGGCATAACTTTTCAGAACACTCCCCGTGGTATATGGTATATTCTGTAGCAACATGCCAATGAGGCAATGTCCCTACGGACTTGCAGAGGTTCCAGTGAAATCATGACCTCTGGATCTCCGATGATACGGACAGCCCGCAGCTGTAACCTGTCGAGAGCGTCGTGTTCTTCAGATAAGGGAGGGGAAGGAACGAAGACTTTTTTGATGAGAACACGCATACCTGGGTCTTCTTGGCGTTGAACTGGACCAAGTTCTTGGCACCCCATTCAGAGACGCGGTCTGGTCAAGTTCAACGACAAGATCCTGCCTTTTTCGCACAACCTCAGCCTGTTTGACCCCAGGATGTCCGAGATATCGCCCATGCATGGTACTGTCCGTATAACAATGTATGTTGTCGAGATGTTAGTAGTTGTATTTTTATTGTATATGTAGATGGTGCCAAATATTTATAATGAGTAAAAAATTCGTTTAATAGCTGCTACTATTCAGTTAAAATAATAAAAAAATAACATCATCTTTCCTTAGTTTAAAGCAGAACCAACCACTCAAAACAAGGAATTAGATCTAGACCTATACATCAAGCTGTTTGGCACCGATGCCGTCTTCCTGTCTCTTGGAAATGGTGTCACTTTCGACAAAGTCTTGGACCAGTTCATGCAGTACGCTAATAAAGGCATCGACGAAGTCAAAAGCTTCCAGGTAAAAACATTTTTACATAAAAATATCACAACTGATCTAAGAAATACAGTACATTTGTGTTGCTTTTGCAGCAAGAATTCCGTGCTCATCTCCTTTTTTTGGACGCGGAACTCGCCTACCCAACATCTACTGGTCTTCTTCTTAAACTTGACCTTATTGGTGCAGCCATAGGTCGCTTCGAAGCCACCACCAACATCGACATCTGTCAGATCATTAAAAGCCCTCAGAATGCCAAAGTGGATATTAAGCTTGTGCCCAGTACTGATATTGAGATCACTGGAGCCTTGGTGGTTGATGCTGATGCTTTCACTGTCGGTCTGAAGGTCACCGTCAATATTCATAGCTCTACAGGAGGACATGTCATTGCCAAAGTATTAGAAAACGGCGCTGGATTTGACTTGCAAGTTGATCTGCCAACAGACAAACTAGAGTTAATTACTGCTTCCAATGACTTAGTTTACTTCTATACTGAAAAAGGACAAATGGAAAAACAGACCGTTGTGAAGACTAACAACGCTATGAAAGAAATTTCTGGATGCTATAACAAGGCTGCTGACTTCCTTGGTATAAGTGTGTGTGGAGAAATGACTCTGCCTTTTATTATCCGTGGACCTAATATCCAGGCGTCTGCCTCCAATTTCATTGCCAACTACCCATTACCTGGATCTGCTAAAATTCGTGTGATGCTTCAGAAACAAAACCTTAAAGGATACCACATCAAGGGAGCTCTGCGTTCAGATCCATCCGGCAAACGAGGCTTCGAACTGTTGTTCGACGCTGAAGGTGCGAAACACGGCCATGCCCAGATGATTGGCGAATATATCTACACTCAACGTGAAATAGGAGCACAAATTGCCGTAGAATTACCTTTTAGATCTATCTCTGGCCAGGTATCTTTGTCTAACAGTCCTTCTGAACTTACTATGCTTGTTAAGGGTAAATATGACACGAAAGAAGTCTATGGCAAAGTAGGTTTCAATATTCAGAGCGGCGGTGGCCGTACTGTATACAAGCCTGTGGCTGAATACAGAATGCCTGGTGATAACAAAAAGCACAGTATCGCAATCAATGGACAGTTAATTGAAGAAGTTAGTGATGCTAAGAGAAAGTATACCATTGATAGTATCAAGTTTAATTTACAAAACGTGAAGGAGCCAATATGCATCAATGGCTTTGTCACTGTTGCTGGCGCTAAAGATATAAAGTTTTATACAACTGTTAAAGACTTAGCTACACTAAAGGGATCTATAATGCATAACAATGTCAGTGCAGAGTTTATAAACAAATTGAAGCCACACTTGAACTTCAGGTTCAAGGGACACTTTGAATATGATAAAGTTGTAAGTAATATACCTTAAAATGAGTTTTCTTCAAACAAATGTTTTTGTGATTATCTACAATGTTTTTTTACAGATTCATAATGAGGTTGACCTAATCTACGGTAGTTATTTAAAGAATAAACAGAATCGCGTCATTTTAGGACAGTTTTACAAATACCAAAGAACCCCAGAGAAATACTTTGACTTTACTAGTAAGAACAATAGTAAGTATTTTCTTAAGTTAATTAACAACCGACCCAAACAGCTCATTTAAGCTGTCAAGATTTGGTTATTAATCAACTTGTTTTTTTATCTTCAGTCTTTTTATCCTAACTTCCTTACTAATATTATAAATGCGAATGTGAGTTTGATTGTTTGTTACGCTTTCACGCCTTAACTACTCGACCGACCATGAACTCTTGCACACACGTTTTCAGGAAGTACAGAAAAGAATATAACATACTTCATTGAGAAAAACTACTGTTCAAGGAATAGAAATTTATTGACAATATCTAGACTAACACGAGCGAAGCCGTTATTTAATCATTAGGACTGTACTAATAAAAGAAAATTCCACAGTTGAAATCTACGATGCGCCTTTGAAGTTTCGTGTTGATATTCACGTTGGACTGGAACAGATTGACGTGGAAATGGAAGCAAAATATAACAATAAAAAGGCTGTAATTGATCTTCACGGCAAGACCAAAAAAAATTGGCCCGGATTCACTAGATTATTTTTGAAAAGCGAATTAGACAAAGATAGTTTACAAATATTTACATTTTGTTCAGAAGAAGATAGCCACCATTTTGATTGTAAAACGTCAATTAAAAGTTATGTAGAGTTCATAAGTATTGGCAAGTATGAATTGCAAGGCATGGTCTTGCATATAAGAAAACCTAATACCACGAATGTTAGTGTTACTGGAAACCTGACGAAGACCAAAGATAATAAGAGGCAGTATGTTAAGTAAGTCATAATTTCTTAGTAACCGTAAATATTTTTTTATCATAATAATATTAACAAACCTAAGTACTTATATTTAAAACAATATAAACGGAATGGCAACAAATATATAATTGTGAAGGTAAATTAAAAAAATTATTGGCTGGTATAGGCAGCATCGTAAAATTCTGCATCAACGGTGTCAACTGGGAAATTGCCCAGAAAACTGGCAACATTGCCACGTTGTATGGCAATTTCTCATCTTTGTATACTTAATATAGTAAAGATGTATGTAATAGCAGTTGAGCATCAATAAAAAATGTTGCAAAAATGGGGAAAATTCTCTTATGTGACGCAGACGAAGTTGCGCGAGTAGGCTAGTAATGGCACAGATAGCATAATGGGTTAAGTGGTCGTCTTGCCACTGCACCAAGGCTTGTGGGTTGGATCGCCACAGGAGATCAAAAGTTATGTGCTCCACAAATAGTTGTTACGAGTCTGAATTTTCTTTGCTGGGTTTTCTTTGGGTCCCTTTTCTGAATTTCTGTAAAGTCCACACGATACTAGACTTAGTAATCTTGTATATTTTAAACAGGTTCAATATCGGAATGTTATCGAGCAACAAATTGTACTCTTCACATGCTAAGCTGAGCAAACCCCAGGGTGAGATTCTGGACTACGTTCTTGAGATCCCACGTGATACCGATTCTAACGGACTACTAAAGCTAGTTATAAACGACACTGTTAACGCGAATGGTGAATTCAATGTCACTGACTATAAAAGCTATGGAATGATCGTCGTGAATTTTACAAAGGTACGCTTACTTTCTTAACTACGATTGTATTTTTACTGATGCTAAAGGTGTTGTTGTGAATTCTACATAGTAACATGATTCTCTTTCGGAACAGTTTTATCACAAGAATTCATTAAAATTAATAATTCCAAACAATAAAGATGTAAATTGACTGCAATAACTGGCGTAGTGGTTTATGTAGTCGCGACTCCATTGCCACAGCGCCAAGTGTTGAGGGGTTCGATCCCCACACGGGACAAAAATTTGTGTGATTCACAAATAGTTGTTCCGAGTCTGGGTGTTCTTAGATCCTACTTTTTGAGTTTTTGTTAAGTTCCCCGCGACACTGGAATTATTCCTAGTGCAAGAGTTGTCTCTTAAAAAGAAAAAAAAATTAACCTTAAAAAATAATGAATTCATTTTTCCTTGTATGTATTTACCTATGCAAGTTTTCTTGAGGAGTAGGTAGGCAATTGCTATCCTGGATAATTTCTTTGCTTTAATTTATCACATGATTTGTCTCGTATAATGTCTGTTTAGTGTACTCCTTACTCCTCTATATATTAATTATTACTGTCACTCTTCACTTTTCCCCTTAAAGGTTTCACGGTTGCCAAATTGGTTTAAGTCTGCACTACTATATCACGGGATTATAATAGATTAGTTCTTTATACTGAACAAAAGCGTACGTTCCAGAATTTTTTTGTAGAATTTAGATCTTTTGTAATAATATTTGGACTCTCATCTATGGCAGGATATTTAGTTCCTACAAATACATTGTACTCACCAGAATATTTTATAACACCAAACGGTCTCTTTCTCAGATACAACATAAGATGAAGTGTTATTTCAAGTTCATGGCGAAAGCACCGAACTATGGCGCTGATGTCGATCTGTACCTCAACTACGATAAGGATAAACATGACAAAGTCCACTTTAGTACCAACAGCAATATTACTGATAAGCTCTTTGAGTCCAAGTAAGTTAATAATAATAATATTTATTTATTTCTCCCATGAGACAAAAATAATTATACACCGTTTTGATGACATAGCAGATTTCCAAACTAGGTTAAAACCTGTGTTATGGATAACCAGGCCTCCATTTCAAATTTACATTGACGTTGCAAAATTTACACTTACGGAGAATGAAGATAAAGTAAACAAAACAAAAAACAAACAAGAGAATAAAGGTTTGTGCGGGCGTGTGTGTGTTTATTACATTATCTAAGTTTTTTTTAACGTGGGGCCATGCCTTTATCTTTCTGTGCGAAAATGGGAACGGAGATGTTATGTCGGGCTCACCTTAGTCTAGATTAACTAGGGTCGTTGATGCAG